>JAHHUM010001517.1:0-372500 GCA_036173005.1 Crenichthys baileyi | reverse complement strand
TCAGACCCAAAACCCTCGACACAGTTACCATGCAACTGGAGCAGCAACTCTGGAGACGAGATCCCGCATGGACTTACATTCTCCCGTTGGCCAACGAAAAGAACGTTCATGACAGAAATTCCCGGAATAAGAAGGCCAGAAATGTCAACTTTACCGATCGAAGGTGTTAGTTTATTTGCATGCAGCATTGTATTGAACCCTGATGTGCTGTATTGATCACTGAGGCCGCCATGTCTCACGAGTTTGTGTCTCTACCGTGCTAACACCGGAGCGTCCGGTAATACTGGACAACGACAGTAACCTCATGGTGAAATTCCCCATTTTCTTTGTTCCAACTTCACTGCTTGCTAACTTGCCGCCAAAAGGTTTATGACTCTTTGTCTAAGCTGAGTTTACAACTTTGCTGGGCTACGCTTTCTGACGGGCTGTTTTCAAACTCCGCTCAACACCACATTCCTTTGTCATATTACCACTTTTGCCATAACTGCTGGTTGATTCAATACACACACACTGCTGTTTTGCTTTATTTTGTTAGTTAGATATTTTACCCTTTTGTGTAGAACTTTGCATGTTTGAGTAGGTGAAGATCATTGAATCGGAGAGTTGATTGTATCAGGCTGATTGATTTAATAAATTTTCACGTAGATAAAGGGAAGGCATTTTGTGTTTATTTTGTGCAAGAGTGATTTGTCCGTCAAAATAAGGCAAAGTTCCCCACGTTTCGGCAGAAACGGTTGATTAAACAGTGACATTTATTAATTGTAATTATCATAGGCCTTGAGCCATAATTACAACACCAGAGGACAGCTCTGCTTTCAATTCATAAACGAGGATTTTGGTTAAGGAGTTAATTTTATCGGATTATGATTTTAATTATAATTCTTGATAAATATTCAATTAATCAATAATATATAATTACAACAAAGTCATCTGGCTCCATATACCCAGACTCAAGCCTACTGCTACTTCATTGGATCAAATCAGCTGGCAGCCCCCGAATTCGTTCGTTCCTTGGATCTAATCAGCAAACCCTGTCCACCCTCCTCCTCCCGTTGCACCAACTACAGAAGCTCTTGGACCATCGATCATCCTGGCATACCAGTATTCACACACTCCAGTCCCAGGGGTAAACAACCTCCTGGTCTCTCCTACCCCCTCTGGCGAATCTCACCTTCTATCCAGTAAGACAGAATTATCATTTAAGAATATTAGTGCAGAGTTTCCCCGTTCTTACCATTCTGTTTATTTTACAGTCTGTATCCCGGTTCCTGTTTCCTTCACATTTTTCCCTCACTGTAAATAAAGTTCTTACCGTAATATCAGTCTCCTGAATTGCTTTCTTAAATTCTTTCTTGGGTCAGATCAGTTCGAAACACTATGACAATGTTTTCTTTAGATAGATCTTAGGTTGTGGAGTTCTCTTGTTCCCTCTAGTTTCTCTGTTTACTATAGTTAATTATTATTCTAGATTCTTATGTTTCTCTGGTTATTTATCTCTGTCCATAGCTTCATTTAGATCTGGTTCCTTGATTCCTGTTTATTTAATTCTTTGCTTATAGTTTTGTTTTTGTAGTCATGTTCCTTTTTGTTTTATAGCCTGGTCCTCTTAGGTACCATTCATACTCCCTCAGTTCTCTGCAGCCTGGTTCACACCTGTTTTCCATTCTCCTCTGATTACCTGCCTCTGTGTCTCATTGGTTCATACCTCACTCCCCTCTGTTTATAAGCTCTCTGGTTTTGATTGTCATTGTTCATTGGTTTGATTGAAAATGTACATCTCTTTTACCCCTCAACATTTTCTTTTAGTCAGTAATCAAGATCAGAACAGCTGACTTATGCCTGAAATGTAATGTTGGGAAGAAAAGCTGCAAAGAATGGCAAATAAAATATTAAAAACAAATTGTTGTCTCTTTTTTTTCCTATTTTCTGACAGAATAAACCTAACATCGCTCTGGTAATGCCTGAAATGTTGCTTTTGAAAATTCAATAGGACATAAAGTATAATGTACTACAGAATACAAAAAAAGCAAAATTATAACTGGGATGAATGGAGTGGGATGAAGAAAAACCTATTTACTCCCATTCCGATCCCCATTCCCATTTCTTAAAGCATTATATGATTGCTGCCATTTGTGAATAAATAAACTGAATTGAATTAAACTCATCATAATAGCAATATGTTTGATCAAACCTAAGAATCCTAACCTAAGGTCGTTTCTGCAGACATTTGAAGTGCATTTTGTCCTGATAGTGGGCGTTACATGCATGATGGGTATTCCAGCTCACCTAAGTCAGTCACCTAAGTGGTGGGACAGACAAGCTGAGCTGTTGGAAAACTTACTGAGGTGAATAAACTGAACTGACAACTTGTTATGCCTATAAACCAGAGCTGTTTGTCTTGTGAAGCGCCTTGCGACGACGCTTTCCTACTCTGTGTAGGTACAACAGACGCAACACCAAACTGTTGGATAAATTAAACTAACCTACACTTATTATGAAAACACAGATAATATTGCTGTGATGTTTTGGAAAGCTCTCTGCTTTGATTGGTCAACGCGCTCCTTCGCCAGACCCTGAACTAATCAGAGCCCAAAGAACAGAGATGCTGACCCTAAGTCCACAAACACTTCAACACGCCTACATCTCTCCACATAGAGTGATGGTTGTTGCTTGCCAGCCAGGTGGTAAGAAAAGGGGTCAGAGTGGCTTGATGTTGTAAACGAGTGGTGCTGGCACCATCGTTGATAAACCGCGTAGAAGATGAAGGTGCAGAGAGGTAGGATGAGGATGGCGTTTGTTGCAGTAATAGCGGTGCTGAGCAGAAATCCTACTTTTAAACTGGAACAGTGTCTTAATACCAAATTTTATAATAATACCATGTAATAACACCATATTTGATTTTATTTAAGGAGAGTTTAAATGTTACAAAAAAATGGATACAGACCACTCCTAATTGGCCCTGCAGTTAACCAAGAAAAGAGAGACGATAGAGTTCCTTACAGCAACAAAGTTAATTGTTTGGTAATGTTTTATGGGTTTCATTAAGGTTCTCTATCAGTCTAAAATGAATATGTGGGTTTGTAATTTTTTTCAAGTGTTCAAGACTCCACAAAACAATGACAATTTCAGCTAAGATCAAATACGTTTGTATATATATGTACACAAACAGCAGAAACATTTATTTTCATTTTACAGAGAAGAAAATATTAAGGAGTTATTTATGATATTTTCACAGACTAGTTAAAGGAAACATAAAATACGATTAAAATAACTGATTAATTGGGAAGTATTTACACATAAATTAGGAGTCTATTTAACATAGTGATTAATAACTGATGTGACTAAGTGATTGTCTGTTTACGGCAAGTTAATTTTCCTGCTCGATGTAGAAACAATAAAGGCAACACCAGACTTCCTGGCATTGTTAACCAGGCTGCAGATGATTGTATCTTACACCTATTGTATGCATGTCTGGGATCAATCAATAGGCCAATGAAAAGAACCCCCAAAAACCTCAACCAAAGAGCTCCCATTATGGCTGTGATGGTATGGAAAGCCCTTCGTTTTGATTGGTCGACACTCACTTTGTCATTAGCTCCCTTTCTCGGTCCGGCATGAAAGAGAATGATGACAACCGAGACACTGCAGAAAGAGACAAGAGCTAAAAAAGCCAACAAGACAAATGTTTGTACTATGAAGAGGGTAGCACCATGAAGCCCTGTATTCTGACCTATAACTGCAAAGCAAAACAGCCAGACACATCCGGAGCTGATATTCCTGATCCGGACCCCGTCAGAATGTCTTAGACTCCGGTAGATGATGGGATGGACTACAGCCACATAACGCTCCACACAAGTGAGGACATGAAACAGAGACTGTCCAGATGAAGTGAATGAGAACATGCCCTGAACAGCCATTAACAGACTTTTAATTTTCAGGAAGGCTCCACAGCAGTAAAGGCAACACCCCAGGAGGCTGATCAGCTCCAGGATGATCACGTTGTAGGTGAAGACATCCGAGTGACTCGTCTGGGTCGCTGTGGAACCAGAGCGTTGTTTCCTCCATCGCTGCCAGCCCATGCATAAGACGAGGAAGAACAGTGGAATAAGGAGGATGTTGGCGACAACGAAGGTTGAGAAGATAAGCAATCCAGCTCTGGAATCTGCACAAGTATTGATCCAATCTAAAGAGTAATTTGAGCCATTTGTAGACATATCAATATATCTGAGAAAAAAGGCATAAAATCACATAAATGGTCAGAATACATTAGTATATAACTTCATTGTATCTTGTATCATAACATACTGAGAAAAATTAAATCAGGACCCCAATAAAAACAAACAGAAAGGTTTTACAGTTCTCATGAATGGACATGATCAGAAAAATATCTCATTATCAAGAGAAAATCAAAGCTTTCAACCAGTGATGATGAAATGATTCACAAGAAAAAAATATTTGCTTCTTGATGAATTCCCAGCAAACACTCTCTGAGGTTGCTGAGTAAAGTGGAGATGAAGAAGAAGCTGCTGGTTACTTTCTACCACTCCACATTTGAAGGTGTTCTGTCATAGCTTGATATTCCAGCTCCACAGCAGCAGACTGGAAAGCCTTACAGAGGGTGAAACGATCACTGTTTTGCTCCCTTCCCTCCCATGGCCATTGTATTTAATGAACCAAGACAATTTGTCAGGATTCCTCTCAGCCCGAACACGTTCTCTTCTTCTTACTGCCCCCAGTGAAGAACTTCAGAAGCCAGAAGAGCAGAACAAAGAGACTGGCAAACAGCTTCTATCCTTGGGCCATAAAAACTCTAAACTCCACTTTCCACAACTTCTTACTTTCACTACACCTTTGTTAATGTGACCTTCAGCCAAAGAGGTTGTGTGATTGCAAGCAAGTGCCTGAACACACAAGGATTCTTTATTTGTAGTTGATTTTTACACATGTCATGATTTGTGGGTGTTTTGGGGTTTTGTTGGTTTTATTTCTAGTTAGGTTTTGAATCATGCTTCTGTTTATTATTTCCCTGGTTATGCTTTAGTTTTTGTCTTCTAGTTCATATTTTGCAAACTATGTTTTTGGATCATGTTTCTGGTTATGCTTTCATTTCATGTTTTACTAGTTATGTTTCTATTAGTTTCGATCCTGAAATCTCTGTTTTGCTCCAGCCACGTTTTGCTCTCTCCTGTTAAGTTGCTAATTTTGAAAATAGAAAGGAATCCAGGTTTGGACTTAAAGTTCATGTTAGATGAATTATAAAGTTACTGTTGAAAACAGAACGTTAGTCTGTGTTGCAACTTCAGCACAACATATTGTTTAGAGGAACAGATAAAAATGTATTAGACTTAAAAGGTTGAACTTATATTTAATTAATCTTAACTATGTTATTCTGTAATTATGCAGATCATGTTTGTTCAACAGATACATTTTTGAGACAATACACATTTTCCCAAAGAAAATAATTAACAACAGTGAGATAAACCTTGAAAAACCGCAGGTTTTTACACATTTGTAGATAACACCAAAGGCTAAAGGATTATTTTTTGTATTTTTTCATTATTATCAATAAGTTTAAAATAACTTCAGGAGATGAAAAAAATCCCAATATTAATTCTGTAATTAAACTGTACTCACTTTGTCTGCTGTTTTTATAAAGAACTTGTCTCCTCCAAGCTTACCAGCTGCTCTTAACTGGAGTTTAGTCAATGCAAAAATAGTTGTAGTTGATACATGGGTGTGTGTGCGTATTATCATGTCAGAGTAACTAATGGCAGCCTGACTTTGATTTTGCATATTGTAAAACTATTTGTGTGACTAAACTATATTCAGCAGGCAAATTTTATTTTTGCATTAATCTTGTGTCTGCCAACAGAGCCTGTGCTTGATCAAATAAATACCCCCTCCACACACACACACACACACACTTGTTTTGCTTTATGTAGTGAGGACCATGTGTTGACTCCCATTGACTTCCATTGATTTTCAGTCATTTTCAACCCTTTCTATGCGCCAACCCTGAAAATAACCCTAAACCTAACCATTACCAGTGCATGCCTAACCCTAACCTTAACCTAAAGTCAATTCACACCTTAGTCCTAAACCTAACCGTTAGCAAAATAGGTCGTGAGGACCAGCAAAATGTCCTCACTTTGGTACAAACGGTCCTCAATTTGATGGTGAAATCGGGAAAATGGTTCTCACTGTGATGCCAAGACTGGAACACACACACACACACACACACACACACACACACACACACACACACACACACACACACACACACAGGCTGAGATTAAACACAGGTGATATCATTTTAATAGCAGCAGCTTGAGTTTACAGGTCATTTGAGCTGACTTGCATGGATTTATGGATGAGCTGGAATCTTTTCACAGGTTTTTAATGATGTCTCGAGTGACAAATCCTCTCTGTGTTTGGACTTAATCTAAATAAAACCTTAGCGAGGTCTGGCTGATATCTATGGACTTAATCACTGCAAATGGTTCTTCTGTCTTAACATGACAATCGTGTTGTCTATAATCGTGTTGATGAAGCACATTAATTAGGGCATACCTTAAATCAGGTTCCAAACTGGAAACAGTTCATACAGTCCCCAAATGATCAGTTTGCGATACATTTATACAATCAGTATAAACTCAAATCTAACGGATATGCAGGCCAGGTAAAATTACAAAATTACACTTTTTATTTATTTGGGCACAAGTGATTGAGATTGGAAATTTCGCTACATTGTCATGCCCATATAAAAAGATAATAGAATAATCCTTTATTTTTTCTTCAGATTCAGTGTATCAGCAGAAAGTGTTACGCAAATAATAAGTAGAATTCCCCAAGATTACAAAAAGCTACTCATGTACTTGGAAACCTTCAGTTTAATGCAGTGAACCACCCCCCATGTAAAAAGCATAACTGACTGCAAGAACGTCTGAAAGAAGGTTTGTAAAATTACAGCAAAATACTTTTTATGGTGACACATCATTTGATCACTGCATCTTCCTTTACTTTATATTATGCCAGTATTGTTAGTAAAAAACATAAACATAAATAAAAACATTCTATAAACGTCTGGGCTAAATCCGGCATGTATTTGGTGTAAAGGGGACGTTTTTATGAAGTGGTTCTGGATGTTCTTCAGATAGACGGGACGTCAGCATCTTTACTAGATCAGCTACTCAGTCGCACACAATATATATTCATATAATATATATTATATTTGGTAACCAATAACTAATACGGAATTAAACAGTAGTGAGGTAAACCAGTCACAATTGTATTGCTGTTGGGTGTCAAGTAATGACTCTTGTTTTATTGTTGTTGACTAAACTAAATTTGTAGGTAACCCTAAAGGCATAAAGGTGCTGTTATGAGAGCAATTTAGTTCACGTTGGAAATTATACTTCATGTTGGTCAACCGACACCTTCCTGTACGGAAAACAAGCAGGACGTCATCTCGGCTGACATTGAGAAATTGACTTTCTGTCAGAGCACAGCCTGTATAGCTTGAAGACTTTAGACTTTAGATTAAAATGTGATATTTTCACTGACCAAAACATTACAAATACTAAAGATATTGGCATATTAACCATAATTCTTTAAAATGTAGCTCTCAAAAAACAGCCATTTTCCAATATGACAATATAAAAGTAGTAAATTTAATACTTAATCAAATGAACCATTTTGCATGATTTTTACACTTTATATAGACCTTACCAATTGTTTTATCTTTGGAGAAGGCAGTTTTGCTTGACAGATGGAACATATAGCTCTATATAGCTCAGGTTTACGTATAGATGTTATATTGACTATTAAGTTGTTATAGTTAATAGCGAATGAGTCTGGCCTTCTGAAACCATTTCAATTTATACATAAAAGAAAACAATTAATCCTGAATGTTGGCTGCAATAGTGTTTTCAGTGGAAAACATTCTTTGATGTTTTACCTTTACACAAGTACCAAAGGTTTGCATTTAGCCCTGATAACTGTGGAGCTATTCTTCATTTATTTTCTCACATATTTTCAGACAGAAATTACTTCAAAAACCCCTCAGGGCCTCACAGGTTAGTTTTTGTCTGTAAATAGTTTGTCTTGTAAAAGGAAATGTGTTCAGAATCGGTTATATAAAAACAAACTGGATTGACTTGAAGGTGAATTGTAGTGAAATGATCTGTGGGACCTTTGGTCCCGCTGGTTAGTCTGTCCTAGTCTGGAGATTCTTGGTGTTTAACTATGTTTTCTTTGATCACAGGACACATTGGGAGGTTTCTTGTGATCTGCCTGTTTAGTTCTTTTCTTCCTGCCTTCCCCCTGTTGCTTTTTCCTCGTCCCGCTCTCTCAGTTGCCCTGCCTATTTTCCCTCCCAGCCGTAGTGCATTCAACATTATGGTGCGTTCACACCGAACACGGATTCTGCGATGGGGGCGGCCGATTTACATGTTATCCCTATATAGAAGGCGCGTTCAGGAGCGGCACGGCGCGGAGGAGACGAAGGACGCGGCGCGAAGGGTGCGCAGAGCGACGCGACAGTGATGGACGAGTCGAAAAACCTGAACTTTTTCCAAAATTTGCGTCGCGTCAACCAATCAGGGACTGGATGTGGCTGTGACGTAGGGTGAAGGACCGCAGCGGAGAAGAAGCGGTTGTCAGTGATGGAGGACAAGATTATAGTGGCGGTGTGCGGCAAGCCAGAGTTGTATGACTCAGAACTAATTACTTTACAGAGAAAAGCAAAAAGGGACGGGCCCTGTTTTTCTTTAGGCAAAACCATTTTTTTTGGAGATGTGGACATAAAAATCGACTGTTTTTTATTGAGCTGAGATGTATTACTCACCGAAGACAGATGGACAGGCGTTCAGCAGCGGGGATACAGCGCCGGTAGACCGCGGTAAAGTTAGTTTGAAGTTGGATGTTCAAGCTCCGCGGAGTTAGCGGCATCTAGCTCACGGTTGATCCAATTCAGGCACTCAGATTTTCCACGATTGTTTGGTTCGGAAACTTATTGACGGTCCCTAGTGAACCACCGCGCGTCAGAAGAGGGACCAACAGAGAGCAGCTAGCCGAAATCTGGGTGCCTGAATCAGATCGGCCGTGAGATGGATGCTGCTGGCTCCGCGGAGCTTGAGTGTCCGGTGTCCGGCTTCGGGCTGGCTTCACTGCGGTCGCCGGTAGTTGGTGTCCCGGAGGCCGATTTGTGTCCCAACGTGGGGCAGCAGATCTTCGAACTGGGTCCTGGATAGACGGAAGTACCGCTGAAATCGACCATCATCCAAACGCTGCTCCTGAAATAGGTGGTGGTAATCTCCGAACGGTTCCCGTCCCTGAAGAATCACGTGAACCCAGGGATGTCAACGTCGGCGGCGTTTTTCGGCTCTCCACAGGTAAAACACTGTGATTATCCGTGAAATCCATGTCCGGTATGTTCAGTTGAAAGCAGCTTGCAGCAGATGGGAGCTCCTGCTATTTGATGACGCGGCGAAGCGTTGCCGCTTGTTGACATTTGGCAACGCGGCGTTCACGCAGCAAGTCAAGCGGCCAAAAGTACACAAATGAGGCGAAATATTCGCAGAATCCGCGTTCGGTGTGAACGCACCATTAGTCTCACCTGTGTTGCAGTCCAGTAATAATCTTCCCCAGCTTTTAAACATCACTGTTAAGTCACTCTTTGTCAGATCCTTATGTTGTTATTCCAGTTGTTCCCAGGGTTATCCTGGTTTGCTTCCAATGTACAACTCTTTGGTGTTTCTTACTTTTACGTGTAAGTTTTTGATTAAACACAATAATATTTTACTGTCTTCCTCCTTGCATTCATATCCTACTTTATAGAACAGGACGAACACATAGAGCAAAATTACTTTAATTCACCGTTTGTCAAAGGAGATACAAACCTTTACCTTTACAAACTGACATTTGGTCAGAAACGCCCCATAGACGGTAACTCCTTTTCAAACAAATTTGGCTTTGAAGCGACTGAAAAAGCTTTAAAAAAGCCTTCACTTTCCTAAAATGCGATTAACATCTGGGGTTCTAATCTGTTTATTACTTTTGATCAGACTGTGATTCTCTTTAGGATTACTATCTTGTTATTTTTGTCGACACTCTGAAGTCATCTTTCAGAATTGCATTGCTTTGTTTGGTATTTATTATGTTATAAAACTTTGCCTTGCTGTTAAATAGTTTTAAGAGTAAATGTAATGGCAAACAGAGGATTTCCGCACACTTGTTCTGT
This sequence comes from Crenichthys baileyi, assembly GCA_036173005.1. Classification (NCBI taxonomy): domain Eukaryota; kingdom Metazoa; phylum Chordata; class Actinopteri; order Cyprinodontiformes; family Goodeidae; genus Crenichthys; species Crenichthys baileyi. Next base: position 362,260 of record JAHHUM010001517.1, on the reverse strand, counting down.
ACTAGATCTCACTTTTTAATGAGCTTTCGGTCGGGGAGACCTTCATCAAAGCATACCTGATGAAGGTCTAAATGTAACAAAACAAATTACTCTTTGATATTCAGAATAATTTAGTATAAGTTTTTATGTTAATATACTGATGCCATAGCTACTTAAGGTTTGTTTTAAAGGTATGACGATTTGGTTGTCATATAGTTGTGCTTCGTAAGATAACCTAATGTTCTTTTTTAGGTCCATTTGACCGGAAGCAATAAAAAAGACTGTAAACCCTGAACGTCTGGGGGCCGGCTTGCGCTGAAACATTGTGACAGGAATCAGTGATGCACTGCATAAAATCACAATGCAACTGTTTGTTTGATACACCTGCGTCCAGGTACATGTTGCGTACATGCAATCACGAGCAAACAGTTACCCAGAAGCCGCTGAAGAAGGAAAATCATCTCTGCTCATCTTTAGTCTGGTACGTTATTTTTCATTTTAATTTGCTAATATTAATTCATATTCAGTTCATCAATCTGGTCAAGGTTTTCCAAAGTCTATAAAATGTTTTTCAAATATTTAAAAACTCAAGGCAACAGCAAATTACTCAGTGAACTATTGAAACCTTCCTATAACCATGTATTGCTTACTAGTTAGAGCCAATTTTTTTAACCTGCTTAATCTGACATTTTAAATCTTAATCACATCAGCTTTCCTAATGACAAAAAAAAGCTGAAAAGCTACTGGGGATGACCAGAATTTTAAATTTTTCTCCAAAACCTAAATCAGAACTGGCAAACCTTTTTCTAGATTATGGTAATAATTAAATATTTGGCTCGTTTGCATAATTTGGTCGTGCATGTTTATATGTAATTGTTGCTACATAAACCCTTTTGTGTTCCATTAACAAGTGATTTAAGGGGTTTAATTTAAATTCATTTAACCCAACACCTATAGATATATGTTTTACTATCTATTCTGGTTTGTTTGTCAAACCACTTTGGGTTTTTTCTGTTTAGGACAGAGCTTCTCTATGTTGATCAATCTTTTGTTTTTTTGTCCTGATCTACAGCTAGCTTTTAAAAAATATATCAGTAAGTGTTGTTTACCTCCAGGTCATCAACAGTCCTAATCCCTAAAATCTGTTCTAGAGCAACCATAAAGTTCCCAGCCTCCAACTACGAACAGAAATAAACAAGTACTTCTCTTCTAACTACCAATACGTGAAGCAGGACACTACACTCAGTCTTTCACGTACTTCATTGTGCTGTTAATCAGGTGAAAACATTAACATCCCCTTTCCCCCTATCCTTGATTTTTCTTTTAGGGGGGGGGGGGGGGGGGGGGTGGGGGGGGGGGGGGGGGGGGGGGGTTTGGGGTTTTTTTTTTTTTTTTTGGGGGGGGGGGGGGGGGGGGGGGGTTTTTTTGTTTGGGGGGGGGGGGGGGGGGGGGGTGGGGGGGGGGGTTTTTGGGGGGGGGGGGGGGGGGGGGTTTTTTGTTTTGTTTTTTGGGGGGGGGGGGGGGGGGGGTTGGGGGTTTTTTTTTTGGGGGGGGGGGGGGGAAAAAAAAAGGGGGGGGGGGGGGGGGGGGGGGGGGGGGGGGGAAAAGGGTGGGGGGGGGGGGGGGGGGGGGGGGGGGTTTGTTTTTTTTGGGGGTTTGGGGGGGGGGGGGGGGGGGGGGGGGGGGGGGTTTTTTTTTGGGGGGGGGTTTTTTTGGGGGGGGGGGTGGGGGGGGGGTTTTTTTGGGGGGGGGGGGTGGGGGGGGTTAGGGTTTTTTTTTTGGGGGTTGGCCGGGGGTTTTTTTTTTTTTTTTTTGGGGGGGGGGGGGGGGGGGTTTTTTTTGGGGGGGGGGTTGGGGGTTTTTTTTTTTCCCCCGGGGGGGGGGGGGGGGGGGGGGGGGGGGGGGGGGGGGGGTTTTTGGGGGGCCCCGGGGGGGTGGGGGGGGGGGGGGGGGGTTGGGGGTTTGGGGGGGGGGGGGGGGGGGGGGGGGTTTGGGGGGGGGGGGGGGGGGGGGGGGGGGGGGGGGGGGGGCCCCCGGGGGGGGGGGGGGGGGTTGGGGGGGGTTGGGGGGGGGGGGGGGGGGTTTGGGGGGGGGGGGGGGGGGGGGGGGGGGGGGGGGGGGGGTTTGGGTGGGGGGGGGGGGGGGGGGGGGGGGGGGGGGGGGGGGGGGGGGGGGGGGGGGGGGGGGGGGGGGGGGGGGGGGAGGGGGGGGGGGGGGGGTTTTGGGGGGGGGGGGGGGGGGGGGGGGGGGGGGGGGGGGGGGGGGGGGGGGGTTTTTGGGGGGGGGGGGATTTTTGGGGGTTTTGGGGGGGGGGGGTTTTGGGGCCGGGGCCCTTTTACGGGGGCGACCTTTTCCCAGCCCCCAAAAAACCTTGGGTCTCGCCCCCCCCATCTGAGCCCGAAGGGGGGGGGCCACAGGAACTTCCCTCAAAAAAAAGAGGAAACCCCCTTCCCCAAAAACCCCCTCCCCCCCTTGGGGCGCTAAAAATTCTACCTAAAATTTGAACGCCGGGAAAGGCGGGCCCTGGGTCCCAGCAGGGCCCCATCCATTTAGGGGGAATCGGCCAACCCGCCCCCGCCTGGGAGGGGAATCCCCAAAAAGGGGGCCCCGACCTCCCGGGCACCCCCCCAACTCACGGGGACCCGCAATGTTTCCCAGGCCACAAAACCTTTTGGGGTTGGGGGCAATCCCCAAAAGCCATCTACCCTTGGGGGAAACCCCCCCCCAAACCACACGGGCCCCCTCCGGGGTTTCACACCCGGCCCCCTTTTCCAAACCCGGGCGAGTTACCGGGGGTAGAGGGGTATCCCCCCGGGGGGGAAAACCCGGGGGTCCCCTTCATGAAGGGGGCCCACCCCCGGCCCATCCAACCGGGCCCCCCGCCCCAGAATTTTTTAAAAGGGGGTCCCTGGGGGAAACACCGGTTTTTCTAGGGGACCACCCCCCCCGGCCTTGCCACCGCGGATTTTTTAAACCCCTCTGTTAAGGGGGTGTAAAGACCACCCCCCCCAGTTTTTCCCAGGGATCTATCAAAAGGACCCGGGATTTTTTCCCCACCCCCGGATAAGATGAGGCCCCCACGGGTCCCACCCCCCAAAAACAGTGTTGGGGAAGACCGCCCTTCCCCCCGAAGGCCCCTTTTTGCAGCCTTTCACCCCCTATCCTTTAAAGGGCCCCCCAAACCCGGGGGTTTTTTTCCTCTTCCCCGGGCCCTGGGGGGGGCCCCGCGGGGGCCGGGGGGTTGGGCCTCCGGTACCCGTCAGCCGCCTCAGGAGTCCCACAAGCCAACCACAGCCGATGGGACTCCTTCTTCAGCTTGACAGCATCCCTTACTGCCAGTGTCCACCACCAGGTTCTGGGATTGCCGCCACGACAAGCACCGCAGACCTTACGGCCAACCGGTCACCCTTCTTATGAAGGGGGACCACCACCCCAGTCTGCCAGCACTTTCCCAGTCGAAGCACCGCTTCCCCCTCCTGAGGCGGTTTGCCAGAATCGCGTCGAGGCCAATCGGTAGTCCTTCTCCATGGCCTCACCGAACTCCTCCCAGGCCCGAGTTTTTGCCTCTGCCACAGCCCGGGCCGCAGCACGCTTGGCCTCACGGTACCCGTCAGCCGCCTCAGGAGTCCCACAAGCCATAACAATTTTGTTATGGAAGGGTTTCCCATGGCAAACAGGCTCTAGGTGACGGGTCAGACAAAGAGCGGTTCAAGAATCCTTCATGACGAGTTATATATCGAGGCACGTAACGTCGCCCGGTACGGCGGAGCCGGGGTCCCACCCTGGAGCCAGGCCTGGGGTCGGTACTCGCCGGAGAGCCCCTGGTGGCCGGGTTGCTCCTCGAGGGACCCGGCCGGGCCAAGCCCGAACGAGAGACGCGAGGCCATCCCCCAGTGGGCCTACCACCTGCAGGGGGAACCATGAGGTACCGGTGCAAAGAGGATTGGGTGGCGGACGAAGGTGGAGTCCTCGGCGGCCCGATCCCCACATGCTTAGGCTGGCTCTAGGGACGTGGAATGTCACCTCGCTGGGAGGAAGGAGCCTGAGCTTGTGCGGGAGGTTGAGAGATATCGCCTAGAAATAGTTGGGCTCACTTCCACGCAAAGCGTAGGCTCTGGAACCCATCTCCTTGAGAGGGGCTGGACTCTCTTCTAATCTGGAGTGGCCCACGGGGAGAGGCGGTGGGCTGGTGTGGGTATGCTTGTTGCCCCCCAGCTCAGCCGTCTCGTGTTGGGGTTTACCCCAGTGGATGAGAGGGTCGCATCCCTGCACCTTCATGTTGGGGATAGGTCTCTGACTGTCGTTTCGGCCTACGGGCCGAGCGGTAGTGCGGATTACCCAGCCTTCTTGGTGTCCCTGTCAGGGGTGCTGGATAATGCCCCTCCTGGGGACTCCATTATTCTGCTGGGGGACTTCAACGCCCATGTGGGAAACGACAGTGACACCTGGAGAGGCGTGATCGGGAGGAATGGACTCCCCGATCTGAATCCGAGTGGTGCTTTGTTATTGGACTTCTGTGCTAGTCATGGATTGTCCATAATGAACACCATGTTCAAACATAAGGGTGTCCACCAGTGCACTTGGCACCAGGACACCCTAGGCAGGAGGTCAATGGTCGACTTTGTTGTCGTATCATCAGACCTTGTGCCGCATGTTTTGGACACTCGGGTGAAGAGGGGCTGAGCTGTCCACTGATCACCACCTGGTGGTGAGTTGGATCCGCTGGAGAAGGAGAAAGCCGGACAGACTTGGCAAGCCCAAGCGCATAGTGAGGGTCTGCTGGGAACGTCTGGCGGAGCCCTCGGCCAGGGATGTATTCAACTCCCACCTTTGGGAGAGCTTTGACCAGATTCCGGGGGATGTTGGAGACATAGAGTCCGAGTGGACCATGTTCTCCGCATCTATTGTCGATGCTGCTGCCCGTAGCTGTGGCTGTAAGGTCTGCGGTGCCTGTCGCGGCGGCAATCTCAGAACCCAGTGGTGGACACCGGCAGTAAGGGATGCTGTCAAGCTGAAGATTCCCGACCCTGATTTGCTTTTATTATTCATTTTATTACTAATCAATTCACATTTTTGAAATTCATTTTCTTGTACTTTCCTTCTTTGTCATTCAATAAAATTTTCTTAGGTGTTCGATAACATATGAAACTAGTTACATTATAATCGAAGAGGGTGGATTGTTATGGAAATTTTAGTGCCTTGCTTGATTTGCTCTTAGTACTCTACAGGAACTGACAAAAGTATTAGAACCCCTCTGTGTTATTCTATTCTTCTCTGTTTAGTCTTAGAGTAATGGTTTCTCAGCCTTCTACATGCAGCTGTGTGAGACAACTTTTGCTTTGTCTGGTTAGAATGATTTGGCAGCACTACTGAGCACATCTCCAATGCTGTTAAATCCTTCTCTCTTGCAAGATTCTAATAAAGCTGATTCTGAGTGACAATCAGTCTCTGGATGCAATTTTTTCTACAACAGGGCATTAGTCATGCCTTGCAAACAATGCAAAGGTTTACACTCATCAATGTTATGTTAAGTCACAGACATTTGCTATATGGTCTATTTTACTTTATTTATGGTACATGAAAGGTATAAACGTTAATGTTACAAACGGTTTATTAAATGGTAGATGCATGGTAATAGCACTCAATGTAGAGATTTTCAAGGATAAAAAGGATGTAATAATTCAAGGTAAAAGATAATTTATGGTTAATAAATAAGCCAAAATGTTAAAGGCAACAAACTGTTTGAGTTACTAATAATATTTTTTGTTCTGTATATTTCGTAGCTCTTACGGTGTGTTCACATGCAAGGCTGTTTAAAAAAGGAATTGTGAACCATCAGTTTGGGAGACCATCTTTTCAACTGGGGATGCTACATTTCTCTCTTCCCAGTCTACACAAAGGACTTTTACTACGCATTCTGTGCACAACATCTTTATCGCAAACTCCCAACCTTCAGATACATACAGGGAGTTTTTATTGAGATTCCTCACATTGGTGTGTATGTGGAATTCTTAACAAATCCAATGTAACTTTCTAACTGCAAATCCACTGGCAAACATAACCATGGATTCCTAGCAGAGATTCCCAGAATAATGTGAATAACACCACATCTGCAAGATATCAGAACTAGCCTACGTGACTGTTTTACCGTAACAACTTCATTAATCTTTCCACTTCTGCCATCTCCGAGTTATACTTGGACAGCTTACTTACAGTGTTGGACAAAAAAAAGCTATTATTCTATCTTTTGGCAGGAACAGGCTCTCCTATGCCAGGAACACAGTTAATAAAGTAAAATGCTTCCAAACATCTGCCCTTGATAAGTGAAAACCAGCTGAGAGAGAATTTTCTTTCATATGTATACAATCTTAACATGTAATATATAAGTATACCAAAATATATGTAATATACATGAGTAAATAAAATAGAAATGTGAATGAATATAAGGAATAAAAAAAAATGATATACAGAAATTAAGCAACCCGAGATGATTGCTCTGGTTTAGATCTTCAATTTTGGGTTCAACTAATTAGGATCCTATAAAAGTTTCTATGCACACATTATTTTAACTGTTAGACTAGGTAAACTAAACCTACTTGCAAATTAGACCAAATTCATCTACTCTCCAGCCATATAGCTCACCCATTATGGACAAACATCCATGTCCTTCAGACCCACAAACTCTCTCACAGGAGGCGACCCAAAGGTCAGTTTAGGCCCTTTCAATCGAAAAATTTAAAAGGTAGGAGAAAACATCTAGAGGTCTCCGAGAAATCTTGCTCTCGGCCAATCTGAGCAAGAAGTCCCTGCATTGCATCTAATAAGTATCATTATCATCTTTTTGAGGAACCTTTAATGCCAATACGGTTGTGTTCCATCATTCCTTTTATCAAAATATATATAAACAGAAAACATTGGTCATGTTAAACCTCAGAAGCAGAATATCACCAAAGTTGATGCTTCCATTTTATCAGAGTATATAAACAGATTAAAACAGTTCAGAACCTCATTAAAGGTGATAACATGAGAACATTTAAACTAAATAAAGTTAAACTTGAGTTTATAACACAGGAATATGGAGAAACATCAATTAAGTTCTTAGTCATGTCACAGTATAACTCAGTCTCTTTCCTCAATTTGATGGAACAATTCACTGCCTCCTGGACTGGTGCTTTTTAATTTTATTCTTCTGCCAATGAATTGTCCTGGTTCAGGGCCCCCAAATACTCTCTACGTGTCCATAGGTTTTTGAGTCAAATTCGCTAAAGGGGTTCCCGGTTCAGCCAGTCTTACTGGATTGGTCCCTCCCAGGTGTCATCCTGAAGGGACCATGCGAAACCATGACCATATAGTAGAAGACTGCTTATTAAACAGCCTTCATCACTAGGGATGGGTACCAAATTTGGTACTTTATTAGGTACCGACCGAATTCCATCGGTACTACCAAGTACCATTTGACATAAAATCAAACGGTACCCTGTTTCAGTACCTGAACGCATCATTGTGACACTAGGGGAGTGGAAGAGTGGATGATTTTACATGCCAGACATGAACACAGCTTTGCACGCACAAGAGCGTAATGACGTCAGTAGTCGCTGGTACCATCAACAAAGCAAGCATGTCTGATAGAAAGAGCTTGAAAGTATGGCTTCACTCTTCAAAATCTGATGCAGAGGGGGTGGTGGCCTAGTGGTTAGAGAGCAGGGCATTTGTGTCCTGGAGAGGCCATAAGGACCTGGGTTCGAATCCTACAGACTGCCACTCTGGATGCCTGAGCAAGACCCTTAGGCCCAGAATGATCCCTGGGTGCTGCACAGTGGCTGTCAAGTGTTCTAGTGACTTTGAGCTGCCCACACTTGAAGGACCAGGACCAGACTTCAGACGTCACGAAGTTCAACTTTATTTGACCAGAGAAGATGTAATAATAAAACAGGTGAAAAACTTTCAAAACAGAAAACACAGATAAGTTAATTTAAATGCAATGCAATCATTAAAGATAAATATTTCAACAAGATCATGTTAATACAATAGTATGTTTAATCTAAAACTGGATACATTTTATTACTAAGCAAAATATATTTAATTTATAAAGAAAATATAATTCTTTAAGTAAAGGTTTTTTCCTGCACAAACATTTTTAGGCAAATTTGATCTATTTTTATACATTTTACTAATATTAACTAACGTTTAAAGATTCATTTGGGTTTCAAATTTATTTATACCAACCAGGTGAAAACTCAACTGATTTAGGATTTTTATCTCAACTGAATACTTAATTTAAGGCCAAATACATATATATTTAAACCTTTACTCAGAACACAGCATTCAAACTTGTTGGAACCCTAAGCCATGGATTTCAACATTAAAACTCTGGTACAAACTCTTCTGGAGTTTTCAAAATAATTTGCTTTTAACAGACTTTCAGCACAACTTCAGAAGGGGAAAAGGGGGGTAACAGAAGACTTCCCATGATGCCACTGGCTGTATAATAGCACACTCTCTCCCACAAGCCGACCTCTCCAAGCTGGTTGACCATCAGAGCAGGAGAGACACAGCGCGCTGAAGTCTTTTTGCAGGCAAAAAGACTTAACTCTTCAAACTGGATCCAAGAGTCTCATATAATCACCGATCATATGAAAAAGTTGAGTATTGAATGAATTGCTGTTTGTGTATCCGGTATTCATTCACGAACGGGGAATAATGGCACCAGCATTGTCTGACTTTCTCTCCGAGCCCTGCAGACGCACACGGTGTTCGAGAAAAGTCCCCATCAGAAACGCGGTCTCTACAAGCCGAGTGAATTGGTTTTCCTTGCCTGAGAGGAGGACAAACGGCCCGCATCACCGTGGTTACGGTAATGAACAGCTGGTAGACGGACAGAACGAGCTGTTTTGCAACGCCCAGCTACGAAGCTAACCCTTTGTCACAGATCGAACATCCAGCTACAGCCCCGAGGCTACCGAGGCTTGTTGACTGTGGACGTTTCTTCAAACTTCGCCGCCCCGGACATCTTTTCCTCAACATGGTCAGAGGTTAGGTTGGGCAGAGTGAATAATAGAATAACAGTTAGGATGAAATGATCTAAACGATTTTCATTTTATGAAGTTTGGTTTTGTTTATGTGAAACTGCTATCTTAGTGCTAGTAGGCTGCACACGTGATCAGCTTTGTGTTCTGTGTTTATGTGTTTTTAAAGTTAAGACAAACTTTATTTAAAGGGTGATTTTAAACACAGAAGGTTGCTCATAACGCACCGTCCGCGCTTATGCATTTTAACCCTTTTATTGACCCTGGTATTTTAAAGGTATGCGTTTGGTTCTGGTGCTAAGCCAAGCTATCGGCCTCCTTTGTTAGCTTAACTGCTAACAGCTTAATAACACGTGCTTGATACATAATATTTTACAGGAAGGTTGTTAGTTTTCAAGTTAGTGAATAATAGTCTCTAAACATTATTCTACTAAATCTGATAACTAAGTAAACACCATTAAGCCCCATTTCTCCAGAAAGATTTGGCTCTTTTCCAAATATTCCCTTAATAATATTTCTTCAAATATTATTTTAATAAATAAAGGCAACTAATTAGACACCATTGAGAAATTATTCATCCAGAAGGTTGGTTTTATTCAGCAGATCATTCTTGAAAACATTATTTTGATAAAATAATATTTTATCTGATCTTGCATTGTGAATGGTTGTCTAAACATTTGCTAAATATTGTCTAAGTTGGTTCCAAGACTAACTTAACATCATTTCCAGATTCTTCAAGATAATCCTTGGTTCTCAAACATAAATAACATTGCATGGTAATGTTGCATCACTCTTCTGGTCATGATTTTCAATAATCTTTAATCAACTTGTTTATATTGTACATAGCCATTAGTCTTCCTTATTCTTTAATTCTGCTTGGTAGTTTAGTCGGATTGTTTTAGCATAGTAAAGAGTTTGTTGATTGAAATATGTTTGACTTTGAGTTGACTTATTTTTGTTAATAAATTCTTGTATTTTAAGAAATTGTGTGAATTCATTCCATGTGTGTGCAGAGTTTTGCTGTTCAATAATGTCAGAGCTTGGGTCTCACCTTTCAACTTTGTCCTAAGACCATCGCCTTACTGGGCTGGTATTCACAGGACAACCCTTAACAGACCAATATATTATTTGATAAAATATTAATATTAATATTAAATAATATTGTCAGATTAATAATCACAACAAACTTCAAATATTTGCCCAATAGAAAAATACAAATACATTTTCTTCACCCAGACATTCCAAAGTGCATATAAAAAATCAAAAGTTAGCTTACCGATAGTCTTTTTAAAATCAAAGTCCTGTTTTTCCTCTCAGTCTTTGTGGCTTTCTTGTAGCTGCCATCTGTTCAGCTTGCTGTTCAGTCAAACTGGTTTGCTCTGCATCCATGGCCTTTAAATAGGAGCTGCTGATTGCCCGATTTCAGCACACCTGGTGGAGTGCTGATGACACACTGCTGTGCAACTGCTTACAGCATGTGTGCTTGTATGATGGCATGCAGTTCCATAAGGATGGGAAGACAGGTCACCGCGACAGTGGCAGCCCACTGCTTCCTACAGAGTTGCGCATCTCGAGTCGCGCGATGCATTATGGGTAAGGGCATTGCATTGGCTACCAAACCACATGCAACGATGGGGGAAAGTATCAGAGACTGTACTTCCTGAGGCAACTCAAGAAGTACAAACTTCCCCAGGAGCTGCTGGTCATCTTCTACACTGCCATCATTCAGTCTGTCCTGTCTTCCTCCATCTCCGTGTGGTTTGGCTCATCAATAAAACAGGACAGGTCCAGACTACAACGAACAATCAGGTCTGCAGAGAGGATCATCAGGGCTGACCTTCCCTCAATCGAGGACTTATACAGGTCTAGGGTCAGGGAAAAGGCTGCTAAAATCTCTGCAGACCCCACACACCCTGCACATAAATTGTTTTGCGTTTTAATGTCAGGTCGGCGCAACAGAGTGGTAGTCTGCTAAAACCAGCCGCCGTAGAGACAGTTTCTTCCCCCAGGCTGTTGCTCTGATGAACAGTTGAAAGTCAGAGTTTCAGAACAACACCCTGAATACTTGGACTGATCTCACATTATATTCTATTCTAAAGTCAGTTGTGTATATATGTACATTTAAATAGGTATTTTTCATTTTTCTATTATTTTATTTAAAAAAAATTCTTCACTGAGAGCAAAGTGTACCAAAGTCAAATCCCTTGTTTGTTGTGTGTACAAACATGGCAATAAAGCTGCTTCTTATTGTTTTGATATATCCATTAAAGTTAATATTTTGAGATATATTTTATATTGAACATTTTTGATTTTATCAAAAAAATTAGTATTTATTACCACATAAAGACAGACAAAAGTACCGAAAATCAGTTTGGTTGAGTACCGATACCATTTCCCAGGTACCGGGCATTGATACCGTATAGGTTCAAATGTGAAAGGCACCCATCCCTATTTATCACTGTATAATGGCATCCTTGATGTGTCCACAATCAGTATGGATTCTTATTTGTGTCCATTTTTCATGCCTTTTAGTTCCGAAGAATGGAATGAAGTCCACAGGTAGTGGAAAACAGCTCACCAGAAAGTCGCCTCAACATCCCACAGCTGGTCGGACTGGAAGATCGCACGGTGTAAGTCAACACGTTTGACTGGCAGGCACACCTGAGTCCCTACTTCCGAAAGCTCCCACAGATCAAGAGTTACCAGCACTTCAGGTATATATTATGCAGACTTCCACAATCTGTATTTGTCAATAACAAAGAGACATGCAATACTTGAATTGTCTTTTGCGTGCTTTTATTAACAGCTTTGATGCCAAAAGACCTGGTGTGGTCCTAGCTAGGACTCACTGCGACGCAGACACTGTTAGCTTTCAGCTGCTGTGTGACCCGGAGGTTCTACCCCCTGTCGTGTGTGTTCCTGCCCTGCCTGCATCTGGACTGGCCACGGACAGGCAGACTTATCCTTATTCAAAGATCAGGCCTTTCTGTTCCGATGAAGCAAAGGACATTACATGCCCAGCACCACAAAGCACAACACAGAATAGCACACAGAAGAGGATGATGGTGTGACACTGACATTGGCATTTTGGTAATTTGTAATGTGTATAAAGTTGTAAATTAAAATCACATTTGTAATATGATCAAAGTCAAGTTATTGCCCATTTCTCTTCCTGGGTCCATTAAAGTCAAGGGGTTTGCAGACATAAAATTTGATGGGTATAGATTAAGTAGCTGCAGCACCAGCCTCTTCTAGATTAACACGTATTCAAAAGGTGTAAGCTATTAGCCCATAGCTCTATTCATACCTACACACATAAAATGAAGACTGATAAACAATATTTCTGTATGCTACAATAATCTTTGGACATTTCATATTACATATTAAGAAGAACACATCCATATTACCCTGATATTTTGCTAATTGCTCTGAGATAGGATTTCAAACTCTGCCTGAGGCAGAACATTTAATATACTGGAACTTTAAGTGAGACTGATCTAAAAACAAGAGGAAACCAAAACAATCACCAGGATACAGACATTAGGTTGCAGTCATGATGCAATTTGCAGACATAAATAATAAATTGTAATGCAGTGTTGTAAATTATCTTTACATAGAAAAATATTACTATCAGTTCAATGACAGAGAAGTCTGTGGCAGTCAGATGGAGCTTCTGTTGACAAACAGTTGGGGAGGTGGGCTATTCAAAGTTATTCAAATTAGCAGCTTTTGTCACCGCCCTGCTTTCAGGGAGCGAAAACAAATCTTTACTTTTCTGAGAAATCAGCCTTGAGTCTGGCGAGTGGAGACAATCAGATGGTCATATCTTTTACAACTCTTTTTTGATTTCCACAAGTTTGACATCATTGGAAAGCTTAGACTCCACTCTTTCAGGATCTGTAAATAACGCAAAACGACCCCGGGTAGACTTGTTCCTGGTTTTGCCACGGCCAGTCACATATGTTTGTGCTTTCAAACCTTAACTATTTTCCTCTCTAGTGTGGATTCTCATGTGTGTGTTTAAATGTCCTTTTCGGTTAAATCTTTGTCCACATAGATCACAACAGAAAGGTTTCTGTCCAGTGTGGATTCTCATGTGTGTGTTTAAATGTCCTTTTCGGTTAAATCTTTGTCCACATAGATCACAACAGAAAGGCTTCTCTCCAGTGTGGATTCTCATGTGTGTGTTTAAATTTGTTTTTCGGTTAAATCTTTGTCCACATAGATCACAACAGAAAGGCTTCTCTCCAGTGTGGATTCTCATGTGTCTGTTTAAATGTTCTTTTTGGTTAAATGTTTCTCCACATAGATCACAACAGAAAGGCTTCTCTCCAGTGTGGATTCTCATGTGTCTGTTTAAATGGCCTTTTAGGCTAAAGCTTTGTCCACATAGATCACAACAGAAAGGCTTCTGTCCAGTGTGGATTCTCGTGTGCCTGTTTAAATGTTCTTTTTGGTTAAATCTTTGTCCACATAGATCACAACAGAAAGGCTTCTGACCAGTGTGGATTCTCATGTGTGTATTTAAACTTCCTTTTTGGTTAAATCTTTGTCCACATAGATCACAACAGAAAGGCTTCTGACCAGTGTGGATTCTCATGTGTGTATTTAAACTTCCTTTTTGGTTAAATCTTTGTCCACAAAGATCACAACAGAAAGGCTTCTGACCAGTGTGGATTCTCATGTGTGTGTTTAAATTTGTTTTTTGGTTAAATCTTTGTCCACATAGATCACAACAGAAAGGCTTCTGACCAGTGTGGATTTTCATGTGGGTGTTTAAATCTCCTTTTTGGTTAAATCTTTGTCCACATAGATCACAACAGAAAGGCTTCTGTCCAGTGTGGATTCTCATGTGGGTGTTTAAACCTCCTTTTAGTCTAAATCTTTGTCCACATAGATCACAACAGAAAGGCTTCTGTCCAGTGTGGATTCTAATGTGTCTGTTTAAAGTTCCTTTTAGGCTAAATCTTTGTCCACATAGATCACAACAGAAAGGCTTCTCTCCAGTGTGGATTCTCATGTGTGTGTTTAAATGTCCTTTTCGGTTAAATCTTTGTCCACATAGATCACAACAGAAAGGCTTCTCTCCAGTGTGGATTCTCATGTGTGTGTTTAAACTTCCTTTTTGGTTAAATCTTTGTCCACATAGATCACAACAGAAAGGTTCTGTCCAGTGTGGATTCTCATGTGTGTGTTTAAACTTCCTTTTAGGCTAAATCTTTGTCCACATAGATCACAACAGAAAGGTCTGTTTCCAGTGTGGATTTTCTTATGTATGTTTAAAATGTATTTTCCAATAAAGGTTTTACCACAGTCTTCACACCTAACCGTCACTCCTGTCTGGACTTTCTTTGGCAATTCCACATTTTTCTTCTCTGTGAAACATTTCTTCCCATCTAGCGAGCTTAAAGATCCTATTTCTGAATTTATCATGTCTTTCTGAAGAAAGCCACGGAGAACAAATTGTTCTGCAAACTCAGGGGAGCTAAAAGGTTTGTTAATGTTTCCATCTGACTCAGGAGCTCTGCTGTCCTTCCAGTCATTGTCCATGTCGTTAGATTTCAGTCCAGAGTCTGACAAGTGTTTGGGCTCAGAGACGAGGTGCTTTACATCATCGACCTTTTCATCCTTCTTAGTGTCTTCAGTTTCTGAGGAAATTGAACTATCTCCACGATCTTGTATCCTGATGGATTCTTCTCCTCCATCGATGTCTTCTGGAAGCGCTCTGCCTTTAATTTGGTCTTGATAAAGCTGTGAGAGCAGAGGGGTCTGTTTATCATCCTCACTCTTTATGGGAGTAGCAGTGACTGGAAACCTGATGGCATCAATCTCCTCCTTCCCATTGAGCTGCTCTCCCCCCAGACTGGTGTAGACCTCCTCCTGTTCCTCCTTTATGTGGTGGGGCTTTGGGTCATGTAGGCCAGCACAAGGTCTATGGTTTACAGGAGCTGCTTCTTTAACCATCAGCATCTGCTTAACATCTGCAGGAAACACTGAAACACATCATGCATATTAGAAAGTTTTTTGACTTCAGCCTGGACTGAGTCACTTTTTAATAAAGATATATTTAGGTGCTTTAATTACATTAAATTATTTGATTTAATTACCATTTATTCTTATCCTTTTATTTTGCATTGTTGCTTCTTATGCCTGTTGATTTATGTCATAATCTGTTCACTTATTCTCAACAACCATATACAGAAACCATTTTAGTCTTTTTTGTCTCCATCTCGCTTGTCTACGATTGTTTCCAGTGTGCTGCATAATTAATATTTTTAATTGTTTCTATGGAGAATAATCAGGTTTTAAAGCAGGTACAATAAGCAATGAACACGTCAACTTTTTCTCTGTTTAAATATTTCTTTAAAAAAAAGACAGAATTCACACCAGATGTTGGCAACTATCAAATACTCCTCATGTAATAAGAAATTAAGGCCAATTATTCCACAAAGAAAGTTAAGGGTAAAAACTTGAAATGACACAGAGAATAATTATTTAACCTATGAAGAAATGGATCTCTGAAGGTGTATAAAAAGCCAACAACCATATTAAATCTGTCAGCATTTAGAAAGCATGTTTTATATGTTGAAAATTAACATCAGCTGGCTTAAAATGTATTGATTCCCTATCAGAAGGTTTCTTATTACTAAAGTATTGCACTGAGGGGTAAAACTGGTAAAAGCAAAGAGACCTTCACAAAAAGGTCTTACTATTACAAAACATACTAATGTCAATGATTACAGCTGCATTTCTAAGCTTCTGACTGTTCCAATGAGCGCTGCTGCAACCATAATCCTGAAGTGGAAAGGACAATTTCAACGTAGACCAGTCAAAGCCAGGTGCCCCTAGAAAGACGTCTGGTCTTCTGATTTAAAGTAGCTGTAATTAAACCTTTACTTAAGAAAACTTCGATGGATCAAGGTGATTTAATAAATTCCAGACCTATATCCAATCTACCGTTCTCGTCTACAATTCTTGAGGAAATAGTTGCTAATCAAATCTGTGAGCATTTACACAGCAATGACCAGTTTGAAGAGTTTCAGTCAGGTTTCAGAGCTCATCATAGCACTGAAACAGCTCTGCTGAAAGTCACTAATGATATTCTTATTGCCTCAGATAATGGACTTGTGTCTGTACTTGTCCTGTTAGATCTCAGTGCTGCATGTTATACAGTTTATCACAATATCCTCTTAGAAAGGCTGGAATATGCTGTAGGGATCAGGGGAACAGCACTAGGCTGGTTTAAATCTTACTTGTCTGACAGATTCCAGTTTGTTCATGTCAATGATAAATCATCTTTAAACTCCAGGGTTAATTGTGGAGTACCACAGGGTTCAGTACTTGGGCCAAGTCTCTTTACTATATATATGCTTCCAATAGGTAAAATTATCAGGCAGCATAGGATAAATTTTCAGTTATGCTGATGATACTCAGCTTTACTTATCAATAAATCCTGATGAGCCCAACCAGTTAGATAGACTACAAGCACGTCTTGAAGACATAAAAACTTCGATGATTTTTAATTTTCTGCTTCTAAATTCAGAAAAGACAGAAGTTGTCGTCTTTGGACCGGAATCTTTAAAAAAGAAACTGCTTAGTCAATCACTTAACCTGGATGGCATTAAATTGACCTCCGATAATAAAGTAAAAAACCTTGGTGTTATTTTTGACCAGGACATGTCATTTAAATTCCATATTAAACAGGTTTCTAGGATTTCCTTCTTTCATCTCCGGAACATTTCCAAAATTAGAAATATCCTGTCCAGGAGTGACGCTAAAAAACTAGTCCATGCATTTGTTACTTCAAGGCTGGACTATTGTAATTCTTTACTATCAGGATGTCCACAAAATGCAGTTAAAAGCCTTCAGCTGATTCAAAATGCTGCAGCAAGAGTTCTGATGAAAATTAAAAAGAGAGATCATATTTCTCCTATTTTAGCTTCCCTTCACTGGCTCCCTGTTTAATCCAGAATAGAATTTTAAATTCTCCCTCTCACATTCAAAACCCTTAATGATCAAACTTCTTTATACGTCAGAGATCTGACTAGTCCATATATTCCTAACACAGGACTTTGTTCTCAAACTGCAGGTTTACTGGTGGTTCCTAGAGTCTCTAGAAGTAGAATGGGAGGCAGATCCTTTAGTTATCAGGCTCCTCTCCTGTGGAACCAGCTCCCAGTTTTAGTCCGTGAGTCAGACACCCTGTCTACTTTTAAGCCGAGGCTTAAAACTTTCCTTTTTGATAAAGCTTATAGTTAGAGTGTCTTAGGTTATCCTGAGCTATCTCTCTAGTTATGCTGCTATAGGCTTAGGCTGCTGGAGGACATGACCAGTTTCACTCTATCTGCTACATTCTCATACTACTCTCCAAATTTGCATTATTTCCTGTTATTTCAGCTTTTAACTTTATGTTCTCTCTCTTTCCTCTTCCTAGAAGCGACACCTAGCCGGACACTGTATCTACCTGTGACACCTTCCTGGAGGGGGGCATCGGCCAAGCTTCTGCTGCCAACAACGTGATGTTTACCTTCTACCGATGATACACTTGGCCCTGTCTTTCAGTGTTTAACCCTATCTTTCTCCTAGACATAGCTACTGACTGAGCTTTTACTGTGACTAACTACTAACCACTGTGACTAAATGTATGTGCTCTCTTTCATACTCATAGATGCCTGCTGAGTATGAGGGGTGCTGCAAAGTAAATGACAGCGACTGTCCACTGTCTCTACATGCTAATCCAGGAGGAGTGAATGCTGCAAGTCACTGACTCGATGAAATCTACTAGGTTTCCTGAGATACAAATTTTTTACCAATTTAAATAAATAACTGAATCGACTGCACTGTTTGAAAGTCAGGATTCATTGGAATGTTTGTACCTGACTTGAAATCTGTATGATTTGATTACATTGACTTTGTAAAGTGCCCTAAGATGACATGTGTTGTGAATTGGCGCCATACAAATAAAACTGAATTCTGACAGGAGGAGTCAAAAGAATAATCAAACAAGTTGTCCAAGAGTCAAGGAGCTCTCACAGAAAGCCTAAGAAAGACCTGGAAAAAGCAGGTACAGTTTTTCCCCAATTTGTAATGTTTTAAACTGCAATGGTCTTCAGAATAGGTTCATACACAGAGGAGGCAGAGAATAACAAGCCTACTAGAAGACTTGAGGCAAGACGAAGAGGTACGAGAAGGCAGGCAAAAGAGCATACATGGAAGGCTTGGTCCAACAAGTGTTTAGCAAGAATCATAGATGTAGCAACGGAAACTGGGTCATACACAATAAGTTGATCATGAAAACTCCTGGAACGCTGTGGCAAGGCAAAGAAATGATCTGGCATCGGAGGAGAAACATGTAGAAATACTGGAAAAACAGGTGAGTGAAATGATCAGACAGTTGTGCTAAGCTGAGCAACATGGCCGATCACAAATCACGACACTAAGTCCTACTACGGTTTTCTGAAAACATATCGTTGATTGTTTTAATTTGATAATGAAACCTTTGGATGTCAGATGTTTGATTTTAAGAGAACATAAATAGCAACAACCTCTGTGAAACGATGCACTTCATTACCTGAGAAACTTTATGTTTAGGAAAAACAAGCCAATATTGCCTTTATGGTCTGGCTGCTGGCTCCCGTTTAACTATCCGTGGTTGCCATGGCAGAAATCTGTGCTATGTTCCTGTCTCCCAGCCTCGTTTTCCTTCCCTTGAATGTTACTCACTGCTTCATAATGCTGGTAGAAAAACCTGTTTCCAATGGAACGCTATGAAAAGAGCATACTCCTAGAATATGAATACCACATTCATCCTGGTTCATAACAAAGTCATTGAAATCTGTGTGCTACGGGCTACGAAACTGATACAAGTTTGCTTAGAAACTGAGTTTTCTGTGTGAAAGAAGCTCTAAAAATTACTTTAACCCACTAGGCCCCTTGGGAGGCCAAACATGTGCTTTCTGCTTGTTTTTTTTTTATTCTCAATATCTCAGACAGTTTAAAAGGTCAGTTCATAAAAACTTTGGCCGGTTTTGCTTTTACTTTTTTTTTTTTAAATTTTTTTTTACCCTTTTTGTTTGCAAGGTTTGTAGAACAAGAGCTACGAATTTAGCAAACACTCTTCACTTTGTTACTAATTTGGGCCCATTTTCTCTCATTATGACCAAAAATTTTTTGATGCACTGTAATCTTGGCATTTTATAATATCTTTCCCCATGAGCACCAAAAACTAAGCCTCTACCCTTCATAAAACATAAATAATTCATAAAAACTCAATTTCTCAAAATAAAACGGAGTATGGTAGAATGTTGGAGATAGAGATTAACAATTTGGAAAGAGGCTGTAAAATTAAAATGTGAAGCGCTGTGAATACTTTTCTGATGCTCTGTAAGTATTTGTTTTATATTTCTCAAGTCATATCATCATCACACTATTAGCCCTGTTTTTTCACACATCGCAGGTTTCCCTAATATCCTGCAGCCCTATTAATTTTTTCTAAGCAAACTTGTATCGGTGATGAAGGACACAACCAAAACAAAATGGCGGACGAGTAACGAAGCGTTTACGTTTTTAGTCTATGGGAAAATTTTGGGGTTTAGAAGCTAATCCTTAGTCACCTAAAATGTTCCTAACTGTAGCTGACATGAACAAAAAACCTAATCTGTGCAGCAGATTTTAGGTTAAAACCAGCCTCCAGGATGTTGAGACGCAGCTGATCTTCTTTGTCCTCTTTAGCTGTTTGGGAAATCTCTCCCACTGCTGCTTCTCTGCCCCCGTTTTGAGCTGCTGTCTCCATCTTTGTTGTTCGCTTCTTCTTAAAAAGATCCTTTAACAGTTACTGAGTAGTTTTAGAACTCGGCTAAGATCCAAACTCTAGAGATGGGACATTTGAAGCAAAGCTTCTAGGAGTTTACAGAGTAAAAAGGTTCAATGCTTGTGTTGTCTTGCGGTAAACCACGTGACCGATGACAAACGATGCCTCGCATTTCCGTGGACACGTCACTGCTTCATTTCGCGTGTGAAATTTCAAAATAAAAGCACGATGGCACTAGTTGCTTCGTGGGTTGTTGTAGTGGTTTGGTCGTAGGTCAGCAGAGATAGGAGCATCTGAGAAGAATGGAGCCAACAAAAAAAGGAAAACCTCTCCCATCTGAGAGTAATTTGAAATGTGTGCTCAAAACAAGGTTTGTGTAAAGTGTGTTTGCAGCACATTACCTAATTTTATTTGCATCATTACCAATAATTCAGTATCAATGAACTTTTATTTTTGTATTTCAGGTGAAGTGTTTGTTGTGTGCCACAGAGCTGGTATACAATAATAACACCTCATCAATAACCTCACTATCTTGTCAGGAGTATCAAACAATTGAGGAGTGCTTACCTGTATTATTCCCTTTTTACCAGGCAACATTAGAGCTCCCAGAAGACAGAAAGGTCTCAATCTCAAAGATAACCCTTAATGAACATGCTGCACCATGCAGTACTTGCAAAATCAGCAAATATCACCAGTGTTGCTAAGCTTCTCTCAGACAACCTTTGAAGACATGTCAGAGAACATGTGGCAAGTATAGAATCTCTAAGCACAATGACAGTGGCCACATTACTTGACCCCAGGTTTAAAACTCTTGGCTATCTCAGCCAAAACAAGGCACAAGAGGCAGTACGGCGGCTAAAATCTGAATGTACGGCACTAATAGCCAGCAGTGAAGCTTCACTTCCACATCCATTAGATGCAGGAGAAGGCACCAGCAACTCTAGTGAGTTTTATTTATTTCTGTAAATTCCTTGACCTTTACATATTAGTTCTGCTGTATTTCAGCTGGTGGTTTTTTATGATTATATTTCATTTTTTTGTTGTTGTTGTTGCCATTTATAGGTGAACTGTGGTGTCTGCTAGATGAAACAGTGGACCAGAAGAGATGAAGCTCCAATGCCACAGCAGATGCCATAGTAGAGGTGGAGCGATACCTGGCAGAAGGTAACTTGAGGAGACATCAGGACCCCCTGGAGTGCTGGCTTACACAAAAACATGTGTATCCCTACTTGTAACACATGTCACAGAGATTCATATGTTCACCAGCATCCTCAGTGCCTTGCAAGAGCGTGTTTTTCAAGGCTGGGGAGGTCATCAGCCTACGAAGAAACAGCCTTCAACCACATACAGTGAAATAAGTCTTGTTTTTGAATAAAAATTATTAACACCCAAATACCCATCCACCAGCAATTTCACATTTAGTTGTTTGATCAGCAAGGACACATCAGTCTCACCCAGGAGAAACAGACTGAATGCTATTGAAAGAGTGAAATTCTGTGTGCAGCTAACTATGAAGGATCTGAAGCAGAAGTCCCAGAAAAAGAATTCAAGTTTTTCAGGAAAGAAGTCACAAACAGAAAGCACACAGTGCATATTTATTGTCAAATCAGTCCACATAAAAATCATATCACATAAAAGAAGTGTATTATAACAGATGTCAGCATATTAGCAGAATTATTTTGGGTATAAATCATTTTAAGAACTAAAAAGAAATGACACATGGGTGTGAAAAAAAAAAACTTTATTGTGACAATACTGCAATCACTGCCATATTCTGATATTTGAAGTATGAAGGCTGTCACAGTGTCTGTGCAGCAGCAGATGTCAGTTGTGAGAAATGAATGAAGCATCAAGTAATGAACCTTTAGGCAAAACAATGTGCTGGAAAGCTTCATTGCTTCATGAGGCTTCATTTGGCCATCACTGGCCAAGTCTTCTTCTTCGTCTTCTTCTCTGTTGCCAGACAACA
Organism: Crenichthys baileyi; assembly: GCA_036173005.1. Classification (NCBI taxonomy): domain Eukaryota; kingdom Metazoa; phylum Chordata; class Actinopteri; order Cyprinodontiformes; family Goodeidae; genus Crenichthys; species Crenichthys baileyi. The sequence continues at coordinate 340,476 of JAHHUM010001517.1, read as the reverse complement.
ATTTGGTGCATTACCGCCACCAGCTGGTGAGGAGTGTGAATCAGGATAAGCACGCTCCAACAGAAATATGACCTGATCAACGCTGGGATACATATGTGCACTGTCTGTTAGTGAATCACAAATAAAAGATATAGCTCTGATCTTTCTCTGTAATGTAGTTAAATCGACATCAGAATCTGGTAAAATCCAGGGTGATATTATCATTGGTGGCACTATTGGACTGATGTCTAAATGATTTATTTCTAACTCTGTTGCTTTCTGTACGATTGTCCAACCATATATTTTATTAACTGCTCTTGTTTTCTCCCTGCAGGTTTGTAAAGTTGCCTGCATGGGGAGGTCTTAATGTTGGCCCTGCAGATTAACTCAGTAGTTTAATGACAGCTGATTCCTTCTTCCTTTTAATGACATTTCACCCATCTCTACCTGTAAAGCTGAAATTTGAGTTTTTTTTACATTTATCAATAACCTTTTGTATATGCATTGTGCCGGTTAGTTTTTCACTACAACCTCTTTGCAACTTTAAGACAATTTTCCATTTCCACATTCTAATACTTTATTATACAAGTCCAATAAAATCACATCTGAATACTCAATAAGTTTACTTTTAATTAAATTACAGATCTGAACATTTCCTGGAGTTTACATTTTGTACATCTTAACTATTAATTCCCACCTTTCTTTGGAATTGAATGTTGAACAGCTTCTATAACAGAACTGCAAAACAGGAGGTTTAATGAATTAACATCACCGCTCATGTTTTTTATTGTTTTATATTTCTCCCATTCAGCTCTACTACCAGATCAATTAGGCCACCCTCCAGTGTCATCCTTCTGTTAATTCAAGCCAACTTAAACCATTATGGCCATCACTAGCCAAATCTTCTTCTTCGTCTTGTTCGCTGTTGGCAGACAACAATTTGGCGCATGACCACCACCAACTGGTGAGGAGTGTGAATCAGGAAAAGCACGCTCCAAAAGAAATATGACCTGATCAACGCTGGGATGCATATCTGCACTGTCTGTTAGTGAATCATAAATAAAAGTTATATATCTGATCTTTCTCTCTAATGTAGTTATATCGACATCAGAATCTGGTAAAATCCAGGGTGGTATTATCATTAGTGGCACTATTGGACTGATGTCTAAATGATTTATTTTAACTATGTTGCTTTCTGTACGATTGTCTAAAGAAATATTTTATTACCTGCTCTTTTTTTCTCCCTGCAGGTTTGTACAGTTACCTGCATAGGAAGGTCTTAACATGACCTGCAAAATTAAAAATCAGTAGTTAATTGACAGCTGATTCCTTCTTCCTTCTAATGACATTTCACCGATCTCTACCTGTAAAGCTGAAATTGGAGTTGCTTTACTTGCTGCTGTAATTGAGTGCAAAGCCTGATGTTGAACGGCTTCTAGATTCCTGGGAACTGTGTCAAAATCTGATCCATAAACTATACAACAATAATCAACTGTAGGTCTTATGAGGCTTATGTAAATTGGTATTAAAGCTAGTTTGTCTGAGCCCCATTCACACCTAAATAAACACCTAATTATAAATACATTTTTTTACATTTATCAATACCTTTTGTATATGCATTGTGCAGGTTAGTTTTTCACTACAGCTTCTTTGCAACTTTAACGCAATTTTCCATTTCCACATTCTAATACTTTATTATACAAGTCCAATAAAATCACATCTGAATACTCAATAAGTTTACTTTTAATTACATAACAGATCTGAACATTTGCTGGAGTTGACATTTTGTACATCTTAACAATTAATTCCCACCTTTCTTTGGAATTGAATGTTGAACAGCTTCTATAACAGAACTGCAAAACAGGAGGTTTAATGAATCGACATCACCGCTCATGTTTTTTTGCCTAATTCTTTGACTTATTGTCTTATATTTCTCCCATTCAGCTCTACTACAAGATCAATTAGGCCACCCTCCATTGTCATCCTTCTGTTAATTCAAGCCAACTTAAAATTTTATTTTAATTTTTTATTTTATTGGAAAATTATCACTTCCAATAGCTGTGTCTTTAATAACAGTCCAAGAACAGAGCCCTGCCAATGAATCAGAAACTAATGTAATATCGGTGGCTGTCTCTGTACCAATTCTGATGTTTGGTCTTGTTCCGTCTGCATTACTAATGCATATAAGATGTTTAGACTCCATTAACTCCATAAACTTAATAACCAACCCATTCCCATCAGTCCTCTAGTCCCATATTGTGTTGAAGGCATTAAAATCACCACACCATATCACACTTTCATCTAAATGCAATATTACCACTTCCAGTCAATTAGGAGACCATTTCTTACCAGGATTGTAAAAATGGATCACCTTAAATTTCCATTCTTTTGTCTATATTTCATTTCATATTTCATTTTCTTTCAAGTGTTGTAAAATGTTTCCATATTTTAGCCATGAAAGACTGTTATTAACTATAAGTGCATGTAAACTACCCAAGACGGTAAGGTAAAGGAAAGTTATTCTTTTTCTTTAGATCCCAGACGATACATTTGTGGTGCTACTTCAGTATATGAAGGGGCTCAATGGAGGAGCAAAGGAAACAACAGTCCTGAAGGCCTTCATGCTGGTGGAAGAATCTGGAAAGGCTCAAAGGACATAGTTGTCCATCAGAGGGCGCAGAGAGCAGATAATGATCCAGCTCTTTCCCTGACCCTGGGAACAGGGACTTGATGAAACAAACAGAAAGGACTGAATGAAGGGCCCTATCTCCTTTTGGAACTGTTGTTCCCGTAAATAAATTTTTTTAAAAACCCATGTTTTTTTTTTTCCCACATTTAAAGGATTAATAACATTTTTCATTTTTACCCCATTCGAATCTCTAAAAAATAAATTTTTCCAAAAGGTAATTTCAGTTTTCTCATGTTGAAATCTTTATGATCGCAGGGAGGGGGGGATAAGTTCAAAAAACCCGTGGAGGGAAAGTTTAGACAGTTTGGGCCAAGTTTAACTTAAACCAGTCGAGTCAAAAAAAACATGGGACCTTCCTGAAAAAACACGCATTGTTTCACTTTTAATAAATGAAGTTCGTTGTAACAAACCACACATTTTATATTGTATGTTCATTATTTATTATCAAAACATTTGAAATGATGCTGTTTAAAACTACAGGTTCGGTTTACTTTTTTTGCCCTTTGAAAACAATTTTGCCCCGTCTCTCTTAGGCTTATTCTCACCCTTCATTTTTGCCCTTTTATCCTATTATTAATGAAAAAATCCACAAATTTCCCGTATGTTTCTGACAGTTACATGCAAGCAGCTTATTTATTTTTATTTGTGAGCACTGTAAAAACAAAAATCAGAAACAATTTTTTGGAAAGTATTCAAAAGGGGGGCAACCCAGCTCCAGTCTCAACACCCCCAAACCCGGGCAACTTTTAAAGGTGAGACAAATTTTATCAAGATGGCATCCCCAAATATCAGTCAGTGGGGTCAAAGTGAGGTAAGGGAGTTTGATTTTTATTTTTTATTTTTTTTTCCCAGCCACCCAACTTTCCTCTCGATGGGAGGAGCACGGCTCACTCCAAGCCCCTCCTGGTGGCAGAGTCCCACCCATCTTAAGGGAGCCCTGGCCATCCTACGTAGGGAAAAAAATCATTTCAGCCTTTGTATCCCGGGATCTCGACCCAGTCAAGACCCAAAGTTAATGCCAAAGGAGGGTGGGCCGGGGTACCGGTAAACGAAAAGGGGTTTTTTCTTTTTGGTCAGCTCTCTTACCAAAAAAAAGGGGGCGGACAGCCCCCCCGTTATGGGGAAAAACCCCCACCGATCCCTCTGTCAAAAATCCCACCCATTCTTCCCTTATCGTGCTCAAGGGGCCCAAAAAAAAAACTTTAACCCTCCACTTTAGGTAGAAAAATCCCCCCCTTTTTTCTTGCTTGTCTAGGGGGAAAGGGGCACACCCGTTTTTTTTTCTCCTCCCTCCCCTCTGTTGATCCCTGCTTCTGCTTTTTGTTGTTTTTTTTCCCCCGAGCCCGCTTTCATATCCTCCAAACTTTAAAAAATTTTGGATTTGGTCAGCTGGTCTTCAATGTTGATAAAAAAATTTTTGACGGGAAGACAGGGTAAAGGAGAACACTCTTGTCCAGACGGGGGGTTCTTCCTTTGGGTACACAAGGATTTTCCTGGGGCCCCAGAAAAAAGATTGGTGCCGATATGTTCGGTCGAGGACGTAGTGTGACATATTTGGACTTTTTTATAACAGGGGTTTTGGGTTTTGGAGTTTTTGGTGGTGTTGGAAAATTCTTCATTTGTGCTCCAAAAAATTCTTTTAAATGCTGTGAAAAATTTCCCCTTTTCCTTTGGACCTATGTTTTTTTTAGTGTTCTGTTTTTAGAGCAGATGGCCTCTACCTTTTGCGGGAAAAATTTAGGGTTAACATTTCCCTTAAGGGGGGCAGATGGGGGCCTCTTTCCCAAAATTTGGTCTTACCCCCTGTCCTGGGAAAGGGTTTTAGGGCCAAAATTTAAACTCTTTGAAGCCGAGGTAAAAACCCACATAACCCCTTTTTAAATACTGTCTGTAAAAACTGTGCTCGGAAACCTCTGTTTCACTGGGACACGTCAGTGACAGGGCCTTCAAACGCAGAAATGCATTTGAATAAAACTTATTCAAAGGTTTTGGGCCATTTTCCCCCTTATTGTGAGTTAATTTCTTTTCCCCCACTTTGATAAAAAAAGTTCTATTATAGTGGTTTACCTGGCTTTTGGGGTTTCCAAAAAACCCCCGGTTGGCGGCTGTTAATAGCATTCCCAAAAGCTGGCCTGCGGATGGGGCGGAGTCTGAAAGAGCGATGAGAATCAGAATCAGGGTTTTGCCCAATTTTGTACATACAAAAAAAGGAATTTGACTCGGGTTTAACCACTTTGCTCTTTGGTTTTGTTTTTGCACTACAGAAAAAAATTTACAATGTACAAAAAATAAACATATATAAAAAAAAAGGGTTTGCATTTGAAAATTCTGTATGCTGTTTTTTTGTGCCCTATGAATGTTCAAAGAGAAAACAGGCCTGGGGGGAAAAACTGTTCCTGTGGCGGCTGGTTTTTGTGAACAGCGCTCTGTAGCGTCGGCCCCTGAAAGGCAGAACTCTAAAACCAGTTTATGTTGCGGGGTGTGGGGGGTCTGCAGAGTTTTTAGCAGCTCTTTTTCTGACCCTAGACTGTATAAGTCTTGGATGGAGGGAAGGTCAGCCCTGATGATTCTCTCTGCAGCCCTGATTGTTCGTTGCAGTCTGGACCCGTCCTTTTTTGTGGATGAAACCGAACCACACGGAGATGGATGAAGACAGGACAGACTGAATGATGGCAGTGTAAATGCCCACCACCCTGTGGAAGGTTTTGGTATTTCTTAAGTTGCCTCGGAAGTACAGTCTTGCTGGGCCTTTTCCCGGGGAACATGTCTATGTGTGAAGACCATCTCAGGTCCTCAGAGATGGTGGTTCCCAAAACCTGAAGTATCCACAGCCCAAGGTGTTGTTGAGGATGGGAGGGGGGTGTATGGGGTGGTGTTTTTGAAAGTCCACCCCCATCTCCACATCTTGAGTGGGGTTTGTCCAGGGGTTTTGACTACACCAGTGACCAGGATCCACCTCCCGTCTGTATGAGATCACACCGTCCTGGATCGTCCAATGACAGGGTGTCTCGAAATTTTAGGAATTTCACGGACGAGCTGCTGAGGGGCAGGCATTTGTGTACAGGGGGAGAGGAGTGGGGGTAGAACAACCCCTGGGGGGACCAGTATTATTGATTGGGGGAGAAGATGCTCCCCCCGTCCACCTGCTGGGTCGGTCGTAGGAAATGTTACCCCCCTGAAGGTGGGGTGGGGGGCGTTGGGTGGGTGGCTTCTGGTGGAGGATGTCGGTAGATGGGGTTTAAAACCCAGCTGAAGTCTAAAACAGGGCCTGGGGAGGGCCCCGGGTGGTCGAGGTGTTGCAGGATGAAGTGTAGACCCAAATTTAAAACAGCAATCTGCAGACCTGTTCTCGGTAGCAAACTGCAGGGCATCCCGTAGAGGGCCTGTGATGCTTTCAGGTGCTTTTAACACCAGCCCTTTAAAAAGGATTTCATGACCACGGGAAGTCAGGGTTTACGGGCCCTTAGCCCTTTTTCCCTTAAGGGGGGTGGGTTTTTTGGGGCCCAATGGGATAAAGGGTGGATCGTTTGAAGCAGGAGGGACCTCCCCCCAACTTCTCCAGGACTTTTTTTGAAGACCCGGGTGAAGTTGGAGGGGAGTTGTTTTGCACGGCTTTCAGGCTTTAGGGGGAGACATTTTTCAGGTCCCCCGGGTTTTCTTTGTTTTAAAGCCTGAAAGAGCCTTTTTACATTTTCCTCAGAGATTTTTAGGGGCAGGCAAGGATCTGAAGGGTAGGGGGGGGTTCCCGGGGGCGGTAACCGGGTTCCAAAGGGGGGAATTGGAGGAGTTGGTTTGAGGTGGGAAGGGCCCCTTTTTTTTTTGTCATGTTGCGAGAAGCCACGGGAGGGTTTTTGGCCAGGCGGGGACTTTTTTCGGGAAGGGGGGGTGGGGTTTCCCTGTAGGAGTCTTTTTTTCTCAACCATTCCATCAAGCCGAAGTGTAAACCCCAGTAAAAAAGGCTTTTTTTTTTTTCTCCTGTAGTTCTTTTGGGTGCTTTGATTTTCCTTTGTAAGTCTGTTCCTGGCCTTCTGTACCACCCCAATCTCCCCGCGGGTGACCTCTTCCTTGTCCCTGCGCAGATTCCTGAGTTTTGGGGAGTAAACCATGGCTTGTTTTTCCCCAAAGGGGGGCAGAAGGTTTGGTTGCAAACACAGGGTTCTCCCCCAGAAAGGGGTTTTATGATTAAACCACTCATTTGTTCTTTTAAATCAGTGGCTGAGGTTTAAAAAAACAGCCCCAGCCCTGCCTTTTTCCCAAAGCAGCCGAAACCCTCTGCTTCGATTCCTCAGTCCACTTTTTAACAGGGGAAACCCCCGGGGGGTTTTGAAACCCTCTTAGTTTCTGTCTGTAATTTGGGGATGAGGTGGATAAGACAATGATCCGAAAAACCCAGAGCAGCCCTGGTAAACCATGGTATGAGTCCTTTAAAGCTGTGTAACAGTGGGCCAGTGTTTTTTTGTCTCTGGTGGGACACTTTAAATTATGCTGTCTGTATTTTTGGGAGCTCATTAGAGAGATCTGCGCTGTTAAAATCTCCCAGTATTATAATGAAAGAGTCAGGGGGGTTTTTTTTCTCCACGTCTGTAATCACCCCCTCAGAAAGAGGTTTTTTTTCCGCAGCAAAAAGTGCAGCCATGCGGAGGAAAATATGAGCCGATTATTATGAACGAGGAAAAAAACCCCCCCCCCTTTCTCGGAGTAAAACGGTTTTTTACAGATTATGGAGAATGACTCCAGATCCGGACCCCCCTACATGTTTTCCCCACATTTTTTGTCTCTGCCCAAACCTTCGTTTATAAAAAGCAGATTCCGCCTCCTCGCTTCTTCCCCTGATACCTCCGCACTGCGATCCCCGCTCTGAGCAGCTGGAAAGTCCGGTATCAGCATTGCGCGGGCCCCGGGATGTTGTCACTCAGCCATGTCCCGTTGAAGCAGAGAAAAGCGCTGATCTGCGGAGGTCCGAGTTTTTTCCCCGGTGAGAAAAAATTAGCCCCTCGTCCATCTTGTTGCCTTAGAGAGCGGACATTTGCCAGGTGGATTGAAAGGGCAGGGGTTGCGAAGTCCTCTTTTGCGGAGCTTTTTCCAGGGCGCCACCCTCGCTTTCCCCTCCGACACCTCCGGCAAAGGGTTCCTTTATAGTGCCGCCGCTCCGCTTGCCAAAAAGTCAGTGAACCTCGGATGGATGAAAGATGGTGAAAAAATCCCAAGAGAGGACTCTCTGATGTTGAGAAGTTCCTCTCTACTGAATGAGACCACCGAATTGTGGCCCGAGACCACAGTACTGTGGCTCGATCAACACTCAGACTGAAATGTTGAGAGAGCAGAATCGCAAGCTGGACACGATTTGCAGCCTGGCAGCGGTTGGACTCAGAGGTTAAGGATATAATCTTGGAGAAGTTCAACGCTTGAGATCTGCGGAAAGTACCAGAAATTTGGATCTTTGGATTCGCAATTGAGACACACCAGTAAAACTCTTAAGGTAGTTGAAAATTCACAACTGCCTGACCCACAACATTTATTGTTTTTCTAAATCGAAGGCCCCAATGTGGGCTTGGCAACTTCTGCTAACTGGGTATCGACAAAATATCTCCTGGATGTTATATAAACACGACGCTCTTCACCAGCACTCCCCTAGCAGCTGTGTGCTGATAGGACTATGCGGGCGATTGATAAAACTTCCACCTCTCTTCTCAAGGACAATGGCTTTTCTATCAGTGCTGACAGTCTAATTCTTGCAAACAAACTCAGACATATACATTCGCACCCTCAAGATTCCACCGTACCCTTGCTAAATCTTTACTTACGTGTGTGTTGCTTACCCCTGCTGAGGTTTTTTTTGTACTACTTCAGACTCTATTCTGCTCAGAATAGAGTCTGATATATGATTTTTTTCCTCCTATCTTACTTTACCTAAATGTGTGATTTCATTAATTTTCATCGATTTTCAGATTTTCTTAGAAGAATTACCAGCAAAAGCCAAATATTATTAGTATTTGAAAATATGACTAAAGCTGTTTTTACACCAATGACCAGAGATTTTTAGATTTCTTAGAAGGATTGTATTACAACAATTTTATACCAGTGAAAGCCAAACATGATTAGTATTTAAAGAGTTTGGACTAAAAATGTTTTATACCAGTGACCCAGCTTCTCTACGTAGACTTCAGTGAGTGCATATGACTGTTATTATTTGAATGATGGGACCACAACTGCCTCATACCAGCGACCTCAAGGATTAATATTATGATTTTGCTTCTAGCACAGGATGAATTCCTTACCACAGAGGACTTAATAAGCTAATTACCTCTATTAGAAAGATTGGATTAGAACCAGCTCTTACCAGTAATCTCCCAAGGATTATTAATGTCATTTGATTTGTTTTTATGTGTTTGATTTTCTGTATCATTGTAATGTGTTTCCTCTTGTACAGTGCAAAGTGTCTTGTTGCTGAAAAGCCCTATATGAATAAACTTGACTTGACTTGAGTGCAACCTGAAGAGGACAAGCCACCCTTTTCCGGTTGATAACCATGGCCTTCACACTTGGCTGCGAACCACCCCAGTGCATGCTGTAGGTCCCGAAATCCACTGGTCCCCAAACCAGACCCCGTCCGGCCCTTGGCTGCGCCTAAAAATCCTGTCCATAAAAGTTATGAACAGGACCGGTGACAAAGGACAACCCTGCTGGAGTCCAATATGTACCAGGTCCAACTTATTGCCGACAATGCTGACCAGACTCCTGCTCCACTTAGACCGGATGGCCCCTAATAAAGGGCCCCCGAGCGCCCCTCACAGGGCACCACAAGGGACATGGTCAAATGCCTTGTCCAGGCCCACAAAACACATGTGGATCGGTTAGACAAACTCCCATGAACCCTCGAGTACCCTGCAGAAGGTGTAGAGCTGGCAACAACTTCGGGTGGCAGCATCGACAACGGAGCCGGAGAACATAGTCCACTCTGACTCTATGTCTCCAACCTCCCCTGGAATATGCTCAAAGCTCTCCCAGAGGTAGGAGTTGAATATATCCCTGGCCGAGGGCTCCGCCAGATTTTCCCAGCAGACCCTCACTATGCACTTTGGGCCTGCCAAGTCTGTCATGCTTTTTCCTCTTACAGCGGATCCAACTCACCACCAGGTGGTGATCAGTGGACACCTCTGCCCCTCTCTTCACCAGAGTGTCCAAGACATTCAATTCAATTCAATTAAATTCTGTTTATTTATATAGCGCCAATTCACAACACGTTGTCTCAAAGCACTTCACAAAAGTCAGGTACATACATTCCAATTAATCCTAACCATTGAACATGTGCGACAGAGGAGAGGAAAAACTCCCTTTTAACAGGAAGAACCCTCCAGCAGAACCAGGCTCAGTGTGAGCGGCCATCTGCCATTACCGACTGGGGGTTTGAGAGAACAGAGCAGAGACACAAAAAGAACACAGAAGCACTGATCAAGGAGTACTTTCTATGGGAAGTGTTGAGAATTAAAATCATTTAGTTTCATGTATGTATTTAGTTTGCATGTGGGAACAAACAAAGAACATAAAACTGAGATGTGTGAGCCTTGAGGAGAGAAGTCACAGGGTCACAGCAGGAGTCAGGCTGGAACAAGGGTGAAACAGAGAATAGGAGGTTCTCAGCCACTGCAAGCAGTAAATGCTGGTTGTATGGGCAGTAAAGCAATAAATGCCGACTTTTGGGCATGGTATAGATAATAAACTACCCACAAGGGGGGCTTGGCTGATTTACAGCACCAACACAGACTGCATAATGGGGAGGGTCCGTAAGAAAGCTTTGAAGTAGAGGGTATAAGATTTTCTGGCATCTGTGATGAGGCAGACTACTCGGTTAAGACAGACAGCCATGCTTTGCTGAAACCCGAGCTCTCTACCTAAGGCCTTAGGTAATTTTCTTTCTTTGTGTTATTCTGTTTGTATTCCTTTTGCATTGGAAATCATTGCACTTATTATCTACCAAATTAAACTTGTGTTAATCTTAATTTCCTGCTCTTCATCTGTTATTTCTTACGACATCCGGACTGGGGTGTTGAGGCATACTAATATGTATGGTGGAATTATTGGACCTCAACAGAAGGAAAAGTAAATGTTAATGGATGTAGCTCCTTTAGTCGTTTCACCTAGAAAGAAAGAACAGATAAACTTTGAGCCAGCTTTCAAGGTTAGAGTCTGAAAGATAGCACATATAATTAGTTACAGTAAAAGCTCAGTCAATTGCCATGTCTAGGAGAGAGAAAGGGTTAAATACTAAAAGACAGGGCCATGTGGATCATCGGTGGAGGGTAAGCTATAAGGTGTCACAGGTAGACACAGAGTCAGGCCAGTTGTAGCTTCTAGGAAGAGAAAAGAGAGAGAACATAAAGTTAAAAACTGAAATAACAGCAAATAATGCAAAAACAGCAAATAATGCAAATACGTACATGTGGCCAGAGGTCCCAAGATACGACAACAAAGTCGATCAGCGACCTCCTGCCTAGGGTGTCCTGGTGCCAAGTGCACTGATGAACACCCTTATGCTTGAACATGTGTTCATTATGGACAATCCGTGACTAGCACAGAAATCCAATAATAAAACACCACTCGGATTCAGATCGGGGACGCCATTCCTCCCAATTACGCACCTCCATGTGTCACTGTCGTAACGACGTCCCCCCGACGTCTTTTTTCTGACGTCTACCCAACGTCTACTTTTTGACAGGACCACCAATTGCAGTGTAAAATGTAGTTCTAATATGCTCGCTGTATATGTCTTGTCGACATCAAATTTAAACTCATTTCAGATGGTATGATGCTATGTCTATGCTGTTCATAATCGCATTACACATAGCTTTATTTGATTATCCCATCGCAGATACCTGAAAACACTTACTAAAGGTGCACGGCGCTTGAAGTTTAACCTGCTGCTGAACCAAACCAAGCTAGGAAAATAGTACCCGTTTGATTTACAAATAAATCACCAAGTTTATTACTTTAACTTTTAATAAATTATTTTCAAATTTATTTTGAACAACGTAATTGATTTAATACATAAATAACTAAGCAGAGAGTTTAACACCCACCCCCATGCTAGACCCACAGTTACGCCCTTGAGCACGCACGCACACACACACACACACACACACATTTCTTTGTGATACGGTTGAACTGGTGCGCCGCTCAAGGGCTCAGAGTGACTCCGCGTGCAGTTCTTTCTGCCGCCTCCAGCGATATCTGCCTTGCTCTGTACGAGCGCTTAGCCAGTATCTTGACCAGGGCATTCAACTACGATGTAGAAAAGGTAAGGGAAGATTTACAACTTTTCCAAGAGATATCATATAGATGATATTACTGTATGAAGTAAAATTTTTCAATTAAATTCTATTCAGTTTATTTTTATAGCGCTAATTCACAACACATGTTGTCTCAAGGCACTTCACAAAAGTCAGGTACATACATTCCAATTAATCCTAACCATTGAACAGTGTGGTCAGATTCAGTTATTTATTCAAACTGGATACAAAGTTTTTCTGTCTACGGAAACCCAGCAGATTGCATCCAGTCAGTGACTTGCAGCATTCCCTCCTCCCGGATGAGCATGTAGAGACAGTGGACAGTCACTGGCATTGACTTTGCAGCAATCCCTCATACTGAGCATGCATGTAGCGACAGTGGAGAGGAAAAACTCCCTTTTAACAGGAAGAAACCTCCAGCAGAACCAGGCTCAGTGTGAGCTGCCATCTGCCACGACCGACTGGGGGTTGGAGAGAACAGAGCAGAGACCCAAAAAGAACACAGAAGCACTGATCCAGGAGTCCTTTCTATAGGAAGGAAAAGTCAATTTTAATGGATGTAGCTCCTTTAGTCGTTTCACCTAGAAAGAAAGAACAGATACACTCTGAGACAGTTTTCAAGGTTAGAGTCTGAAAGAGAGCACATATAATTAGTTACAGTAAAAGCTCAGTCAATCGCCATGTCTAGGAGAGAGAAAGGGTTAAACACTAAAAGAAAGGGCCATGTGGATCATTGGTAGAGGGTGAGCATTAATTTGTTGCCAGCAGAAGCTTGGACGATGCCCCTCTCCAGAAAGGTGTCAGGTAGACACAGAGTCAGGCCAGGTGTAGCTTCTAGGAAGAGAAAAGATAGAGAACAAAGGTAAAAGCTGAAATAACAGCAAATAATGCAAAATTGGAGAGTAGTGTGAGAATGTAGCGAAGAGGGTGAAAGTAGTCATTATGTCCTCCAGCGGCCTAAGCCTATAGCAGCATAACTACATAGATAGTTTAATTCCAAATTATTTATTTAAATGGCGCTTATTTTCAACAATGTCATCTCAAGGCACCCCACAAAGGGTCCCTCTGATGGTCATTGTTATACTAAAAACCAGAAGGATTGGGATACCTCTCTCTGTCAGACTGATTATAACAATTGGAAAAGAGAAGGGGTCATACAGGTAGCAGAAATGGAGGGTGTGTTTGCACCTCAACCATAACTGAGCCGGTTTAGGCTAAACCTGACTCCTCCTTACTCCATCCAACAGGGAGGGAGGAAGACTCCCTCCCTGATAAACTAAGCCACTCTAACTATAAGCTCCCCCTACAATTTTCTAACATTGTGCTTTAAAGTACGCAGATCTAAATTAAACCAATGAGCCTGCCTCCTAGGAATGATTACCTTCTTTTTCAAGAGGGCTGCGTCGTCTAATGCATCACACAATGATGAAGTAACAGTATGAACAAAATAATCAATTTGTGAAGGGGCAGAAACAGAATTATTGCTCTCCACTGTGCTTTTCAGTGATAATGAGGAGATTAAAAGTGGAACAGATTCTTTAAAGGTTGTTACAGCATCGTCTGATAATGATCTACTATAATGAAATTTTCTTTCAGGTGTGGAGTACTCGGTTAAATTAAACTCAAAGGTTATTAAGAAATGGTCAGACAGGACAGGGTTATGAGAAAATATTGTTATGTCTTTACACTCAATTGGCATGTGTCAGCACAAGGTCCAGAGAATGAAGACAAAGGTGGGTAGGTATGTTAATGTTTTGAGCAAAGCCAATTGAGTCTAAGATAGCATTAAAGGCAATATTCAAGCTATCACTTTCAGTGTCAACATGAATGTTAAAATCCCCCACTATAATAACTTTATCTGTATTTAACACTAAATCCGATAAAAGGTGTGAAAACTGATCTAAAAATTGAGAGTAAGGGCCTGGTGGAGGGTACAAAACAACAAACAGAAGTGGTTTTAGTGCTTTGCAATTTGGATGAGGAAAACTACGGATTAAATATTCAAAAGCTATTGTAGCTATTGATCGGTCTGGGACTAATCAATAAATCGGACTGAAAGATGGTTGCTACTCCTCTTCCTTGCCCAGTATTTCGAGGAATGTGAAAGTTTAAATAATTAGTAGGAGTTGACTCATTTATAGTAACATAATCCTCTCGCTGCAGCCAGGTTTCTGTGAGGCAAATAAATCAATCTGATTGTCACAAATCAGGTCACTAACTGGCAAAGTCTTTGAAGAGAGAGATCTTATGTTCAGTAAGCCACATTTAATTGTTTTATTTTCTTTGTAGTCTGAGTTGTGTTTATTTTATGAGATTTTCCTGATTTCCTCCTTTTAGATTATTTTTTAATCTATTCAATTTTGCCGTGGGGGGACTCTGTCTTAATAGGGTAATGGGTAGGTAGCAGTACAGAAGCTGCAGACAGGAGTGTTAAACTACGACCCTGCTTCCTGGTCTGAACCCTGGTGTGTCAGAGTTTTTGGAGAACTAATAAAATTCGGTCCAGATTCTCTAGAAAGAAGAGCTGCTCCATCCAAATGGGATGGATGCCGTCTCTCCGGATCAGACCAGGTTTTCTCCCAAAATGTTCGCCAATTATCAATATAGCCCACTTGTTTTCTGGACACCACCTAGGACACGCAGTGGTTGAATGACAGCATGGGGCTAAACACATGTTGTCACTGTTAGATCGGGGAGGGGACCAGAGAAAATTACGAAGTCTGACATTGTTTTGGCAAACTTACACACCGAAGCAACACTTAACTTTGGTGACATCCGATTGACGTAACTGGGGGTGTCCGTACTGCCAGCGTGAATAACAATCTTACTGTATTACGGTTATCATTAGCCAGCGTTTTCAGGTAGGATTTGATGTTGCCCGTTCCTGGCCCCTGGCAGACATTTGACCATGGTCGCTGGTTGTCTCTAGGGCCACGTTTCTGACTATGGACCTGCCATTACCAGAGTTTGGCTTCTCAGCGGTGTGTCGCTGAGCGGGGTGGGGCGAGGGGGAACAATCTATTTAGGGCACACACATCACTTCCGCTAGGGGAAACATGGCTCTCATCGTCCTCGGATTTGGTGGTGACTGTGGGCTGATGCTAGGGTGACTATGCTTTGTGCTCCTTACGTGCACCCAGTCCGGCCTGAGCCCCCAGCTGCGCGGCTGTTTGTGCTTGTGCGGTATGTCAGAAATTTCATATTCCATCCTGGGAGAATGCTACTCCCATCGGTGGCGTCCTTCTGCCAGTGCATAGCTGGCTAAGGTGGCTTACTGCGGCGTAGATCCGTGTTGCGCATAGTGAAAGGATCGTGTCTCTGCTGGTTGGTTGTGACAACAGCGCGGAGGCCAGCCTCCAATGGTTCGACACCCTAGGTCAGGAGTGTATGGAAACCGGAGTAACTGAACAGCTGACACAGAGAGCAGGAGAGCATGAGAACTCGAGGAAGAGCAATACATGCAGAGTACGGTGCTAGCCATGGACTTGGAGCTAAAGCTACAACGCTAAGCATAGGCGACCCTTAGACCAGCGACTTGAAAACCGTGTAAGACACAGAGAGTCCTCCAAATGTTAAATCGAAGCAACAGAAAGTATGGTGTTTTAATACTGCTTACCCAACGGTGTATTAGAAACAAGAAACGTCGTAAAATCAGAATCAAACAGAGAACCCACGCGTTCAGCACAACACACAATTCACACAAGTGCAACAGCGAAAACAGGACTAAGACTACGTTACCCGGAGCTCGCGCCATCCACCAGGCTACGATTCGGTAGTTAATTGATCACATTAAGGGTCTCTTGTACACAACTGAAATGAGTATTATTTACATTTATGTTTTTCACAGTCATTAGCTTGGATGCCTAAGTCACATTGCAAAAGGTGTTAAAAAGCGTCCAATATTTCTAAGGATTTAAATAGAAACCTAGATAAATAAGTAACTGAGCCGATAAAGTTTGTAGGAGTGTTATAATTACTTTGGGAGGCAGGTGAACAAAAAGGATTCGCTGAGACAGTTTTCTTTGTGTTTTTAGTTTGGTTTTTCGTTGTTCTTTGATCTTTTTTGTTTGGTTTTATAACACGTAAGCAATAACATGGCAATAGTCAGCTTTTCGTCCTTGTAATTTAATATTTAACAATTGTAATCTAATTAATCTAAAATTAATATGTTACATACACTGACTAATGAAACACAAATAACATGGGTTTTCTGAATGTCTATCGCTGATAACTGAAGGCCGAATATCTTTGAGCCCTGCAATGGTCAATAAAAAAGTTTCAAAAAACAACATTTTATTTTGAAATGATCAGAAATACTTCACAACTTAATACTTCGAAACCTTCAAAACAAAGTCTGACTTCATCAGGGAGAAATCGTAATTTCAGCTTCATCAGCTTCTCGTTTCCTTCTTAAAGATGTAATCGAGTGATAGATTTCTGTCATCAGAGCCTCAAGGCCCATTGTCTTACATATATCAGAATTTTTCCTTCTTTGCCCCTTACTCAGACCATTGTGGTTCAGCAAGAGACTATTAATCTGTCAGATAACTAAAATCCGCTGTCCTGAAGAAGGGAAACATGTGGAAAATCTTGGACAGCATGCCTTCAGGAACAGGGTAGAAAATACTTTTACAGGACAGAGAAGAGAGGAAGTGCGAAAGACAACGAAAGGCGAAGGGTGACCATATCAAGTAAAACCTACCACATCAGAAGTTCCATTGGAAGTCTACTAACTTGCACATAAGAGTGGACACATGAGGGTTGACATGAACATGCCTCTTCTGCAACAGCTGGCCAGTTTGTTTTGATGTGACCTGTCCCTTTGGCTTTTTGGTTTCTCTTTCAGGGTTAATGCCAAGGAACTGACTGAGAATAAAAATACTTAGAATAAGGAAAATTCACTCTAATTTGGACAGACATTAAGTTTTCAAAGTCACATATTTTTCACATGCAAATATACAACAATTTAGCCCGTACCTCTGAATGAACCCCAATGTGCACACTTCCTCCTCCTGGCACTCTAAGTTAAACACATTTGTGGCGAAAAAGGTGGCAAGGCCAACAAGAATGTGGGTTGTGTTCCTTCAATACAGTTGATATGTTCTTACAGTGTATTAAGCAGTTTTATATTAAATTTATAGGTACTGTTAAACGTGATGGGAAGGCGAAGGGTTGCCGTTTGGACGTGTCCATGAGTGCAACTGTGGTGGGAGGCTTTTGTTCCGCTGTTACACCATGTTCTGTGTGGACCCCGCTATGCTTTTCTTTGTTTTTTTCCTCCCCCCTCCCCGTCCACTCTCCCAGGAAGGGGTCGAGTGGACACCAGCTATGCTTTTCATTTTATTTACGTTTTATTTTATTTATCTATGCTTCTTTGGTTTGGAGCTATTGACAAAAACAGCGTCTATTTTTGGCGCTTTGAGTGTCTTGTTGCTGAAAAGCCCTATATAAATAAACTGGCTGTTCATGGCTCTCGCTCTCGGCCAATCTGAGCAAGAAGTCCCTGCATTGCATCTAAGTATCATTATTATCTATTTGAGGGACCTTTAATGCCAATCCGGTCCTGCTCCATCATTCCTTTTATCAAAATATATATAAACAGAAAACGTTGGTCATGTTAAACCTCAGGAGCAGAATATCACCAAAGTTGATGCTTCCATTCTATCAGAGTATGTAAACAGATTAAAACAATTAAGAACCTTATTAAAGGAGAGGCCGCAAGGACCTGGGTTTGAATCCTACAGACTGCCACCTTGGGTTACTGAGCAAGACCCTTAGCCCCAGAAGGATCCCTGGGTGCCACACAGTGGCAGTCCACTGCTTCCTATAAGCAAGCTGTGCATTTCGGGCTGTGCAGTGTATTATGGGTAAGGGCATTATTTTGGCTACCAAACCACATGCAACGACGGCGGAAAGTAACCGAGAGATCTTTGATTTGGACCATTTCAAATGCTGGAAAGTTGATGATTTAAAGCATTATGGCAATCAGCAGAAATGAAAGGAAGAACTGGCTTCCTTAGCATTCGCTGCATTGGTCTAAAACCTGCCGTTGTTTAGGACAAAGGAGGATGAGAGAGATGGCGTCAAAAAAGACTACCTTTCCTTGTTGGTAGTCGGAAACAAACAAATTTCTGACCCCTTGAAGGCAACTGACGGATGGTTGGACGATGTCCAAGGCCTGAAACTGTGGCCACCTTGCATGTTATTTGCTTGGCAGGGATGAGAAGTCTCTATTCCACCAGCTTTGCAATAACTACAAGGAAGGTTGGTTTGGTGTTTGTTTTTACAATTTGACATATATCAGCTTTAGGACATTTGGGGTGGGACGACATACAATAATAACAAAATGTGAAGTGAAAATAGGCACAATTAATTCATACCAGCAGTTTTCCATAATTGTGATCATAGGGTATAATAATCCCAGAGCATATGGCTATGTAAACAAGTTAGCTACCGCTAACACCTCGATGCAAAGCCTTTAGCCTCACACAGTAAACAGCTGCATCTATGGACTCTTTCTGAGAAACACAATAAAGGTGTTTCTCAGCTTTTACCTCTGTCAGCGTTTTATCCAAGATTAAATGTGAGTCCATCTTTTATGTCCGTCTGGATCTTTCTTGTATGTCAGGAAATTGTGAAGGGTGAACGGACGTTTACAAATACATGTCTCCTTGCAATCGTGATTTTTCCGCCACTGTTCAAGCCTATAAAAACCATTGGAGCAATTGAAAATGGCACAATGTGCACCGGTCTTTATACAGCAAGTATATTAAAGGCTTTAAGCTTTAAAACCAATTCCTGGGAGCCTTATGTTCACGTCCGCTACCTTCACTCCATGCAAATCACAAAGGCGGCATGGTTGATTTGACTAGCCCCCACATGTGCAAATGCGTTGCACAACTCGCTTATAGGAATGGGTTAAATGCAGAGAACAATTTCATTGGTATGTAATATTATAATGACAAATAAAGATTATTATAGATTACACTCGCAATATTTGTGACACGAAGTGTAAGGCCAGTGATGGGAATACTTCTAATCTGAGGAAGTACCCAGTGAAGCACAAGATTTTTCTCAAGGCTGAGCCATGCACAATTATTGACAACCTCAGGTATACGGCTACAACTCATGCATTCGGCACCGTTAGCATGCTTGCATCCGTTAGTGACTCGTTGTCTGCAGCCAGGAACAGGGGAGAAAAAATATTTGAAACAACTGAGATGATACAATACAAACAGCTGGATGTGGATGGAGACATCATACATTAGTTTATGAGGACATGTGTGTAGAGACCAAGACCTTCTGCACTTACAATAACAAACCTTGGTTCACTTCTCCTCTAAGGAAGCTGTGCAAGGATAAGTAAAAGGCTTATTGCAGAAGGGACCGGGCTCTGTTTAAGCAGGCCAAGAACAAATTGACCAAGGAGATCAAAGCAGCGAAGAGAAACTACAGTGAGAAGCTAAAGAAAAGTTTCTCATATGGAGACGCTCCTGCAGGTATAAAAAGCAGCAATTCACACCTCAAACAAACACACCCCATTCAGACACAAATTCTTGCCATACACCAACTACCCCCTACATTCAGACCCCCTGCATGCCCTTAACCCTCTGCGGATCTCAGAGGAAGATGTAAAACGGCTCTTTCAGCGCCTGGAAACAAGGAAAGCCTCAGGACCTGATAATGTCTCACCATCATGCCTGACAGTCTGCGCTGATCAACTTGCACACATTTTCACTAAGATCTTCAACAAGTCACTGGAGCTGTGTGAGGTTCCCTCATGCTTCAAACGTTCCACTATTATCCCAGTACCCAAGAAACCGACTATCACAGAAATAAATGACTACAGACCTGTTGCAATGACATCTTTGGTCATGAAATCCTTTGAGCGACTGGTGCTGAAGCACCTGAAGGACATCACAGCCTTCCTGCTGGACCCCCCTGCAGTTTGCCTACCGGGCAAACAGGTTGGCAGAAAATGAAGTCAACTTGGGACTATATTTCATCCTGCAACATATGGACCACACAGGGATGTACACCAGGACTTCAGCTCGGCCTTCAACACCATCAACCCAGATATCCTCCATCAGAAATGTACCCACCTCAAAGTCCCAGCCTCCACCTGTCAGTGGATCACCAGCTTTCTGAAGGACAGGCAGCAGCATGTCAGGCTGGTGCGCTTCTTCTGCCGCACAAGAACCATTAGCACCAGCACCCCCCAGGGGTGTGTTCTCTCCCCACTCCTCTTCTTCCTCTACACAAATAACTCCACCTCAGCGAATCCGTCTGTGACACTCCTGAAGTTAGCAGATGACACCATTATTGGTCTGATCCAGAACAGTGATGGGTCTGCATACAGACAGAAGGTAGTTCGGCTGGTACACTGGTGTGGTCAGAACCAACCTGGAACTTAACCCACTCAAGACTGTGGAGATGATGGTGGACTTTCGGAGAACACCCATCTCACCATCCTCAACAACAGTATCTACTGTGGGCCACCTCTGGTTCCAAGGGACCACCATTTCTCAAAACCTGAGATGGTCCTCACACATAGTCAATGTTCGGAAGAAAGCCAACCAGATACTGTATTTCCTGAGGCAACTCAAGAAGTACAACCTTCCCCAGGAGCTGCTGGTCATCTACATTGCCATAATTCAGTCTGTCCTGTCTTCCTCCATCCCAGTGTGGTTTGGCTTATCAACAAAATAGGACAGATCCAGACAGTAATGAACAATCAGATCTGCACAGAGGATCATCAGTGATTGACCTTCCCTTAATCGAGGACTCATATAGGTCTAGGGTCAGGAAAAAGGCTGCTAAAATCTATGCAGACCCCACACACCCTGCACATAACTTGTTTAGACATTTACTGTCAGGTCAGTGCTGCAGAGCGGTAGTCTGTTAAAATAAGCCACCACAGAGATAGTTTCTTCCCCCAGGCTGTTGTGCTGATGAACACTTGAAAGTCAGAATTTTGGACTGATTTCAAAGTATATTCTATTCTAAAGTCAATTGTGTATATATGTACATTTAAATAGTTTTTTTTTTTCCAATATGTGACGCGCCACGGGAAAACAAGGAAAAAGTCGGCAGAGCACAAACAGAGAAAATTAGGAAAAACTGTCAATTTCTGAGAAAAAAGTGATTTTCGTTTTATTGCAACATGTGCAAGTTGAAATTATGAAGTATCCACTCAGTTCTTTAAATGACAGTTTCGCAGGTTTTAAAATGGTACATTTTATGTTTAAACGCGGCTTTAGGCTTAAGCCTAAAACACAGCCAGCTCGTATTTACATTTTGTGGAGGGAAAGCCTCAGCTCATTTCTGTAGCGGCTTTGTTTGGCTCCGCGCTGGCTTTTGTTCTGCTTGTTGACCAATAACCAGTGTGCTTCAAGAAACCTCGTGGCTACTTAACAGCTCCAATGAAAAATAATGTGTTTCTTCACGATGGACCAAGCTCAACCTGTTGCAAATGAACTGAATCGCGGCTGTTACAGCGCTTCACTGTGGGAGAACATGTTCAGCAGTACCACCGCCAGACTCTTCAGATTCTGAATCAGAAGGGGATGAAGCGGAAGATGATAGCGACTGCATTACTTTGGAGAACATTCCTAGTTTGCAGCTGTCTTCAACCCAAGACGAGGATGACGAAGAAAGCTTTGGACAGGCAGTTGAGGAGCTAGAATGTAGATATCAGAAGCTATTTCTATCACAACACTTGAGGAAAACAGAGACGCTGAAATGGAGAACATACGTAACTTTGACTCTAAATGCTACGGAAGAAGAAAGGAGAACTCTTCACTTGGGACACAGTCCTGTAGCCGCAAACTTTCTCCAAAGCTCATGTTGTCATATTGTTTTTAACATAGAAGTGCTGGAAAAGAAAGGTTTGACTTGTGTGAGACATGAAACACAGGATGAATACGTAAGCTGGAGGCAGGACGCAGACGAATAGCAGAGGGGCTGATGACTGAGCAATAGTGTAGGGGCCAATGAAACGAGGAGAACGTTTTTTGGACTAGTCCTTCAAAGGAATGTCTCGGGAGGACAACCAAGACCTTTTGGCCGAGCGATGGTCTGTCGGAAGCAGGGGGCCGGCTTCATGGCGGATCTTTTGTTCGGCTGGCTGTACGCAGGAGAGCTCTGGTTGCATCTCCCAATCCGTTTTTAACCACGGCTTATGTGTTGGCTGAACGGATTCTACTTCGAATGGCCTCTCATAGCGGGGGAAATAAGGGACAGGCTGATAACCCAGGGAAATCTCAAAGGGCGAGAGGCCGTTGCGGATGGAGATTTGTGATTAATGATCAGCATATTCACCCAAGCAGGAAAACACATTTGAATAGACACCAGTCACGTGGTTCCGGTTGACGGTCATGCATCTGAGAATGGTCCATCTGTTGTGTCATTCATTCTGTCTGTCCATTAGATTGGGGGTATGATAACACAGATAGTCAGGGATGTCTTGGCTCCAAGAGCCCAACAAATACTGTAACAAGGCAGATGGGGGAGTTTTTTTAATGGTACTCGGATGGCATGGACTTAGAAAAACGTCAACAATGGGTGGAGAAGTGTGTGTACGTATGTCCCTTAGATATGGCGTTAATCCCTATAAAAAAAGCCAGAGCGATGTGATCACAAGTGCGTTTGTGTTACGCTGAGAGGGTGAAGTTAAACCATAAGGGGTCTGGTTGGCTCGATTTTTGTCTGGCACATACTTGGAACAAGCAGCCTGGAATACAGGCTCAGAAAGCATCCTTGTGAAGAGATGGCCACCAAAATCGTTTCTTTTCGAACCAATGAGTGATACTATTGGTTCTGCTAACCACTCCCTGGTGAACAGGGAGAATTTAGCTGTATGAACCAGCGATATTAGCCTCAAACCTAACAGAGTGGTAGTAACATACTTCCTGTTGGGTCGGACCTCCCAAAGTTACCAGGGTCAGGTTCGTTTCGTCTGAGGCATTGCTATCGGTCTTCTACCTCCCAAACTAAGCTCCAAGGTCCAATGGGGCTGCACAATGGGTTCTGGCCTCTCTTTCTTCGGTATAATCGAGTGAATGAAGCCGGGGAAAGCAGTGCATCCGCTGAACGTTCTTGGGGAGCCAGGTTCTGTAAGAAATGAGAGTCAAAACAAGAAAAACAATGACCAACGGGATTGGCGGGGTCAGTCTTTTGGCAGTTTGCAAGTAGCCAGATTTTTCTGTGATCGGTTCGAGTACTAAATGGGATGACTTAGCTCCCTCCCGCCAGGGGGAGAGGGTGCATCCACATCTAGTAGCAAGGATAGCGTTATTGCTAGCAGATTTCTCTCTGATCGCGCTGGTGCGAAACCAACCAAGGGGGGTGCATTGCTTCCACAGGGTGGAGTTTTCCATCTGTGGCTGACTGTTGAGAATAGTAACAGGCCCACACCTGTATTAAGCGTCTACCTCAAAAGTACTGTCTGGACAGATCGGATACTAAGTATGGGTGGTCCTGAGAAAACTCTCTTTTAATGCCTGAAAGCCTTTCCCTTCAGCGTGTCCAGGAAAACACGATGTTTGTGGATGTTCAAGGCGTGAGTTGTGCGGCAATTAAACTAGTCTTGATATCCTCGATAAAAGGTTGGCAAACCCAAGGTAACCGTTGTAACTGCTTTGCGGGAGTCTGGAACAGCCACTCCAGTACTTGTCCTTGTTTTCCAGGGTCCGAGCCAAACCTGTCCACCCTGCAGATGTAACCCAACAATGTGATGAAATGTTTTGTGAAATTCACCTTTCTCAGCCTTTACAAACAGTTTGTTTTCCAAAGTCCTTTGCAGGACAAGACGGAGATGATGGGTGTGGTCTTTAATGTCTTTGGGTAGATCAGGATTCATCCAGGTGACAAAAACAAAAACGTTCAAAAAAAATCCCCTAAGTACGTCATTGATGAATGACTAAAACACTGCAGGTGCCGTTACATAATTATACCAATAATCGGGTTCTTTATAAACTCGCGTATTCAAAATTCCTGAGGGGTTTTGTGATACGCGGAGCTTTGTCAGCTTCTTCTCACTCATCCCCCTGGCGGATCCTAACTAATGGGTAGCGTTACGGACTAGATCTGCTTAGAAATAAATTGGTGTTGTTTGCATGGCCATACTACCTGTGTTGGTGTTACTATCTCGATTTCAAAAGCCGAGGACATAGAAGAGGAACAGTGGGTATTTTTGGTTTTTGTTACACTTGAGTAATGTGTTGGTTGTTTAACGCCCCTATAGACCTACAAGTGTCGGTCCGTAGATTAGACTCCATTCCTTTTGTTCTCCCCACACATAGAAAAACCCAGCTCCGAGTGGCTGATTCGCATATTCCTATGTAGGTACTGTAGTGCGAGATGTAATTATTCGTATGGATTCTACCCGTAATGATCGAGCTCTTTCATTAATTTCCAATAATTATATGGTCCTGCTCCATCTTAAGCTTTTTCTTTCTCATTGTGGCGTAGTGCCCATTAGAGTCATTCATGTCGGTCAACATGCCTACTTGCAGGCAGGGGAGGCACCGGAAGGCAATACTTATTTTTTTCAGTCATATTCATTGAGGGTTCTGTTTGTTGCGTTGGGGGGTAGAGACAAAGCTTTGATTTACTGATCAACTATCGCTCTGAGGGTCCATGGTACTCTGGAGGGTGACGTTAGAGTATTGATCGCCGATTTCATCTCTCGTGTTATCTGATTATGCACATGATCAACTATTCTTCATGATGGGAGTGAGCTACTGCTGCCTTGTAAAAAAGAGATATGACAGTTGTTGGACTCAGGATCTATTCGTCCTTTTGCCCAGTTTTACATGTTTCAGGATTAATTCTATAGAAAGCACCCTACGAACTAATAAGAATATCTTTAAACAGACATCATGAGGAAAAGATTGTGGTGAATGATTGAAAACTAACAGTGGCATTGAGAAGGAAACCCTCACAATCCTCTTTTTCCCTCAGAATTTTTCAGTATTCGGGGAAGTGACCTCACGCTGGTGCGAATTTGCTGAGAAACGGTTGAGCTGAAGCTCCTCTACTGCCGGGGGCTGTGGAATTGCTCAAGGTGTACTGGAACATGGAGGGCTAGTTGCTCGATCTGCTGATTGTTCTGTTTTTGGCTGTTCAAAAGAGAATGGGGCGGAGCAGGATAATCATGTGATATGATTTGGTGGGTTTGTTAGATAGAGTTCTCCCTGACGCTTCGGTGGTCAGGTTGGCCAGAGTGTTCTGTCATATTGTTTTTTAACAAGATTTGACGCCCCCATGCTGAAAGCATCCAGAACAGAGTTTCGTAAAGTGTTTATTTACAGAGTAGTGAAATGTAACTGCGGAACTGGAACCTGGTCAACCACTGTAAAAAAACAGGATGGTAGTAGTAATACTTTCAGGGTCATACTTAAGAATAATAATTCATGCCCTCACTGGGTTGTGGAATGATCCGCAGAGGTTGTGCAGGAGACCAAATAGTTGTTTACCCCGTGAGACAGAAAATGGTGGATAATGGTGTGCCAGGAGATAGATGGTCCAGGGTTTTAGGAAGTGGGG
The DNA here is from genome assembly GCA_036173005.1 of Crenichthys baileyi. Taxonomy (NCBI): domain Eukaryota; kingdom Metazoa; phylum Chordata; class Actinopteri; order Cyprinodontiformes; family Goodeidae; genus Crenichthys; species Crenichthys baileyi. Next base: position 314,973 of record JAHHUM010001517.1, on the reverse strand, counting down.
TGCAGTGAAGGAGGAGGGTGGACAGGGTTCTTGAGTTTGATCGCAAGGAGCGAAGAATTCTTCAGGAAGCTGCCGGATGCCGTTGTGGTCCAAGAAGTTAACAAAAGAGCTAGAGTCTGTTGATCATGGAGCTTGGATAGCTTTCTTTCAGAAGTGAGTAATCCTAGGCAGAGATCCACACACAAAAGGCAAGGTCAGGTTCATTGTAAATCCTGCAAGGTAACAATTCAAATTACTAGAGTTCCAAGCAAGAACAAGACAAGATAAGGTGGCCTTTAGCTTACCACTAAAAGGACAACACTCTGGCAGTGAGTTCTTCTTTCTTCTTCTTGTTCGTTTTATTGGCGGTTGGGCAACAAACTTTTATAGCATGTTACCGCCACTTCTGGTATGGGTTGGTTCATGTCGGGCTGTCTATTAAATATAATATTTAAATTCTACAAACAAAAAAAAAAAAAAAAAAATATATATATATATATATTATATATTATACAATATTAGATATATATTACTATATATAAATTTAAAATAAAACTATAATATAACTATAATCAAATTCTAAAAATAATTTAGTTTTTTTTTAAAAAAACAATCCTATTTGTATATTTTTACTCCCAAATTCTTCCTCAAAATATCTAAAAAATTAACCCTTTTCCCTTTAATCCCTTTAAAACCTCTCCCCTCATATATCTTCTCCTTTTCATATTTATCATTCTAAATAAAACATGTTCTATTTTTCATATTTTGCACAGTAATACATTTACCAGTATTATGCTTTTAAATTTAAAAGTGTAAAATTAAGTCCTTATGCCCAAATTTTTAAACCCTTGTTATCACTCTTTCCTCCTTTCTATTTCGTTTTCCCATTTCTTTTTTTCCCTACATTTTTCGATTTTATAAAACCTCTTCCTGTTTTTCTTTCATCCCCCCCTTTTTTTGCCTTTTCCATCAATTTCCCTTTAAAAATACTCTTTCCCTCGGATTTACTTTTTTAAAAATTTTAAACTAATAAAATTTTAAATTTTCCCTTTTTGCCTTTTTTATCTGCCCTCTCGTTTCCTTCTACTCCAATATGTGCTAGAACCCCCACAAATAAAACTATCACCCCTTTTTTTTGTTTCTGTAAAACTATGAAATATTTCTAAAAAAATGCCATCCTCTATCTGATTATTTATTTTAAACTTAATAATGCAGAGTTGAATCTGAGCAAACTACTGTTTTTAAATGGTCCTAGGGTCTTCTCCCCATTGTAAAGCTAAAATATTGCCAACATTTCTCCTGTGTTATGATAACCCGCGAAAATTCGTTTTCCTATTTTATTTGAATTCCGGGTACTACAAAGCTATTCTACTTTTCCATTTATTTTTGATGCTCTGTATATATTTAATATATCTATAATAATTTTTAAATGTATTGTACGAAAACTATCTAGATTGAAAAATTTATCTTGGCTTCTTTTCCATTTTTTAACCTGGCAAAATGGGAGTTTGCCGGGGCCCCTCCAATATTCCTTTGGCAGGGGGAAACAAGGGGTGATAACACCTTCACCTCTCCCCAGGTTCCCCGGCTCTAGGGGCTAAACACAGGTAAACGACCAAACAAACAGCAAAACCCGATCCTGACACATGACAACAACGGATGGATTCTTTACAGCGAAAAGGGGGTGGGGACTAGAATAATTGAAACAAAAAGGCGTGCAGTAGAAACTTCGCAATGACCCATCCACCAAGAAACACCAAGGAAAAAAAAAACCCCCAGGACAAATTTTTCCATGGGGCATTGAAGTCTGGGGGCCGGAATACCTTTAGTTTTTTCCTGGGGTAGTTTGATAACTTTTTAAAAAACTATCATGATGCATCATATTGTAAATAAATCATGTACTGAAGCGGACAAATCACATCAACCTGACCAGTAAAATATTAAAATCGACTTGAGTGGGGTTTGTGTTTGCATTTTTAATCTGAGCTTGAGGTTGTGTTTTTTTTCTTTCCCGTGCGCTGGGTGATTGGTGGTCACAACAACAGTTTTTTTGGCTAGCGTAGATACACGAAGTTAGCAGCCAATCACTGTATCCCATGTAAAAATTGACTTGAGTGGGGGGTTGTATTTTTAATCTAAGCTTGAGGTTGTTTTTTTTTCTTCCCCCTGCGCTAGGTGATCAGTGGTCTGTAAGGATTATGATTATTGATTAATTAATATTCATCAAGAATTATAATTTAAAATCATAATTTGGGAAAAAAAAATAATTTCTTAACCAAAAATCATTACTTACGAATAGAAATCAGAAATGTCCTCTGGTGTTGTGATTATGGGCTCAAAGCTCTTTAATAATTACAAATTATTTACCAAAACCACAAACTGTCACTGTTTATTCAAGCGCTTCACCGAAGGTGGGGATCTTCGACCTTGCTTTGACAGATAAATCACTCTTGCACAAAATAAACACAAACCCTTCTCTTAATTATATATGTGAAGATTTATTGAAGCCGAATAATCCTGATATACGATTATTCTGGTCCAAAACCATCACCTAACTAACAAGCACTATTCTACACAAAGGGAACAACAATGACTACCTAACAATAATAATAAAAGAAAAATATATTTGCATTTAGTGTCTATGAAGATCAAACCAGCAGTTTTATGGACAAAATGTGTAATTTGGGATGAATGGAAAGAAAAATCCTCCTGGTGTTCTGATGTCTGGATTGCAGCGATCAGCTGATAAAACGGTGGGGCCACGCCCCTTTAGCCACAACCAGCTGAAAGCCCCAAATCTTAACAAAGGGTCATAAACTCTGAGGCAGGAACTCAGTGGAAAATCTCCAGCAATAAAACTGGAACAAAGGAATGGTCAGGCGAGGCCCAGACCGCAGTTGCTTTGAATGAAAAACTTTTAAAAGTCCAACTTCTAACTCATGCTGATTTGGGATCAGCTGGACAAAACATGAACAACGCACGATTCAGCAGCGCTTGCACAGCAAATCAAAACACAGCTCAGCACAATATAATTCAATATGATTCAATTTTTGGCTAGTGTAGCTACACGATGTTAGCAGGCAACCACAACCATTAACAATGTGATAATTGACTTGAGTGGGGTTTTTTATGTTTTGTGTTAGATGTTTATTTCTATAAACACACCTATATGCAGAAAAAACATAGTGTATTATCATACCAATTTTGTCAACACTCGTAGTGGTAAACCATAAGCTGAATATTTCCTTTGTTTCCCCTGCTCAGAATCTGTAAAGCCACGTTGACTGACATCATCAGACACTTTGATGAGAACGGTGCAATACCTCGCTTGAGGAAAAAGAGCCAGCGGCCACAGGATCCCCATTTTATCAGCAGTGAGCAACTCTGCAGAGTTTTGGAGTTCATAAAAGAACTACGCTGAGGATCACACCATCATCCTGCCTGGTCGACATCCTGGCCACAGGGATTGGCATGTGAATTTACCGCCAACACGTGTCAAAGGCCTATCAATTGTTCATCGGCCCCTCCCCACCTTCAAGTAAGAAGATCAGAATGCACTACAGCTTTGACTTTGCACAGGAGGTATTTGTTCCACATTGCACTTTTTTTTCTTATAAAGTATAAACATAAGACTGCTTTAACTATACACAGCTTTTGTTTAATCTAATCCTTGTTTTTTTGTCCTCTGTCTTCATCAGATGCACTTCCCTTCGAACCCACTGTAGCCTGGGCCGATGTACTTCCTGACACCACGGAAATGTGGACTTTTGGTGTCTCTTGTGAAGGCCTGCAGAAACAGGTGAATTTCCTGATTGATGAAGGCATGTTATCAGGGAAGGGGAACAATGAAGTCATCAGCTACATGCACCACTTCTTCACTCATTTTGGAGTTGGAGAAACTGATGTAGATCTTCATTGTGACAACTGCACTGGGCAAAACAAAAACAATTTCATGCTGTGGTATGGGGCCTGGTGGGTTGCACACAAGCTTCACTCCACACTACAGAGCCACTTTCTTATTGCTGGCCACACCAAATTTGCCCCGGACTGTGGCTTTGGGCTTATCAAACAAGCATACAAGAGGACCAGGGTCAGCACATTGGCAGATATCGCCCAGTAAATCTATTCCATCTGATAGAAAATCGAAGAAGAAACTCAGTCATATGTATGAAAACTAATATGCTTATTTCCATTATGGTCCGTCTGTGTACAGGTAGTGGAAAACAGCTCTCCTGAAAGTCGCCTCAACATCCGACAGCTGGTCGGACTGGAAGATGGCTCAGTGTTAGTCAACATGTTTGACTGGCAGGCACACCTGAGTCCCTACTTCTGAAAGCTCCCACAGATCAAGTTATTAGCACTTCAGGTATCTATTATGCAGACTTCCACAATCTGTATTTGTCAATAACAAAGAGACATGCAATACTTGAATTGTCTTTTGTGTTCTTTTGATGCCAAAAGACCTGGTGTGTTCCTAGCTAGGACTCACTGCGACGCAGAGACTGTTAGCTTTCAGCTGCTGTGTGACCCGGAGGTTCTACCCCCTGTCTTCTGTGAACCTGCCCTGCCTGCATCTGGACTGGCCACGGACAGCCAGACCTATCTTTGTTCAAAGATTAGGCCTTTCTGCTCCGATGAAGCAAAGGACATTACATGCCCAGCACCACAAAGCACAACACAGAATAGCACACAGAATAGGATGATGGTGTGACACTGTGACATTGGCGTTTTGGCAATTTGTAATGTGTATAAAGTTGTAAATTAAAATCACATTTGTGACATGATCAAATTCAAGTTATTGCCCATTTCTATTCCTGGGTTCATTAAAGTCAAGAGGTTTGCAGACATAAAATTTGATGGGTACAGATTAAGTAGCTGCAGCACCAGTTTCTTCTAGATTAACACGTATTCAACAGGTGTAAGCTATTAGCCCATAGCTCTATTCATACCTGCACACATGAAATGAAGACTGATAAACAATATTTCTGCATGCCACAATAATCTTTGGACATTTCATATTACATATTAAGAAGAACACATCCATATTACCCTGATATTTTGCTAATTGCTCTGAGATAGGATTTCAAACTCAGCCTGAGGCAGAACATTTAATAGACTGGAACTTTAAGTGAGACTGATCTAAAAACAAGAGGAAACCAAAACAATCACCAGGATGCAGACATTAGGTTGCAGTCATGATGCAATTTGCAGACATAAATAATATAAATAATAAATTGTAATGCAGTGCTGTAAATTATCTTTACATTGAAAAATACTACTATGAGTTCAGTGACAGAAGTCTGTTGTAGTCAGTTGGAGCTTCTGTTCACAAACAGTTGGGGGAGGTGGGCTATTCAAAGTTACTCATTAGCAGCTATTGTCACCACCCTGCTTTCAGGGAGAGAAAACAAGGAATCTTTCAGGGCTGATTTCTCAGAAAAGTAGTCTGGTGAGTGCAGACATCCAGATGGTCATATCTTCTTCAATTCTTTGTTGATTTCCACAGGTTTGACATCATTGGAAAGCTTAGACTCCACTCTTTCAGGATCTGAAAATACCTCAAAACGACCTCGGGTAGACTTGCTCCTGGTTTTGCCACGGCCAGTAACATAAAAAAAAATTTTTCACTGAGAGCAACGTGTTCCAAAGTCAAATCCCTTGTTTGTTGTGTGCACAAACTTGGCAATAAAGCTGATTCTTATTGTTTTGATATTGATTAAAGTTTATATATTGAGAAATAAATGTTAAATTGAACATTTTTGATTTTATTATATAAACAAATTAATATTTATTACCACATAAACACAGAGAAAGGTACCTATCTCTATTCATCACTGTATAATCCTTGATATGTCCACAATCAGATTCCAAAGTATGGATTCCTATTTGTGTCCACTTTTCATGTCATATTAACACCATTTTCCACAGGACAACGTCTGGTCCAGAGAAAGGGTGGTTCCTAGGAACTGGAAGTGGTCCATAGTAGACACGGTGTTGTTGAGGATGGTGGGAGCAGGGAGTGTGGATGGTGTTCTTCAGAGGTCCACTGTCATCTCATCACATTATATTAGAACTCAATTATTATTCGCAGACTATCTAACATGTTGAAATGACGCTTTTGATCCACAGGTGCGGTTCTACTCAGTAGGTCCACTTTACTACCCTTTTGCTGCCAGTTTAAAACCCTTTTGTTTGAAGTGTCTCTTATGGCCTATTCTGACCCAATCTTCGTTTTTACCATTCTATCCTATTGTTAACAAATAAATACATCCACAATTCCAGCATGTTTTGGCATTTACATTTAAGCAGCATCTTATATTTTATTTTTGAGCACTCATGATACAGAATCAGTTTTGGCAAAGTATCTAAACACGGATAGACAGCTCCAGTCCTCAAGAGGTCCAGTCCTGCAGCTTTTAGATGCATCATGAGTGTGAAAATTATACTTTGTTTCTTGTTTATATAACAGCATATAAATTAGGGCAGCTACACAGACCAAGGGTGAGAAAGGATGCATCGAAAAGTTGCAGGACAATTGTTCTGTTTAAGCTTTACCAACTAAATTACACAGCATTCACAGGGTATATTCAACGTATGCAATTAATGTGTAAGGAGGTGAAGGTTGGCTCATGACTCAATATGAAAAAGAGTAGCAATGCAATTGAAATTGATATTTTTCTGTCCATAAAGCTCCATGTGAAACAGCTGTGCAAGTTGTTTTTACAAGAAAACAGAATCATGAAATCAGAAAGCAATACCTAAAAATGCAGCTGCAGAAAACACAAATGGAAATACTATGGAGCCTGGCAAGAGACAACAGTTAAAAAAACAAAAACAAAGCCGGTGCAAATCCGTGCTCACGCTTCACTAAACTGAGCTCTCGGTTTTGCTCAGTGACATCTGTCGAGAGTTTGGACGCATGGCCCACACCTGCAAGGTAAGTTCAGTGGAAGCTGTGAAGTGTGCTGATGGAAACATGGCAGTACATATGACAACAGATCCACTGAACTTACCTCGCAGCTGTGGGCCATGCGTTCAAACTCTCGACAGATGTCATTGAGTAATCTGCTTGGTATACCAATAAGACAAACACCTCACTATATATCTAGGGACACCAGCTTGTCTCAATTTCAAAAACAATTTCCTGTGGTTTACCCGGTCAAAGGCTTTTGTGGCATCTAAAAACCACAGAAAGATCGTAGAGTTCTTGCTATTATGATTACTCAATACTTCCTTTAGACCATATATGCACAAATCTGTGCCATGCTTAGGCTTAAACCCAAATTGGTTATCTGTAGACTTTACTATATTTTCAAATCTTGGCAGAAGAATTAGTTCAAAAATTTTAAGGGCAATGGGTCTATAATTATCAGAGCTGCCAACTTTTTCAGCGTTGTTTTTAATCACAGGAGATAGAAGCACCTTCATCAAAGAATCAGGAATAAAGCCATGTACAGTAAAACCAGTGAAGCACAATGCAAGAAGAGGAGTTAACCTTAAACTTGCAAATTTGAGATGTTCAGCAGAAATTAGATAAATTCCTGTAGATTTATTGGCAGAGAGTCTTTTAATTGCCTGGTAAACCTCGTGAGTTCTGATAGCTTCTATAAATTTAACATTGTCAGCCTGGTAGGGTTCACCCTGAACACAGGTAAATAGCTTGCTATAATACTGTTGCCAATAATCTGCAATCAGATTCGCCCCAGAGATATCATCTACTGTACAAGGAAGAGAAGATTTAGTATTATTTATTTCCAAAAGGCTTTTGTATCCTTACCTACCAGCTTATTTGCCAAAAAATCCGCCCTCCTGCTATGCTCATTCTTTACAATGAATCGTATAGCATATTTATATTTTGCATTCGTCAACTTTTTATGTTCAAATATAGGACCCTGTCTTGGTTTACCTACTAGAGCCCAAGAAGTAGTAGCTTCACGGGCTTCAGCATGATGTTGAGGCACATGTGTTCCAACGAGGCCTAATTTTGACCATGGAATTGCTTTTATTATGAGGCAGGCTAGCTTCCAATAAAGCTTTAATTATATCAGAAAATAACCCGGATATATCAGTTTTATGCTGTATATTTGAGCAATTACAGTCCGTGCATCTAACTGACTCTCTTGGTAATGTAATGTTAGATAACAATTGATCAGTGTAGGCATAATAACCAGCTAGTTTATCAACAGAGAGAGAAGGCCAGTCTATGTACATCCGATTTTGGGCACTAGACACATTTACAGTTGCAGGTATATGATCAAATCTATTTGACACCTCAAACGGAATGTGATCAGCAATGGACACATTGTGCAAAATATTAATGTATACCAAGGCAGCATGACCATCTGCTGTGGTAATACAATTGTCCAACCAGGATGTAGTATGCCAAGCTTCACTTATATAAGTATAACTTGCACCTGGTAAAAGTTCTCTACTTGATAATATTAAATTAGAATCTGTGCCAAAACAATTAGAATCAGAATCAGAATCAGAATCAGCTTTATTGCCAAGTTTGTACATACAAACAAGGAATTTGACTCCGGTACACTTTGCTCTTTGGTTTTTGTTTTTGCACTACAGAATATACATATTTACAATGTACAATATACACATATATAAATAAAGATGTTTTGCAAACACTGAGCTTATATCTGAGATTTCGGCGTTCGTGTCACCCATCACAAAGACACGATTCACTTTCTCAGATTGTATAAAGCTTACTAAAATACTCTTCTTCATTATGAAGACATTCAAAGGGAGCATACACATTTAAAATAGGGAATTCTTTGTTATGCTGTGATACATGTACTGCAATACACCAGTCCACACCAAGTCTAATCACATTTATCATTGAGTCCAAACATTTTTTCCACAGTACAGCCACTCATCCTGGTATCCTTCATCTTTTTATTCCCATACTAAGGTCAGTAGAAGACTCTCCAGCTCCAAGGAAACTATCATTAATGGAGCTTAGTCCTTGTAAGTCTTGCTTGGCTATAAAAGTTTCTTGTAAGCAGAAGATGTTGCAGTGCTGGAACAACTGATCAACAACAAAATGGCAAGCTTTATCATCAATGTTGCATCTACCTTCGAAGCCGAGAGTGATTGTCCCTCTGGTCCCTGAAGACAGTGACCTGTGTCCACGGCGACGTTGAGGTCAATGTCCGCCGCGCCGTTCTCCCTCGCTCGTGCCGAGCCGCCGGCGGATCTTTGATCAGTGGGCTGTTCCAGAGCAGACATCCGGCTTCGCAGGTCCACCGTGATATCGTGTAGGCCTTCACTGACCTTAGCCTGACAATGAAGTGTCTGCTTCATGGTAGAAACTGCAGCATGGAGCTGTTCCGTTTTACTTAGCAGGCCGCAGATATCCATGCTAGTAAAAGTCACTGGTGGCAACTCATCTAAATAATGAGACACGAATCAGGGAACATTGTCCCTACATTCATTTAGCACTTTGAGGCAGGCCTTCACATTATTGACATCTTTTTGCGCTCCTTTATGTAAGATGTTACGCTGAGTAGAGGAACAAAGCTCATACAGCGTCTTCTTTGATGTTTCTTTCCATTCTGAGTCAAATGTGTTGACAGCCAACACAGCAATCTCGTCCTGGCTTAGAGTCTTTAGTTTAATTGAGAGGAAGTGTAAAAACTCATCCTCCACAATAGTTTTACCTTCAATAGTTTTATATATGCAAGGTGTTAAGCGAGCTCTAGCAGACACCGTAGATCCGGAAGAGCGTGCTGCAGTCACATCCGCCATCACACCAAGAGAGACAGCCTTTGTGTACACCACTTAGAGCTACTTGTGAGCAGACGTATCCCAGTGTGGAGTCTGTGGGTGAGACTTGGTGGTTTTTTAAAGATATTTTTTCGGCACTAGTGGCCTTTATCATTTTTTGACAATAGGTAGACAGGAAAGAGGGGTAGAGAGAGGGGGAGACATTCGGCAAATGTCGCCAGGTCTGGGACTCGAACCCCAGACAGCCACTTTGAGGACTGTAGCCTCTGTATATGGTCGCGCGCTTAACCCCTACACCATCAGCGCCGCGCCTGCTATTTGACGTCTTAAACAACTTCTTTCTGCCTTTGTTTTAAATTTCTCTCCGAGTGACTACCCTGGCGCTGACGCATTGGAATGACGTTCGTCGCTGGAAACAAATATGAATGAAAATAGTCAAATTGAAAATAAATGAAAATGAACCGAAGCAACTCAAAGTAAAACAGTCACACAAAATAAAATACACACACAAAAAAGACCAAAGAAAAACAAACCTCTGATCGGTCCAGACGCTCATCCAGGGTGACCTCTGGTCCCAGCACGTATATGGCGGGGAGAAGCGTGGACCATGTGTCCCACAGCTCCTTGACCATGGCGAGCTTGTCCTCAGCATGCCTCTCCTGCTCCGGTCATCAAACCTCGCCAGGTTGAAGTGCTTGAGCAGCACTTCAACCTGGAAAGACTCACAAACAGAAGACAGGGATGCAGTCAGAAAAGTTTATTAGTGAATGTTTATATCTTTGGCGCTCGGACCCCAGTGGAAGACGTGAATGCTGAGAATGACATACGCTTCAATGAACATCTTAGGGTTAGATTTAGAGATGTCTTCCCCTCAGGATCCGATCCTGGTGGTGGAGTGGAGGCCTGAGGAGATTTGGAAGGAGTTTGGAAGCCAAATGGTGGAGATGGGGTGGAGGAGGGTCAAAGTTCAGCTGCAGAATGGAGGGTTCCATGGATGATCTTTTAAAGCAGAGCCTTGAAGGATGATTGGCTGGGGAGAAATGCAGACTTGACGCTGATTGGTGGAACAGAGCCGCACGGAGGAGTAATTAGACGAAGCTGGAGGTGATGGTGAGTCTTCCATGTTGAATTTTCATTTAAACTCCATTTCAACCTGAAAAGACTCACAAAGAGAAGACAGGGATGCAATTAGAAAAGTTTATTAGTGAATGTTTATTTCTTTGGCGCTCTGACCCCAGTGGAAGACGTGAATGCTGAGAATGACGTGCTTGAATGAACATCTTTGGGTTAGATTTAGAGATGTCTTCCCTCAAAAAAAAAGGGGCCGAGGCTGGAAATGAGAAAGGAAGGGAAATTATTCAGGTTTATAAAGATTTAAAAAACTTGCGTGAAGAAGGGATGATTTGAGCCTAGAGAGATGAAATAGGTTAGTATGCCTGACAAGGCGTCAATGGGCAGTGCCTGACAAGGCGTAGATGGGGCTGAAGATCTAAAAGAAAAAAAAAAGAATTAATTAACGATGGTGCCTGTAGAGGAGAAAAATGAGGCACAGACTGAGAAGAATAGGCATGAAGTTAGAAGCTCATACCTAAGAGCTGGGAGATCGTTGAACAGCTAGCACAGAGTGAAAGTCTGACAAATGTGGCTGAAGAAGGCCAACGGCTGAGTTGATGGAGGGAAGCTGTATAAACGCTTTGGGTTGCTGCTGTAGAGGCAGCTCCATTTCTAAGTAAGTGACTTGAGACCTGACTATGAGGCGGGTTGTACCCATAAACACACCTGTATGCAGAAAAAACATGCCATGTTGTCATATCAATTTTGTCAGTACTCGTCGATGTAAACCATAAGCTGAATATTTCCTTTGTTTCCCCTGCTCAGAATCTGTAAAGCCACGTTGACTGACATCATCAGACACTTTGATGAGAACGGTGCAAGACCCCGCTTGAGCAAAAAGAGCCAGCGGCCACAGGATCCCCATTTTATCAGCAGTGAGCAACTCCACAGAGTTTTGGAGTTCTTAAAGAACTACGCAGAGGATCACACCATCATGCTGCCTGGTCGACATCCTGGCCACAGGGATTGGCATGTGAAACTACCGGCAACTCATGTCTCAAAGGCCTCAGTGTGCCGTCTCTATATGAAGTCTGCTAAGGAGCTTGGTATGTATAAAACAAATATTTCTATAGAACAGTGAAATTCTTCTAATGACCAGTGATGTAAAACTTCATCACAAATTTTAACCCTGTGAAATTTTTTTTTCAGGTGAACGTCCAGTTTTGCAAATCAAGCTTAAAAGGCGCTTTGGACCCAGCTACTCCCCCCCATAAGAAGCTGTAGGCCCCCCAAACGACCTCTGCTGGCACGGCCAACAGAAAATTGACCAGCTTAAAAGGAATGCAAACCTTCCAGAGGAGAGGAAAACAGCAGAAAATCAAAAGGAAATAGGATCATCTTTAGTTTTTAAAAAAGAGGGGCCATCTACGAGATGACCGCTGGCCTGCAAAAAGACCTGCGACGACTATCATTTGTCCATTGGGCCCCCCCCACCTTCAAGTAAGAAAATCAGGATGCACTACAGCTTTGACTTTGCACAGCAGGGGTATTTTTTTCGACATTGCACTTTTTTTTCTTATAAAGTATAAACATAAGACTGCTTTAAAACGATAAACAGCTTTTTTTTAAATCTAATCCCTTTTTTTTTTTGTCCTCTGTCTTCATCAGATGCACTTCCCCTCGAACCCACAGCAGCCTGGGCAAATGTACTTCCTGACACCACGGAAATGGGGACTTTTTTTGGGTTTTCCTTTTTTTGGTTGGAAAGGGGGAAAAAGAACCAAGGTGAATTTCCTTAATGAAAGGGAAAGGCCAAAAATTAAGGGGGGGGAGCAATGAAGTCATTAGCTACATGCACCACTTTTACCCAAAAATTTCGGAAAAGTTTGAAAAAAAGATGTAGATCTTCATTGGGGAAAAATGAAAGGAAAAAAAGAACAATTTAATGCTGTGGTATGGGGGGGTGGGTTGAAAATACAAACCACTAAAAAAACCACTTCCTTATTGCAAAAAAAACCCCAAGGGGGCTTTGGGTTTTCAAAAAAGCAAAAAGAGGATTAGGGTCAGCAACCTTTGGCAGATATCGCCAAAGTAAGTCTATTCCATCTGATAGAAAATGAAGAAGAAAGTCAGTCATATGCATGAAACTAATTTGCTTATTCTTATTTGGTCCTTCTGTGTACAGGTAGTGGAAAACAGCTCGCCAGAAAAGGGTGTCAACATCCCAAAAAGCTGGTCGGACTGGAAGATGGCACGGTGTTAGTCAACATGTTTAAACTGGCAGGCAAACCTGAGTCCTTACTTCCGAAAGCTCCCACAGATCAAGAGTTACCAGCACTTCAGGTATCTATTATGCAGATTTTCACAATCTGTATTTGTCAATAACAAAGGGGACATGCAATATTTTAATTGTCTTTTGTGTGCTTTTATTAACAGTTTTGATGCCAAAAAGCCTTTTGGTACTAGTTGGAACTCACAGCGAAGAGGAATTTGTTAGTTTAAAAGCTCCTGTGTGACCGGGAGTTCTACCCCTGTCGTCTGTGTTCCTGCCCTACCTGCACCGGGACTGGCCACGGACAGACAGACTTATCTTTTTTCAAAGATTAGGCCTTTCTGTTCCGATGAAGCGAAGGACATTACATGCCCAGCACCAAAAACACAACTCAGAATGGCACACAGAAAGGGATGATGGTGTGACACTGTGACACTGGCGTTTTGGGAAATGTTTTAATGTGTAAAAAAGTTGTAAATAAAAAATTCACATTTTGACCAAATCAAAGTCAAGTTATTGCCCCTTTCTCCCTTTTCCTGGGGGCCTTAAAGTCAAGTGGGGTTTGCAGACAAAAAATTTGATGGGTACATACAGATTTTAAATAGCTGTAGCACCAGCCTCTTCTAGATTAACACGTATTCAAAAGGGTGTAAGCTATTAGCCCATAGCTCTATTCATACCTGCACACATAAAATGAAGACTGATAAAAATTTTCTGCATGCTACAAAAAATCTTTGGACATTTCATATTACATATTTAAAAAAGGGACATTCATATTACTCTGATATTTTGCTAATTGCTGTGAGATAGGATTTCAAACTCAGCCTGAGGCAGAACATTTAATAGACTGGAACTTTAAGTGAGACTGATCTAAAAACAAGAGGAAACCAAACCAATAACCAGGATGCAGACAATAGGTTGCAGTCATGATGCAATTTGCAGACATAAATAATATAAAAAATAGATTGGAATGCAGTGTTGTAAATTATCTTTACATAGAAATATACTATGAGTTAAGTGACGGAAGTCTGTTGCAGTCATTTGGAGCTTCTGTTCACAAACAGTTGGGGGAGGTGGGCTATTCAAAGTTACTCATTAGCAGCTATTGTCACCACCCTGCTTTCTGGCAGAGAAAACAATGAATCTTTCAGTGCTGATTTCTCAGAAAAGTAGTCTGGTGAGTGCAGACATTCAGATGGTCATATCTTCTTCAATTCTTTTTCAATTTCCACAAGTTTGAAATCATTGGAAGGCTTGGACTCCACTCTTTCAGGATCTGTAAATAACTCAAAACGACCCCAGGTAGACTTGTTCCTGGTTTTGCCACGGCCAGTCACATATGTTTTCAATTGCATTCAGTTTATCTATATATCGGCAATTCACAACACATGTTGTCTCAAGGCACTTAATAAAGAGTTTGGAATGGTATAGGGTTGTTGGGGAGGTTAGATTAAACTAGTGAGTGTTAGAGTTTGGCCATTTTAGAGTGGGCTATGTGTAGGGGTACTAAGTAAAGTAATAATCTGATGAAGTGTGTCCATGTAGAGCCCAGTGGTAGCCATTGTTATACTAAAAAGGATTGGGGATACCTCTCTCTGTCAGACTCATTATAACTATTGGAAAAAGAGAAGGGGTCGCACAGATAGCAGAAATGGAGGGTGTGTTTAAACCTCAACCATAACTGAGCCGGTTTAGGCATACCCTCCATTTCGACTACCTGCATGACCCCCTCTCTTTTCCAATGGTTATGGTCTGGTTATGACAGAGAGAGGTATCCCAATCATTGTGGTTTTTAGTATAACAATGGCCATTAGCGGGTTCTACATGGACAAACTGTCTACTTTTAAGGCTAAGCTTAAAACTTTCCTTTTTGTAAAGCTTATAGTTAGAGTGGCTTAGGTTATCCTGAGCTATCTCTGTAGTTATACTGCTATAGGCTTAGGCTGCTGGGAAGACATAATGACCACTTTCACCCTCTTTTCCCACATTCTCACACTACTCACCAAAATTTTGCATTATTTGCTGTTTTTTCAGCTTTTTAACTTTTTTCTCTCTCTTTTCTCTTCCTTGAAGCTACCCCTTGGTCTGACTCTGTGTCTACCTGTGACACCTTTTTTTGGAGAGGGACATCATCCAAGCTTCTGCTGGCAACAACTTAATGGTTCAACCCCTACGATGAACCACATGGCCCTGTCTTTTCAGTGTTTAACCCTTTTCCTAGACATGGCAATTGACTGAGCTTTTTACTGGGGGGTGACTAACTCTATGTGGCTCTCTTTCAGACTCTAACTTGGTTTGTTCATGTAAATGATAAATCATCTTTTAAACTCCAGGGTTAATTGTGGAGTACCACAGGGTTCAGTACTTGGGCCAATCTCTTTACTATATACAGGGGTTGGACAATGAAACTGAAACACCTGTTTTAGACCACAATAATTTTTTTTAGTATGGTAAAGGGCCTCCTTTTGCGGCCAATACAGCATCAATTCGTCTTGGGAATGACATATTCAAGTCCTGCACAGTGGTCAGAAGGGATTTAAGCCATTCTTCTTGCAGGATAGTGGCCTAGTTCACTACGTGATCCTGGTGGAGAAAACGTTTCCTGACTCGCTCCTCCTAAACACCCCAAAGTTGGCTCAATAATATTTAGATCTGTGACTGTGGCAGGCCATGGGAGATGTTCAACTTCACTTTCCATGTTCATCAAACAATCTTTCACCAGTCTTGCTGTGTGTATTGGTTGCATTGTCCCCATCCTGATACACGGCACGGCCTCAGGATACAATGTTTGAACCATTGGATGCACATGGTCCTCAAGAATGGGGTTCGGTAGTCCTTGGCAGTGACGTGCCCATCTAGCACAAGTATTGGGCCAAGGGAATGCCATGATATGGCAGCCCCAACCATCACTGATCCACCCCCATGCTTCACTCTGGCATGCAACAGTCTGGGTGATACGCTTCCTTTGGGGCTTCTCCACACCGTAACTCTCCCGAAGTGGGGAAAACAGTAAGGTTGACTCATCAGAGAACAATACATGTTTCACATTGTCCACAGCCCAAGAATTTTGCACTCCTTGCGCCATTGAAACCGACATTTGCATTGGCATGAGTGCCAAAGGTTTTGGGCTATAGCAGCCCCGCCGTGTATATTGACCCTGTGGAGCTTCCCGACGGACAGTTTTCTGGTGGAAACAGGAGAGTTGAGATGCACATTTAATTCTGCCGTGATTTGGGCAGCCGTGGTTTTATGTTTTTTGGATACAATCCGGGTTAGCACCCGAACATCCCTTTCAGACAGCTTCCTCTTGCGTCCACAGTTAATCCTGTTGGATGTGGTTCGTCCTTCTTGGTGATATGCTGACATTACCCTGGATACCGTAGCTCTTGATACATCACAGAGACTTGCTGTCTTGGTCACAGATGCGCCAGCAACACGTGTACCAACAATTTGTCCTCTTTTGAACTCTGGTATGTCACCCATAATGTTGTGTGCATTTCAATATTTTGAGCAAAACTGGGCTCTTACCCTACTTATTGAACCTTCACACTCTGCTCTTACTGGTGCAATGTGCAATCAATGAAGACTGGCTACCAGGCCAATTTAGCCATGAAACCTCCCACACTAAAATGACAGGTGTTTCGGTTTCATTGTCCAACCCCAGTATATGCTTCCAATACGTCAAATTATCAGGCAGCATAGGATAAATTTTCACTGTTACGCTGATGATACTCAGCTTTACTTATCCATAAATCCTGATGAACCCAACCAGTTAGATAGACTACAAGCATGTCTGGAAGACATAAAAACTTGGATGACTTTTCTGCTTCTAAATTCAAACAAGACAGAAGTTGCCGTCTTTGGACCGGAGTCTTTAAAAAAGAAACTGCTTAGTCAATCACTTAACCTATATGGCATTAAATTGACCTCCGATAATAAAGTAAAAAACCTTGGTGTTACTTTTGACCAGGATATGTCATTTAAATCCCATATTAAACAGGTTTCTAGGATTTCCTTCTTTCACCTCCGGAACATTGCCAAAATTAGAAATATCCTATCCAGGTGTGACGCTGAAAAACTAGTCCATGTATTTGTTACTTCAAGGCTGGACTATTGTAATTCTTTACTATCAGGATGTCCACAAAATGCAGTTCAAAGCCTTCAGCTGATTCAAAATGCTGCAGCAAGAGTTCTGATGAAAATTAAAAAGAGAGATCATATTTCTCCTACTTTAGCTTCCCTTCATTGGCTCCCTGTTAAATCCAGAATAGAATTTAGCTTAATGATCTAGCTCCATCATACATCACAGATCTGATTGTTCCATATGTTCCTAACAGGGCACTTCGTTCTCAGACTGCAGGTTTACTGGTAGTTTCTAGAGTCTCTAGAAGTAGAATGGGAGGCAGATCCTTTAGTTATCAGGCTCCTCTCCTGTGGAACCAGCTCCTGGTTTTGGTTCGTGAGGCGGACACCCTGTCTAGTTTTAAGGCTAGGCTTAAAACTTTCCTTTTTGATAAAGCTTATAGTTAGAGTGGCTTAGTTTATGGATGGAGTAAGGAGGAGTCAGGTTTAGCCTAAACCGGCTCAGTTATGGTTGAGGTGCAAACACACCCTCCATTTCTGCTACTTGTATGACCACTTCTCTTTTCCAATGGTTATAATCAGTCTGACAGAGAGAGGTATCCCAATCCTTGTGGTTTTTAGTATAACAATGACCATCAGAGGGACCCTTTGTGGGGTGCCTTGAGATGACATTGTTGAAAATAAGTGCCGTTTAAATAAATAATCTGGAATGAAACTATCTGTGTAGTTATGCTGCTATATGCTTAGGCGGCTGGAGGACATAATGACCACTTTCACCCTCTTCGCTACATTCTCACACTACTCTCCAATATTGCATTTTTTGCTGTTATTTCAGCTTTTAACTTTGTTCTCTCTATACTCTTCCTAAAAGCTACACCTGGACTGGCTCTGTGTCTACCTGTGACACCTTTTTGGAGAGGGGAATCGTCCGAGCTTCTGCTGGCAACAACTTAATGCTCACCCTCTACCGATGATCCACATGGCCCTGTCTTTTAGTGTTTAATCCTTTCCCTCACCTAGACATGGCTACTGGCTGAGCTTTTATTGTGACTAACTCTATGTGCTCTCTTTCAGTCTCTAACCTTGAAAACTGGCTCAGAGTTTATCTGTTCTTTCTTTCTAGATGAAACGACTAAAGGAGCTACATCCATTAACATTTACTTTTCCTTCCCATAGAAAGTACTCCTGGATCAGTGCTTCTTTGTTCTCTTTGTGTCTCTGCTCTGTTCTCTCTAACCCCCAGTCAGTCGTGGCAGATGGCCACTCACACTGAGCCTGGTTCTGCTGGAGGTTTCTTCCTGTTAAAAGTGAGTTTTTCCTCTCCACTGTCGCTACATGCATGCTCAGTATGAGGGATTTCTGCAAAGTCAATGCCAGTGACTGTCCACTCTCTCTACATGCTCAACCAGGAGGAGTGAATGCTGCAAGTCACTGAGTGGATGGAATCTGCTGGGTTTCCTTAGCCAGAACAACTTTTTATCCAATTTGAATAAATAACTGAATCTGACTGCACTGTTCAATGATTCGGATTAATTGGAATGTATGTACCTGACTTTTGTGAAGTGCCTTGAGACGACATGTGTTGTGAAATGGCGCTATATAAACTGAATAGAACTGAATTGAAAATGTTCACACTTGTCTTTGCAAACACATCTGAGCACGTCAGCTTACCTTTTATTGCTCTATAAAGCTTTGTCTTATCCAAAGATCTCATGCCTTGTTTCCCCTTCCCCCTCATAATGAATTTAGCCATCAGTGCATTGGTGAAGAGCCTCCAGAACAATAAACTAAAATTATAAATCAATGCGGATTTATGAAGGGTAATATTATACATGCCAGAAAACAGTTTTACTACTTTGATGGGAGAAATGGGACTAAAGTTCACCGAATGTTTTGGTGGAGGAGAGGGGCTTGCTAATGGTTAGTCGGTTGGAGGGAATTGTGAGGTTTGTGTGTATGTGTGCAGAGGCATGGCATACCTATCAAGAACTTTGT
Organism: Crenichthys baileyi; assembly: GCA_036173005.1. NCBI lineage: Eukaryota > Metazoa > Chordata > Actinopteri > Cyprinodontiformes > Goodeidae > Crenichthys > Crenichthys baileyi. The sequence goes on along the minus strand of JAHHUM010001517.1, from coordinate 295,856 downwards.
GGACGCAGTCCTTTGTGTTCTTTCCTCCGATTCTGGCAATTTGCAGCAGCTGTTGGAATAAGTGCATGACACAGGTAAATTACACTCACAAGAGAACCTAGCAGAGTGTGACTACTTTGTTATGCTAGGCTATCGACACTTCTAAAACCTACCAAGACATCAAAGGCTTTTGGATCACAGAGATGTTCCCCCTTTCTCTCTAAATCCTTAATGGTTGGCATTCTCTCAACGTGTACAGCTGAAGAGATGGGTTGTGCTTGTTTATGCTGATCGCGAAGTTCCATCAGCAAGTTTAACACCTTCTTCTGTAACACTGAAAAAAAATACATTTGTTGATTATTATGGCTATCGCTACCTAATGTAGCAAGGCTACCCAGCTGTTTCAAGGCCTGATTCAAGCGCTGATAAAATAAACAAGTGATGGTTTAAAGTGTAATAGATGTACACTCACTGGGCGTTGAGAGGTCCCTGCGCTGAGGCGCTGTGCTTGAGATTATTCAGCAATGCAAAATCATTCAGATGAAAGAAAAAGGTGAGCATTAGCTGTGACAGATACTTACTGGGTGTCAACTTTTGACATCCTGCAGAGCTGGTGAAGGCTTCCAAAAGGTTAACTGACGTTTGATTTACAGAGCCTGAATGGAGTAACTTTGTTAAGTGGGATGGGTGGACAAACTGTGGACGTTTCTCTTGCCCGAGTACTGTCAGCAACAGAAATGGTTTCATCTTCAGAATCTGAAACAAGGACATAAGGTTATTTTATGCTCACATGCATAGAGATCCTGTGTAAAGTGCAGTGAAATAGCTTGGAAAATTCTGAATCTGTAACTATCATGTTGTGCATATATCAGTCCATGTCTCATAAGTACTCACAAACATTGTTTAATATGTCGGTGTTGTGAATGGATTGGAGTTTCCTGGGTGCTGTGGGGTAGTTGGGCAGCTTGATGCTTGTACAAAGGTAATTTAAAAGAAAAAGAAGCATTTATATTGTCAAAAAAGAGATCATATGAAGAATCTGCTTACTTTTTAAACTGGAATTGTGAAATTGTTGAAAACCCAGTAACACTTATGCTCTCTTCTTCATCTGAAGATGTTAATTCTGCAAAAAAGAGAACAAAAGTTCACAAACATTGATGTCTAAGATTTGAGTCCCTATTTCTTTTTTTTTTTTTTTTTTTTACCGTGTCCTGTCCAGCAGAGTAGCGCTCAGAATTGTTGTCTGAGTGCCAAGAAATTGCCCAACAGATTTACTTTCACAAGCGGAGCATCACAGCTATTGCTTTAAGGCTCTGCTTGATATTTATAAAAGAAACTTTATTATAAACTTCTTTGGGAATATTTCAATTGTTACGGACACGGAGACTGAAATGAAAAGGAAAACAGAAGCTTGACAAAGAGAGAGATGGGGCAAAAGGGAAAAAGGGGAAAAAAGGAGGAGAGAGTGGAGGAGAGAAAGAAGGATGAATAGAATAAAAGATTACACCCTGCTTGCTTATACACAAAATAACACACGGTATTTATGAATGTAAAATGTACTTAGTGAGAAGTGCAGCCCAATATAGATCATCTGTGTATCTATCAACACCTGTGTGGATGCGCTTTGTATTACAAGGTTTCTCCACAGAAATATGCAATAGCGAGTGTGAGGACCCCACGACCTGCCCCGTGGTACCCGGGCGGACACTGAGGAGATCCGAGCAACAGACATCCAAAGACCCCCCAAGGCACAGGAACCCCAGGAGAATCACCAGCCGGGGACTACCGCAACCCCCCAGAGAAGAGCAGTGGAGAGTCCCAGGGGAGCCACCCACCAGCGACAGTGCAGAAGCCCCAGGGAACCGCAGCGACGAGCCCACAGGCCCCACCGGCAGCCGTCCACTCCCGAGCAGATCCAGCCATGGACCCAGAGACCCAAGACCCCGGGACACGCCACCCCCAAGACAGAGGCCCGACAGAGCCCAGGGGTCCAGGCCCCGGCAGGCAGCCACCGGGAGTGAGCCAGCACACACCCAAGCTGGACACCCGGACACCGAGAACCACAAGTACACCAGCGGGCAGAGACTCCAACCACCGGCAGGCAGGGTGGCGGGGAGGAAATAGGCCCCCCATAATATGGGGGGGCTAAGCTGATCCAGGAGAGGGAGCAGTCCAAGACCCAACCTGTCACAAAAAAAAACAGGCACTCACAGTCACAGTCACCCACTCCCACCCTCATCCACACACATAAAATCACTCGCTCCCAACGTAAAGACAAACAACGATGGACGTCCTACACTCACTCACACTCCCCATGCATACTCTATACTCCAAGGTCCGGGCGCCGGCAGCCCCTAAGGGCAGCCAGCCCCCTGACCAAGGAGGTGGTCCACTTCCCTCCCGGGGCAGAGACAGGCAGACAGGCCCAGACCCGGGTGGTCTCGGCCCGGCCCCCGCCCAGAACCCAGTCCCCACCAACCCCCATCCACCTCCGGAGAGGGGGCTATGTACAAAAGAGGGGTCCACATGGCCCAAACCAGCCCGCCAACCAGAGCCGCCCCAGGACGGAGCAGTCCCGACCCCCCAACGAGCTCCGATCCCAGCCCCAAGAGTCTCACACCCCCAGTGAACCCCAACATGAACCTCGCCACAGGGCCACCCCCAACAGGGACACCGATATCGAACACATATCCCCGAACCCAAACGCCACGAATCCCCCCCCCCACAGGGGCATACTCCCACCGGTGAACTCTATAGCCGAGAGGCCGATGAGGTCACACCCACCCAGCGCAAGCTCTACATACAGCCCCGCTCTGAGCACCCCCGCCGCACCCCGCTCCCCCACCACACAGTGCGCCGCAACAGCAAGACAAGGGCCCCACGCAACACCACCCCCGCCCACTGGCGCAACAGGGCAGACCCCGCCGAGCACCGCACCCACAACAGGACCCCCGGCCCCGCAGCATGACGGGACAGACTCACCCACCCGATCCCCGGGGTCAGTGTCCCCACCACGACCCCACAATCCCCCACTCAGCCAAAAAAAAAAAAAACATTCCTGCCAACATTCCTGCCACTGCAACTGCCCAGGGAGAAACACTATCCAGCTCAGCTCCACCATCGCCACCCAGCCGATCCAAACGCTGGCGACTCCATATCCCAGAAGTGGATACAACCCCTCCACCCCACCGGCTGCAGCCCCTCCACGACACCCCCCCACCCACTGCCCCGATCACCCCCCTCACACATGACAGCCAGCAGAGCAGCCCACCACCAAGCCCGCCCAATCCCCCCAGACAGCGCCAGCAGCCCCAGTCCACCAGTCCACGAGAGGGATACATGCACTAGCCGGGTACCTGGGCCATGCAGGCCAACCGCTCCAAGCCAAGCACAGCCCACCAGCCACCCCGGTGCAGTCACAAGACGCGCTCCGTCGCCCCACCCACCCGACCGGCAACTGCAGCCCGGCGCCCCAACCATGGGCCAGAACCACAGAAGCAGTGGGAGAAGGCCACGGCCGCACCAGTTTCCGGGCACCCGGCCAACCCCACCCCCAAACCCCGGGAGTGCCCCAGCCCGCCGGCCACCCGCACCCCCGCATGGCGCACTACGGCCCACCAAGTAGTCCAGCCGGCCAGCCCCTCCATCAGAGCGGGGCCACATCCCAATCAATGCTGGCTAAGTCCCCCCTACCGGAGCCCGGCACCCCCCCCAGCTGGCAGACCAGGGCCCAAAGCCGAGATCCAAAGGAACCCAAGCGATCCCGAGAGAGAGAGCCGAAACGCCAGCCCCAGCACTAGACAGTCCCCAAGACCTGACCCCCAAACCCAGCCCAGACCCGACTAGAGGGCCCACTCCCTCTCCTGGCCTCCGACCACAGATGGGAAATAGCGAACGGGGGTGTGAAAAGACCCCAAGCCTGCCTCTACCAGCTCAAATGTGGTGTTGATGCGTGTTGTAGTGTGCGTTTAAAAAAAAACGGTGGGGAAGAGGGTCTGCCACCCTCCCAGAAAAGGGACCGGCATCAGTAACCGGAACCTAAGACAAGGAACCAGAAATCGAGCCGGAACCACCCAGGACCAAACAACGCCGTCACCCATCCAAGGCCAACCACCCATCCCCACCCCAGAAGGAAACCTACACCCACCCCAACATTCAAACAACTCCCAGAGCACGTAAGACGTTGGACACCCAGGTTGAACCCGCCCCACCCCCTCCCGCAGATCCTCCGCCCCACCAGCAGAATGTGCTCCTTGAAGGAAAGAGCACCTGCCATGAGATGGGACCTACCCGCCAGTTTCGGAGGCCCTTATGCCCGCCGATGGACCAAAGGCCCCCAAGCCAGGGCCAGGCGCCCGGGAATGCACCAGCCCAAAACCCCGGAGACATTCCCGCCAGGACCCAAGACCCCCAAGGCCCAGCCAGACCCCTGCCCAGGGGGCGACACGCCCCGGGAACCCCGAGCCCCCAAGCCCACCCCAGACCCACCCAGGAGGAGCACGACCACCAGGCCAGTGACACATGTCCGTCGGCGCAGCCACCCCGAGAGCACTGCATGCAGCTACCAGATGTCTCCCCCGAGAGACACCAAAACCCCACCCCGGCCGGGACCACAGCCCCCAGCACCAGACCCCCTAGCGCTCCCCTCCCAGGGACACCCAAAACGCCCCAACCCAGACACCCCCCTGAATCCGCCACAACGCCCCACAGGACGAAGCAAAGGGCGCCCCACCCCCACTAGGTGATGGAGCCGATTAAAGGAGCCCAGAGAGATCAATCTGAAGTGGAGGCAGAGGCTGTCTCAAGGCTTATATAATCTAATAGAAAATTTCTCTACTGATTGATATTAAGAAGGTTTTTATTTTTCCAGTTCATGAGGATAGTTTTCTTAGCGATGCATAAGGCAGTGAAGACCAAGTGAACTGAATTTGTCTCTATGGTGACACCATCTAAGTTGCCCAACAAGCAAATTGAAGGGGAAGGTGAAATATTACATTTCAGACACTTTAATAAGTCTTCACATATCAGGCACCAGAACCTCTGGACGGGTGTACATAACCATAGTGCATGGATGTAATTGTCTGGTATATTACTTGTGCAGTGTAAGCAAGTATTAGAAGGTGCCAAGCCCATCCGGAACATCCGTTGACCTGTATAGTATACTCTATGAAGGATTTTATATTGTATTAATTGCAAACTGGGGTTACTAGTCAGTCTAAAGGTTCTGGAACATATCTGAGACCAGAATGTTTGGTCAAAGTTAACTGCTAAGTCCACCTCCCATTTTGAAATAGGAAGGGAAATTGACTTATCTATATTAGACAGTGTCCTGTATATTTTAGACATTAATTTGGGGGGTTGAGTTTTTAGGAAACTCTAGTACACTTGATGGCAGTTGTAACCCAATGTTTTTAAGACTGAACTTATTTTTATTGTAGATTTAATTTGTTGATATTCTAAAAAATGTATTCTTGTCCATCCCGTATTGTATAATTAATCTGTTAAATGGGATAAACTGAATTCCTTCAAATATATGTTCCAGGTATTCAATTCCTTTACTCCTCCAATATGGAAAATTTATCATATTATTTTTTTGTAGGATGTCAGGATTGTTCCAGATGGGTGTACATCTGCATGGGATTAGTGAAGACCCTGTCATTTTTAGATATTCCTGCCATGCTGTCAGAGAGGTGCTGACGTTGAGGCTTTTAAAGCATACATGCCGTTTTATATTTGAGCTAATAAATGGTAGATCGGAAATCCTTATATTATTGCATAATGTCTGTTCTACGTCTAGCCAGGGTTCATCTAGAGGACTGTATTTAAACCATTTTGAGATGTAATGTAGCCTGTTAGCTAAGAAGTAAAGATGAAAGTTAGGCAGATCTAGGCAGATCTAGATCGATAGAGTCCAGGACATCAACGTAGCTTTTCTCTGGAGAGATAGTGGAGGTGCTGGCTGAGCACTCTGAACTGGTGCGTTTTGATGTTGGTGTGGCCATGGGTGGAGATTTTTGTGGCTTGCCCATTACAATGTCATCAAAACATTCATCCACGTAACTCTCCAGGCTGTCCAAAGTTTCCTCGTCCAGTTTGTTTTATTGGGAAAATATGAGACAGTGGTTAGTACTTTAAATGTTTCTATGTTCGGCTTGAATTTATTGGCTTGTTTTACATGAGTTCTGTCGTGTTTGTTTACCAGTATACCGCCATATTACTTACGCACAACTCTCGCGAGATCTCAGCCGCTCATCTTCCCTATTTCTGCCACTAGAGCACAAATGTTTAAGTTGTATAATGTATAAGAATAAGAAACGGACCGCTTCTCACAAAACCCTCCGTTGTTCCTTTATTAGCATGGCTCCTTTTAGATCTAGTCGCCCAGTCCTGGTCCACCTTTTCGCCCATCGGCTGACTGGTCAGGTTGTAGGTGTTGCATTCACAATGCTCCCCTAAAATTTTAAATGATTCAGTTATAAAAAAACATTTCAACAATGTTTTAATGCTCTTTTGCTTTTTGTTATGCTCATGCTGTGTGGCCACCTAACAGTTCTCTCGATCCAGTTGTCTATGGATCCAGTTGTCAGATACTACACCCTCCTCCTCTTGTTCCCCCGTCCTTCCAAACAGCCCTTGTGTACATGATCTGGGCAATTAATATGGGCAATAAACCATTAAGCGCTCTGTGTGTTATTTTGTGCTCTAAGGCCCACTGTCTCAGGTCATCTTCAAAGCAGGCCACCCCAGTATCGTCATTCGCTTCCTCTTCTGAATTAGTGGACCAATAGTCCACACCAGTGTCAAAACTATCTAAGGTACCAACAACACTGTCACTGATATAGTTATGTGTGGTCTCAGACACATTGCTACTGCTACAACTACTACTCTGAATCCCAGGCACACTGTGGCAATTATTTTCAATGTCTCGATGTTCATCCTCTCCGTCAGAATAATGAAGAAGTAGATCGAGGTTCCTGTGGCGTTTTCGCCATGCTCTCATTCTCAAAGTCATCTCTAAGCAGATGTGAATCTAAGTTCATCTACAGGGGTTGGACAATGAAACTGAAACACCTGGTTTTAGACCACAATAATTTATTAGTATGGTGTAGGGCCTCCTTTTGCGGCCAATACAGCATCAATTCGTCTTGGGAATGACATATACAAGTCCTGCACAGTGGTCAGAGGGATTTTAAGCCATTCTTCTTGCAGGATAGTGGCCAGGTCACTACGTGATACAGGTGGAGGAAAAACGTTTCCTGACTCGCTCCTCCAAAACACCCCAAATGGCTCAATAATATTTAGATCTGGTGACTGTGCAGGCCATGGGAGATGTTCAACTTCACTTCATGTTCATCAAACCAATCTTTCACCAGTCTTGCTGTGTGTATTGGTGCATTGTCATCCTGATACACGGCACCGCCTTCAGGATACAATGTTTGAACCATTGGATGCACATGGTCCTCAAGAATGGTTTGGTAGTCCTTGGCAGTGACGCGCCCATCTAGCACAAGTATTGGGCCAAGGGAATGCCATGATATGGCAGCCCAAACCATCACTGATCCACCCCCATGCTTCACTCTGGGCATGCAACAGTCTGGGTGGTACGCTTCTTTGGGGCTTCTCCACACTGTAACTCTCCCGGGTGTGGGGAAAACAGTAAAGGTGGACTCATTAGAGAACACTACATGTTTCACATTGTCCACAGCCCCAGATTTGCACTCCTTGCACCATTGAAACCGACGTTTGGCATTGGCATGAGTGACCAAAGGTTTGGCTATAGCAGCCCGGCCGTGTATATTGACCCTGTGGAGCTCCCGACGGACAGTTCTGGTGGAAACAGGAGAGTTGAGGTGCACATTTAATTCTGCCGTGATTTGGGCAGCCGTGGTTTTATGTTTTTTGGATACAATCCAGGTTAGCACCCGAACATCCCTTTCAGACAGCTTCCTCTTGCGTCCACAGTTAATCCTGTTGGATGTGGTTCGTCCTACTTGGTGGTATGCTGACATTACCCTGGATACCGTGGCTCTTGATACATCAGAAAGACTTGCTGTCTTGGTCACAGATTCCCCAGCAATACGCACACCAACAATTTGTCCTCTTTTGAACTCTGGTATGTCACCCATAATGTTGTGTGCATTTCAATATTTTGAGCAAAACTGTGCTCTTACCCTGCTAATTGAACCTTCACACTCTGCTCTTACTGGTGCAATGTGCAATCAATGAAGACTGGCTACCAGGCTGGTCCAATTTAGCTATGAAACCTCCCCCACTAAAATGACAGGTGTTTCAGTTTCATTGTCCAACCCCTGTATATCACCGAAGGAACCAGAGCTACAGTGGCTGTAGATACTTTATGTCAATGGCCAGTTGTTCAGGGACCGGGAGATCACTTCGTGGCTTTATTAGGAGCAATAGCAGGTTAATCTAAAACATGTAACACTGGTTAGATAAATCTAGTAAATAAAGAAAAAAAGAAAGATAAGAAAACCCACAAAGCAAACACTGGAGGTTTAATACATCATTGCTTAAGGATGAAGAATTTATCAAATATTTTAAAGAAGAGTGGACTTCATATTTAGAGTTTAATGACCTCCCGGGGACATCAACTTCTGTTCTCTGGGAGGCAGGGAAAGCTGTTATGAGAGGTAAAATAATCTCATTCTCATCACATAAGAAAAAAGAAAAAGAAAACAAACATATTCAAGAATTAGAAGAAACCATTAAACTCTTAGAAGTTTAATGGTTTCCCAGGAAGAGGAAATGTAGAGTAAACTACGTAAAGCCAAACTAGAATTTCAACCTGGAAAGACTCACAAATGAGAGAAACACAGAGATGGCAATTAGGAGTTTTCTTAGCTGATGTTTGATTTCTATTGGCGCTCGGACCCCGGTGGAAGACATGGATGCTGATAATGACATGAGCTTGAATAAATATCTTAGGGTTGGAATTAGAGAAGTCTTCCCCCCGGGATCCTGATACTGGTGGTGGAGTGGAGGCCTGAGAAGATAAGGGAGTCGGATGGAGCTTGAAGCCTGATGGTGGAGATGGGGTGGAGGAAGGTCGAAGCTCAGCTGAAGATCAGGAGATTCTGCGTATGAAGGTCCCTTAAAGCAAAGCCTGGAGGGATGATTGGCTGAAGAGGAATGTAGATCAGGAGCTCATTGGTTGGAGTGGAGAACGTGGTGGAGTAATTAGACGGAGCTGGAAGTGGAGGTGAGTCTTCCAAGTTGTATTTTTGTCATTTCAACCTGGAAAGACTCACACATGAGAGAAACACAGAGATGGCAATTAGAGGAGTTTATTAGCTGATGTTTGATTTCTTTTGGTGCTCGGACCCCGGTGGAAGACATGAATGCTGATAATGTCATGAGCTTGAATAAACATCTTAGGGTTAGAATTAGAGAAGTCTTCCCCCCAAAAATAGGTTGAGGACGGGGCCGAGGCTGAATATAAATGGATGTTAGTTAGCATGAATGATGGGACATTGCTAAATGAATGGTAGATGTGATGAGATCAGAATAATAAGAGGAGAAGATCAAACTGACTGAATGGAAAGATGTTAGGAGCCTGACAAGTCATGAGAAGGAATGATTTTAGCCTGAGGGAGTGAAAGGAGATTGACAGAGTTTATGAATGGAATAGCCTGCAAAAGCATAGAGAGTGATGAATGTACCTGCTAAGGCATGAGAATGATGAATGGAATCTGCCCAGGCATAATGAGGTTGCGTTGAACCTGCTAAGAAATTGAGAATGATGACTACTACTCTGAATCCCAGGCACACTGTGGCAATTATTTTCAATGTCTCGATGTTCATCCTCTCCGTCAGAATAACGAAGAAGTAGATCGAGGTCCCTTTGGCGTTTTCACCATGCTCTCATTCTCAAAGCCATCTCTAAGCAGATGTGAATCTAAGTTCATCTAGACATTGTTTATATGAACTTAACCTTAATGGGGTGGTTATGAGTCGGATACCAAATTCCACGTCCAGAATGAATAAAAAACACCACACCTGGACTTAAAGACAAGGGACTGATTTAAAAAACACATAATTTTTAAAACATGTGGTGTGTCTAAACATAAAAAAAATGGGGCTGGTGTTTGAACTCATTTAACAAGCATGCTAGTTAAAATGAGGTCAGATTCAGTTATTTATTCAAATTGGATAAAAAGTTTTTCTTTCTAAGGAAACACAGCAGATTACATCCATTCAGTGACTTGCAGGATTCCCTACTCCTGGATGAGCATGTAGGGACAGAGACACAAAGAGAACACAGAAGCACTGATCCAGGAGTCCTTTCTATGGGAAGGAAAAGTAAATGTTAATGGATGTAGCTCCTTTAGTCGTTTCACCTAGAAAGAAAGAACAGATAAACTCTGAGCCAGTTTTCAAGGTTAATGGTTAAAGCTCAGTCAATCGCCATGTCTAGGAGAGAGAAAGGGTTGAACACTAAAAGACAGGGCCATGTGGATCATCGGTAGAGGGTGAGCATTAAGTTGTTGCCAGCAGAAGCTCGGACGATTCCCCTCTCCAGAAAGGTGTCACAGGTAGACACAGAGCCAGGCCAGGTGTAGCTTCTAGTAAGAGAAAAGAGAGAACAAAGTTAAAAGCTGAAATAACAGCAAATAATGCAAAATTGGAGAGTAGTGTGAGAATGTAGCGAAGAGGGCACCTCCCCCACACCAGCAGGGCCAGTATCCACAGATGGGTGGACACCAGTCTTACAGCCCATACTGACACACCACTGAGGAGGACCAAGGCAGCGTGGGCACGGCAGACCCCATGTTGCCTGCAAAGGTGGGAGAGAACTGTCTGAATTTTTTAGTGGACACTGGAGCTATTTATTCCACCATAAACACAGAAACCCTTCCTAAAACCATTGCTCTCTACCAAGACTGTTTCGTGATGGGCTTCTCAGGGGCTGCACAAATTCTGCCTGTGACTTTACCACTTCCTGTTCAGTTTGGGGGACTCAGAGGAGTAACTCACCCTTTGTGTGTTCACCCAGCACCCCTGTTAATTGCTGGCCAGAGACTTATTAGTGAAGGGGGGAGCATCAGTGCTATGTGGTCCGATGTGTTAACAGTAACTTTCCCAGATGGTTCCTCTTTGGCATGTGGACAAATGCTTCAGCATGGACAATATCTTTTACAGCCAGTTGCAGAGGAATATGCTGACATCTACTGGGGACTGCTGACCGCACCTTCTTCTCCAAGCAGCATCTTCTCTGTGTATCAGCTGTGGAAACCCTGGATTCAAAGTCTCTGCCCCTACACCTCTCCGCCTGACCCGCCCCATGTCACTCTGTTCTACGACCGTTGTCACACTGAATGGTACCAGGATTTGTTTAATGAAACAGTAGAAGGTAGGACATGGTTCATTTCATCCAAAAATATGTATGTGGCTCCTGAGGGTGTGGCTGCAACAATTGATTTAACACCTAACCAAGCAGAATGGTATTTAATGTCAGATGAAGCTGTTCCTCATGTTTCTCTTTCTTTGCATCCTGAGCACCAAGCTAAGGAATTGGGAGGAGTCGTAAAGCGCTCTCTGGCAGCTGGGGACTGGCAGGACACCTCAGTCACCAACTTAAGTCTCTTTTCAGGTTGCATCTCCCTCGCCTATTTGGGTTCCACAGTATCCACACAAAAAACAAGCTCAGGAAGGCATCAAAGACACCATTGAAGGCCTGAAGGCAGCAGGTGTGTTAGAACCCTCAGCCTCATCATGGAACACACCCATCCTTCCTGTAGAGAAAAAAGGTACTGGAAAATACCGCATGGCACATGATTTAAGAGCAATAAATTCAGTTCTGGTGACTCCTACTGTTCCTGTCCCAAATCCCTATGTTGCTCTCTCCAGCCTTGAACCTTCACAGCAGTGGTACACATGCATTTATCTAGCTAATGCCTTTTCTGTTTGCCATTAGCAGAAGAGTGCAGAGACATTTTTTCTTTCACCTATTGTGGGCAGCAGCTGCGCTACACCCGTCTGCCACAAGGGTTCGCCCTTTCCCCAGGTATATTTAACCAGGTTTTGAAAGATGTGTTACAGACTTGCCCCTTACCACAGAACGTGACTCTAATTCAGTACGTGGATGACGTACTACTGGCAGCGTCTACAGCGGAGCTCTGTTTGCAGTCTACAGAACTCGTGCTGAGACATCTGCATAAACATGGATTCAAGGTCAGTAAAAGTAAACTACAAATAGCAAGGAAGCAAGTTTCCTTCCTGGGTAGAGTTATTACCGCAGGAAACACGAGCATGTCAGGTTCACATAAGCAAAGTATTTTAACACACCTTAAACCTCTTAGGGTGAAAGACGTGCTTTCATTTTTGGGCCTTACTGGCTACAGCAGAAGCTACATCCCAGGGGACACCAATCTCACACAGCCCCTCAGAGACCTAGTCAGAGAACAGGGCATGCGAAATCTCAACAATGTCATTAATTGGACACAGGAAGCAGAGGAAGCCTTTATTGCGTTAAAGCAGCTTCTCTCCAACGCGGCAGAGCTTACGCTTCCTGACTACACCACACCATTTTATTTGGATGTTTCTGTAACAAAACTGGCAGTAAATGGAGTTTTGTTTCAGAAAAAAGGGGGAGAGAGGAGAGTGCTGATGTACATTTCAGTGATGATGGATAACATGGAAAAACGCCACCCACAATGCACACAACATGCAGCATGCAATTTTTTAACAACTCACAGTGTGGTGGCATATGTGAACTCTCAAAGTTTTACCATGACAGCTCTGAGACAACACAGGCTCACCAAAATCTTGGAGGCACCCAATATAACCTACAGTCACGAGGGCATCAACATGGCGGATGGAATAACACAGGGGGAACCACATCAATGTGAAGAGCTGGTTAGCAGGACAGAAAAGGTAAGACCAGATTTAGAAGCCAGCCCCCTTGAGGGACCACAGGTGAGACAGCTGTTCACAGACGGTTGTTGTTTCAGGCATGACACAGAAGGACTATGCTGTAGTGTAGCAGACTGATAACAGTGGAAGCAAGAAGGTTGGTAGGACATGTTGGAATTAAACAGATGCTGGAGAATCTGAAGGAGTGGTGGCATCCTTTTATGACATACATGGTGAAACACTTTGTGAAATGCTGAAAAGTGTGTGGGCAATTTTAAACCCCAAAAAAAACTTTGACACCGTTGCAGGGAAAATTTCCTTTAATCACAAGACCAGGGAAGGGGAAAAAATTATTGACTACACAGACATGGTACAGTCAGTAAGAGGTTTCAGATATCTGCTTGTGTGTTGGATGCTTTCACAGGATGGCCAGAAGCATGGGGCCAGCGAAAAAGGAAGATAGTAAAACTGTGGTAAATGTCTCATTAATTATTACATTCCCAGACACAGGTTTCCTGAAAAGATAAGGACTGACAATGGAACCATTTAAGAAACCAGGAGCTGCAACAGGTGGGGAGTCCAGTTGGGGCTAAAACACAGGTTTGGCACGGTGTATCACCCTCAGTCCCAAGGAAAAGTTGAAAGAATGAATCAAAACCTGAAAAACAAATTGGCTAAAATCTGTGCACAGAACAAAATTATCATGGGTTGATGCATTACCTCTTGCTTTGATGTCAATCAGGTGTTCAGTGAACTCAACCACAAGATACACTCCATACGAGCTGGAAACCGGAAGGAGTTTTCCGGGACCACAAAGAGCAGTTGTGACATCTACAGGTGATATACAGAATCTGTCACACAAAGACTATTTTTCTCAGCTACAGACGGTGGTGGAAACCTACAACAAGGTTCTGGGATCTGAGAGATCTACAGGAGAGCCAACAACACCACAGGTCGAGTGGGTGTGGTTGAAGGTCATCAAGCGAAAGTGGGTGGAGCCTAGGTTCACAGGACCATACCAGGTGACCGAGAGGACATCCCACGCAGTGAGGCTGAAGGGCAAAGGAGACACGTGGTTTCATTGGAGCCAGTGCGCCAAGGCACCGGAACCAGGGAGACCCCTGGAGGGGATTGGAGGACACACAGCTTCATCTCAAGGGGCAGAATAATCCCCTGAGCTGTGTCAGACAACTAGGCAGTCTACCTTAGTTGTTGAAGAAAGAAGACCAACAGACACCAGCGCACAAGATGTCACCTGTATAAGGGACCAACGAACAGCGAGACTGTGCCACCCAGAGGACGAAAGGACGAGAGAAGAAAATAAAATAAAATAAAATAACATTTTCAATATATGGTTTTACTTAACAAAAGTTATATTTTATATGTTTTTGCGTTTTTTGTATTTTATTATATTCATCTATTGTTGTGCTTACTGTTCAGGGGCCATAAGGATTGTAGTGATTGAACCCAGACATTGTTTGTTTTTTAATTAAGAAACACAGTTAATTAATAGGACGGAGAAGACATCCTCCACTTAGAAGGGGTCAAGACATTCCTGCTGAGGATCAGAAGGTTTTAAGCACCCTGAGACTACAGAAGCAGGAAATGCACTAGTCCTCAGGCAAAGGTAAGGCAGAGGCAGCAGGGCCTAAAGCATAGTTAATGTAAAAGAATCCTTCTGTCCCCTCTGGAGTAAGAGGTGTATATTGATGTTGCTTTAATTCATTTTTATCTTCTCCCTGAAAGGATTAATTAAAGTTCACAGGGAAAGGTTTAATCATGTCATTAATGATTTCTATTGCTATTTTTGTTGCCATAATGGTTACCTGTGGTTGTTGCTGTGTACCATGCATCAGGGCTCTGATGGTTCGCTTCATCACTGCCACAATTGAGAAGGGGAGTGCTGAATCTAAACCTCTTACTTATCAGATGTGTGCTTTGACGGACGGACTTCAGGGGCTGGAGCTGGCTGCGCCCTATGTGGAGTGATCTCCTAGTGGAGATCAAAAGGGGGAATTGTGGAAATATAAAGGCCTTATTATTAGTAGTGTGGAAATATAACTGCCTTATTATTAGTAGCTAAAATTAAGATATATTTGGGACTTTGCAGATTGATTTTAATTAGGAATTTGAGTTATGCTTTTCATAGTTAGAAAAAACCTTAACAGTAGCCTCTAGTATTATAGAGTCCAGTTTTTACACAATGAGTGTTTATTATTCAAGGTTAAAGCTTGCAGGTGTTTTCTGTCTGTATCGTGAGAGGCCGGCAGTGTATTAGGGAGGCATGGTACTCCTCTCCCTGAAGATTCCTGAAGACGCTTTGGAAACAATTCTTTAATTAAATAATGAAATGTATCTCTGTTTCTTTGATACTGTTGCTGGGGAGACATCCACAGACAGAATGATTGTGTATGTAGATTGCATGGCAGCGTGGGGTATAAAATGTGATGAAACGCAGCTCCAATGAGATGACACACACAGGGGTTTCCAAGGTATAGCAGTGTAAGTGTGATGTCTCCCTCTGAATTCAGATTGGTTTTAATAAACTTGTGGAAACTACAACTGAGCTCTGACTGAGGATTGTCCTTTGGCGTGCCAAATAAAACGAGTCGATGAGAGGTGAGGAGTAATGTAGGAGTTAACGGACGGCCAGTAAAGTTTTCCTACCTCGACAGTTGTTATAACTCGGTTTCGATCCAAACTCTAGAGATGGGACATTTGAAGGAAAGCTTCGAGGAGTGTACAGAGTAAAAAGGTCCGATGCTTGTGTTGTCTTGCGGTAAACCACGTGACCGATGACAAACGATGCCTCTTCTTCTTCTTCTTATAATGGCGGTTGGCAAACTACTGAAGGAAGCATTACCGCCACCAACTGGAGTGTGAACCACATGCCATCTATACATACTTATACATACCCCTTCATACACTAAATCGTATTATACAACTTACACTTTTTAAAAAATAAAACATAGCCTGATATCCTCTGTGTTCTGAATCTTTTGCAATACATCAACAATGTCTAATTTCATTTTCATATTACTAAGATTCCTAACCAACTTATTCCTCTGGACCTGATATTTCCTACAATGCAAAATAACATGTTCTATTGTCTCATCTTCCCCGCACTCACATTTCCCTGTTTGATCTTTTCCTTTTATAAATATGGATATATTCAATTGAATATGTCCAATTCTAAGACGTGATATAATTGTCTCTTCTCTCCTGTTTCCTGTTTCTGTTCTTCTCATTTCTGTCAGGATGTGACATTTTTGACTTGTGTTTTGTTAACCAGAGGTTTCTTGTTTATGGTTTTGTATTCATGTTTTCTGTTTTTCCTACAGTTCTGATTTTCTTCTGTCTCCAGTGTGTTCTCCTCTGCTTAAATCCTCAGTTTGGTTCAGTCAGTGTTTGTTTGGGGTTTTGTTACTTTATAGTCTGGGTTTCTTATGGTTTCTAATTTGCTAAGTTCCTAGGCTGTTGTTACCCCCAGTTTCTCAGTTTACCTTAATTCATGTTTAGCTTTATTTATCTTGGTCTATAGTTTTTATTAGCTCTGCTCACTGCATTGTTGTTTGGTCCCTTCCCTCAGGTCTTAGTGTTGTTAGGTTCACCTGCTCCATCTCTCGCCCTGCGTCCATGTCACACCTGTTCTCAATTTCTTTGATTACCTGCTCCTTGTTTCCCCCCTCATGTTTCTCTGTACATTAGTTGGTCTGTGCTCTTTGTTCGCTGCTGGTTCCTCTTGCCTCTCACCCCCATTCGTTGCCCTCATCCAAGCCTTGAGTCCTGTGTGTTCCTGCCGATGCTGTAAGTGTTTTGGATGTCTGCCTCTGTTACAGCTGCAGTGTTTTTGTTTTTCCCTTTTTGATCTTTTTGGAAATAAAACAGAGACTGCTCAGAATGCTGCTGCCTCGCTCTTGTCTCCGCTTCGGTCCACCCCAAAACCAAACCATGACAGCAGGAACCAGCCAAACGGACCAAGCTCAGACAGTTAAAGAGCTGAAGAAGTGGGTGCAGCAGCAGGAGGAGACGCTGCGCGCTTTGTATGGTGAGGAGGTGGAACTTACCCCTTCGCCTTTGCTACTGGAGGAGATGGAGGAATGTTTCGGTGAGACCGACTGGGCAGCCGTGGGGTTCTTACCGAAACAGAGCCGATCCTCTCCAGTCCGCACCTCCTCCAAGCCACGCCACCCTCACCACAAGCGCTTCACCCCAGCAGTATTAGCAGCAGCTCCGGCCAAGCTCGGCACGCCCACAGCAGCTCTAGCGGAGTCGTCCCCACCTCCGCCAGCCGCAGCCGGGTTTCCGGCCGGATTCTCCTCCTGCCCAGGACGACGTCTTCACAGGAGGTCAGTCGCCATCGGGGAGGTTCGGTCGGGCGCCTCCTACCTTTCCACGGAGGGTCCTTCCGCCATGGCTTCCTCGCGGCTGTTTTCTACTGAGTCTGAGGGCGGTTGACCAGCGCCCTCTGGAGGTCGCCGGTCGTCGGAGCGACCTCCAACCCCGGCCTGGGTCCTGGCCGGACTGCAGTTCGTCCATGCAGAGTGCATGAAAGAGCGCTGCATGGAGTGTGTTCCC
This sequence comes from Crenichthys baileyi, assembly GCA_036173005.1. Lineage (NCBI taxonomy): Eukaryota > Metazoa > Chordata > Actinopteri > Cyprinodontiformes > Goodeidae > Crenichthys > Crenichthys baileyi. The sequence continues at coordinate 278,429 of JAHHUM010001517.1, read as the reverse complement.
CACCTGTTGGCCCACCCTCAGGACCTGCTTGAGGTGCACGCAATACTACAGACAGAATTTCTCGAGGAGGGGTGGCTTGACGCTCCAGAACCACTCTCAGCTGGAGGTCCCTTCACGCCCCTTCTCGAGGCCGTGAGTGCCGCTGCCGGACCGCCAGAGCCTCAGCCGGCCGGCGCCGGACTGCCAGAGCCTCAGCCGGCCGCCGCCGGACCGCCAGAGCCTTCTGATCCTCGCCTGACCTCGGAGGGGCCCGTGGGGGGGCCGCCTCCACTTCCTCGCCTGATCTCGGAGGGGCTCGTGGGCGGGCCGCCTCCACTTCCTCGCCTGACCTCGGAGGGGCCCGTGGGCGGGCCGCCTCCACTTCCTCGCCTGATCTCGGAGGGGCCCGTGGCCGGGCCGCCTCCACTTCCTCGCCATGTTCCGGAGGAGCCCGTGGGCGGGCTGCCTCCACGACCGGGTCCTGAGCACCTTCTTGGTTTTCTCTGGGGGGTGCTCAGGGAACTCATGCCTGACTCCAGGTCAGCCGCTGCTGACGCCAAGCCTGACATACTACACGCCACACTCTCTGACACACACCCAGCAGCCAGACACACACTCTCCGACACACACCCAGCAGCCAGACACACACTCTCCGACACACACCCAGCAGCCAGACACACACTCTCCGACACACACCCAGAGCCTGACACACACCCAGCTACGCCAGAGCCTGACACACACCCAGCTACGCCAGAGCCTGACACACACCCAGCTACGCCAGAGCCTGACACACACCCAGACATTGTTTATATGAACTTAACCTTAATGGGGTGGTTATGAGTCGGATACCGAATTCCACGTCCAGAATGAAAAAAAAGCACACACCTGACAAAAAGACAATACTAATTTAAAAAAACATAACTAAACATGTGGTGTGTCTAAACATTAAAAAAATGTGGGCTGGTGCTGAACATTTAAAAGAATGCTAGTTAAAATGAGGTCGTCAGGCATGTTTCTTTGTCTCCCAAAAGACCTGATCCAAGTGGACGAAATGTGTGGACAAGGCCTGATGCGTCTTCAAAACTGCAAAAATTTTGAATCCCAGAGTTCTTTTAAATACAGGTTAAAACCCCATTTGTTTAGATATACTTTGGAAGGAGCCGTCTCCTCCCCTTAAAGCATCGAGTGCTTTCATTATTTTTAGCTTGTAGCGCAACGTTACTTTCTTTACTTTCTTTTGTTTCACTTGATCATTGTACTGCAATTCTTCTGTTTTTTGCGAAGCACTTTGATTTTTCCTGTTACTGGAATGTGCTATATAAATAAGCTTGCCTTGTCTTGTAGCGTACTGAAAAGTTAGAATAAATATTTTTCTAAACTGTTACCTGCCTTATTAACATTCATCTACCACTATAAATACAAGAAAATAGAAGAGACGATATAAACAGCCGTTTAAGATAACGTTATCCTAATAGGTACAAGCTAATACAACCAGCAAGGTTTGGTAGTTTAAGACTACAAAGCTAAAACCTCAAACACCTTAATTCAAACAGAATCACACTTACCTTCAACTTTTGAGTGGATTGCGTGAGTTGAGCGCGGACAGTTTCTTCAGCTTCAGCAGATACGAACACACAATAGCAGAAATTACGTTTTAAATGAAGCGTGCTTCTATTTCTTCCTTTGTTTTGCTAATAACTATATTTATTGACTAACAATAAAACAGTCAAGGAAATATATTAAAATGTAATAAAAATATAACATAGTCGATAAACAAATAATTCAATTATGTATACATCAAAATAATTTATTTTTCGTAATTATTCATGCTAAGAAAATAATAAATCTGCACCTGTCTGGGATGTCTATATGACCTTCAAAAGTCTGATATTCAAACAATGAACTGCCTATTGACGTACAAGAGGGGTCATAGTTAGGCGGCCAAATTGCGGACCTTGTCTGCACGTCATGGAGACGTCCAAGAAGTGTTATCCATCATCTCAAAGACATGACCACAAGGTGACCATCTAGTTTTATGACAGGTGTAAAAGCATTGAATCTTTTTACAAGTCAAGGAGCCTGTAGACTTCTTAATCATAAAAAAACACATGATAATCACACCCCCTCATTGAAAGGTGTATCTTTATAAAGATTTAATGTGACAGATTACCATAAAGCAGCATATTATTTTGCAATGAAATTTGTTCATTCGTTAAACTGTGAATGTCTGTAACAAGCAAAGGCACCGAACAGACACCATTAGAAACTTCTGTTTATCTTCCCTCCATAGAAATAAAGTCTTCAGCGGTGCGTCAGACCAGACGGGTAATGTCAGTAAAAGGTTTTCAGGAAAATCTCTCCTAGTTTCAGTAAGATATGGTAGAACGAGCAAAAGTGAGCCTCCCTCTTCTCTTTCAAACTTCGCCCCTAACATACAACGCTCTGGGTTGTAAAAAAAGGTGCAGAATTATTAAAAAAATAAATCATAGTAAATCACAGGTGGAACCTTAATTAGTTAACTGTTTTTTTTCTGAATTATACATACAATATGAAATTATAAACTAAACTCATTAAAACGGACACAGTTTTATCAGTGTAATACATACATAACACTTTATTAAAACTCTTTTAATACCTGTAATATTAGTACTGGATAAAAAAAGGAAAAAAGGGGAGAGCCCAAAAAAAGGGCCAGAATGGGGGCTCCATGTTCTATTTCAAAATTTTTTGCTCTAAAAAAAAGATTTACGAAAAAGATTAAACTATGCTCACATGGCCCCGTGGAGAAAAAACGCAAAGGGGAATAAAGGGGCTGGGATAAAATTTAAAAAAGAACAGATTCTTAAAGGGGAACATTTTTAATAAATTTGGATAGCTCATAGCATACTTTTTCAATTAAATTCAGTTTTTTTTTTAAGCGCCAATTCACATGCATGTCATCTCAAGCACTTTTCAAAGTCAAATTAATGAATCAAAATTTAAAAGTCGGGTACAACATTCCATTAAATCCTAAAACTATAAAAGGGTGCAGTCATTCAGTTATTTATTCAAATTGGTTAAAAGGGTTTTTTCTCTCTGTAAGAGTTATGATTATTGATAAATTAATATTTATCAATAATTATAATTTAAAATCATAATTTGAAAGAAATTAATTTCTTAACCAAAAATCTTTATGTACGAATCAAAATCAGAGATGTCCTCTGGTGTTGTGACAAACACAAATGCTTTCTCTTTATCTACATGAATATTTATTAAATCAACAGCCCTTATACACCTCGCTATTCTAATTCAATAATGTTCACCTAATCAAGTATGCAAAAATTCTACACAAAAAGGGGTAAAATAACTAACCAAACAAGCTAAAACAACATTGAGTGTTAATGAAAGTCAAACCAGCAGTTATAGCAAAACAAGAGAAAATTAGTACTGAGCAAAGCTTTGGGAGCGGCCTCAACCAGGCAGCAATTATAAAACCCCCAAAGGGTCGTCAAACTTTTAGGCGGTGTATGAAAGAGAGCACATACAGTTAGTGACAGTAAAAGCTCAGTCAGTAGCTATGTCTAGGAGAAAGATAGGGTTAAGCACTGAAGACAGGGCCAAGTTGATCATGGGTAGAACGTAAACATCAAGTTGTTGGCAGCAGAAGCTTGGCTGATGCCCCCCACCCAGGAAGGTGTCACAGGTAGACAGAGTCAGGTAAGGTGTAGCTTATAGAAGGAGAAAAAGAGAGAGAGAGAGAGACAACATAAAGTTAAAAGCTGAAATAACAGCAAATAATGCAAAATTGGAGAGTGGTATGAGAGTAGAGCAGACAGAGTGAAAGTGGTCATTATGTCAACTACAGAGATAGCTCAGGATAACCTAAGCCACACTAACTATAAGCTTTATCAAAAAGGAAAGTTTTAAGCCTAGCCTTAAAAGTAGACAGGGTGTCTGCCTCATGGACTAAATACTGGGAGCTGGATCTCTGATGTATGATGGAGCTTGATCATTAAGGTCACATTTGAATGAATGTCTAAAACAGGAAAATTAAACTAGTTAACTAAATTTACCTGACTCATTTTACAAAAATAATTGATTCAATACATAATTAACTAAGCAGAGAGTTTAACACCCATCCCCATGCTAGACCCACAGTTACGCCCTTGAGAACACACACATTCAATACAATTCAATTCAGTTTTATTTAAATAGCGCCAATTCACAACACATGTCGTCTCAAGGCACTTCACAAAAGTAAGGTACATAAATTCCAATTAGTCCTAACCATTGAACAGTGCAGTCAGAGTTAGTTATTTATTCAAATTGGATAAAAAGTTGTACTGTCTAAGGAAACCCAGCAGATTCCATCCAGTCACTCCTCCCGGATGAGTATGTAGAGAGAGTGGACAGTCACTGGGGTTGACTTTGCAGCGGAAATCCCTCATATTGAGCATGCATGTAGCAACAGCGGAGAGGAAAAACTCCTTTTAACGAGTGGATGAAAAAAAAAAAGCTATCGGGGGGGGGAAAGAATAGAAGGGGAAAAAACCCCTCCAGCGAAACCAGGGCTCAGTGTGAGCGGCCCCCTCTGCCACAACCGACTAGGGTTAAGAGAAAAACAGAGACACAAAGAGAACAAAAGCACTGATCCAGGAGTTTTTATGGGAAGGGGAAAAAGGTAAATGTTAATGGATGTACTCCTTGAGTCTTTCACCTATAAAAAAAAAAATGAAAAAACTCTGAGCCAGTTTTCAAGGTTAGAGTCTGAAAGAGAGCACATAAGGGTAGTCACAATAAAAAGCTCAGCCAATCGCCATGTCTAGGGGAGAGTAAGGGGTTAAAAAACTGAAAGACGGCCTTGGATCATCGGTAGGGGGGAGCATTAAGCTGTTGCCAGCAGAAGCTTGGATGATTCCCCTCCTCAGAAAGGGGTACAGGTAGACACAGAGCCGGCCAGGTGTAGCTTCTAGGAAGAGAAAAGAGAAACCCAAAGTTAAAAAAACTGAAAAAACAGCAAATAATAGCAAAATTGGAGAGTAGTGTGAGAATGTAGCGAAGAGGGTGAAAGTGGTCATTATGTCTTCCAGCAGCCTAAGCCTATAGCAGCATAACTACACAGATAGTTTCAGTTGAGATTATTTAGTTATACGGCGCCTATCTACAACAATGTCGTCCCAAGGCACCCCACAAAGGGACCCACTGATGGTCATTGTTATACTAAAAACCACAACGATTGGGATACCTCTCTCTGTCAGACTGATTATAACCATTGGAAAAGAGAAGGGGTCATACAGGTAGCAGAAATGCAGGGTGTGTTTGTACCTCAACCATAACCGAGCCGGTTTAGGCTAAACCTGACTCCTCCTTACTCTATCCAACAGGGAGGGAGGAAGGCTCTGACAACGAAGTGCCCTGTTATGAACATATGGAACAATCAGATCTCTGATGTATGATGGAGCTGGATCATTAAGGGCTTTATATGTGAGAAGGAGAATTTTAAATTCTATTCTGGATTTATCAGGGAACCAATGAAGGGAAGCTAAAATAGGAGAAATATGATCTCTTTTTAATTTTCATTGGAACTCTTGCTGCAGCATTTTGAATCAGCTGAAGGCTTTGAACTGCATTTTGTGGACATTCTGATAGTAAAGAATTACAATAGTCCAGCCTTGAAGTAACAAATGCATGGACTAGTTTTTCAGCATCAATCCTGGATAGGATATTTCTAATTTTGGCAATTTTCCGGAGGTGAAAGAAGGAAATCCTAGAAACCTATTTAATATGGGATTTAAATGACATGTCCTGGTCAAAAATAACACCAAGGTTTTTTACTTTATTATCGGAGGTCAATTTAATGCCATCCAGGTTAAGTGATTGACTAAGCAGTTTCTTTTTTAAAGACTCTGGTCCAAAGATGACAACTTCTGTCTTGTCTGGATTTAGAAGCAAAAAATTTTAAGTCATCCAAGTTTTTATGTCTTCAAGACATGCTTGTAGTCTATCTAACTGGTTGGGCTTGTCAGGATTTATGGATAAGTAAAGCTGAGTATCATCAGCGTAACAGTGAAAATTTATCTTATGCTGCCTGATAATTTGACCTATTGGAAGCATATACATAGTAAAGAGAATTGGCCCAAGTACTGAACCCTGTGGTACTCCACAATTAACCCAGGAGTTTAAAGATGATTTATCATTTACATGAACAAACTGGAATCTGTCAGACAGATAAGATATAAACCAGCCTAGCGCTGTTCCCCTGATCCCTACAGCATATTCCAGCCTTTTTAAGAGAATATTATGGTCGCCTGTATCAAATGCAGCACTGAGATCTAAGAGGACAAGTACAGACACAAGTCCATTTTCTGAGGCCATAAGAATATCATTAGTGACGTTCAGCAGAGCTCTTTCAGTGCTATGATGAGCTCGGAAGCCTGACTGAAACTCTTCAAACAGGTCATTGCTGTGTAAATGCTCCCATTTTGATTAGCAACTTTTTTCTCAAAAATTTTAGAAAGAAGGGAAGACCACACACATTTTGTGTGATATGTTCAAGATCCCGTGCACCCCCCAACCGCAGTGGCCCATCATGTCAAACACATACTATAGGTGACCATCTAGTTTTAGACTGGTTCAAACGCTTGAATCTTTTTTGCGTAAAGGGCCGCATTTTTCTCAGTTACAAAACACTGAAAATCACACCCCCCATAAAAGTCAGTGTATTTTTAAAAAAGGATTTCGGACGGGTTAACATAAAGTGCATTTTATTGTTTTTTTTTTTTGAAGTTTTGTTTTTTTCCTTTGTCATCAAAATGAAAAATATTTGCAGGCTGTAATTCTAAAACAGATTTCAGCTATTGAGATACCATTTAGCTCATAAATTTTTCAAAAACAGTTTTGTACAAGTTTTGAAGAGGAAAATACCGAAATTTGGTAAAGGTTTTTGTCGTTTCCCCCCTCAAAAAAAACAGATGACACAGGTAAAAAATTTTTTAACAAGATGAAGGTTTTTAAAGAAAAACGGTATGAAAATTTTGGGCCCCAGCAACTAAAGTAAAAGCCTCTGCGGTTGAAAGGTTTTCCGATGTTTAACAAGAATGTGGAATTTTTACGCTAAAAAAAGCGGTGATACATTCATAGTTTTTTTTTTAACTAATATGATTATACACTTAAGATAAATATACATTTAAAAATTACTTGAAATTTTCAAAAAACCCCCTTTTTTTAATATACTTATTTTTGTCTCTCGCTTATCATGGACCAGGTCCCTGGGGCAGCAGACTCGTAGGACGCCCAGACTTCCCTCTCCCCGAACCTCTTCCAGCCCTCCAGGCCAGCCCGGACATATTCCCCCAGGGTCCTGGGAACACCTCCCAAAAGGGGGGCTCAGGAGGCATCCGATTTTTTTTTTTTTAAGCCCCGAGCCACCTCAACTGGCTCCCCTCCCTGTTTCCCTCCGAGGCCGAGCTGCTCACCTATCTCTAAAGGGGGTGCCCAGCCCCCCGCAAGGAAGTTATTTCAGCCCCTTGTTTTTAGTAATTTTTCTTAAGGGCATGACCCAAATTCATGCCCTAGGGGTGAGGGTGGAACGTAAAACTGACCGTAATCGAGAGCTTTGATTTTCGGCTCAGCTCTCTCTTTACCAAATGGACCCGGGTGGGGACAGCGTCCCATTTACTGCGGAAAAACCACACCGATCCCTTTTGTCAAAACTCCCGCTCCATTCTTCCTCACTCATGAATGAGACCCCCAAAAATTTGTCTCCTCCACTTGAGGCAAATACTCCCCCCCAACCCGAAAGGGCAACCACCCTTTTCCGATCGAAACCATGGCCTCGGACTTGGAGCAGCTGATCCCTATCCCAGCTGCTTCACACTGTAAGGATTATTAATATGAAAATAAATTTTGTAATGTTAATATTAATATTTTAATATTTTATCAAATAATATTTTGGGCTGTTAAGGGGTTTGTCCTGTGAATACCAGCCCAGTAAGGCATGGTCTTAGGACAAAAAGGAAAGGTGTGAGACGAGCTCTGACATTATGAACAGCAAAAACTCTGCACATATATGGAATGAATTCACACAATTTCTTAAAATACAAGAATTATTAACAAAAATAAGTCAACTCAAAGTCAACATATTTCAATCAACAAACTCTTCACTATGCTAAAACAATCCAACTAAACTACCAAGCAGAATTAAAGAATAACGAAGGGCTAATGGGCTATGATACAATATAAACAAGTTGATTAAAGATGGTTGAAAACCATGACCAAAAGAGTGATGCAAACTTACCATGATATGTTATTTATGTTTGAGAACCAAGGTTTTTCTTAAAGAATCTGGAAAAGAATTAAATTTATTTGGGGAAATAACTTAGGCAATAATCAGCATCCCTTTGAAAACCATTCACAATGCAAGATCAGATAAAAATTTTTTTTAATAAAAAAAATGTTTTAAAGAATGATCTGCTAAATAAAAACCAATCTGGATGACTAATTCTAAAAAGGGTGTCTTTTATCCCATTTTTTATTAAATAATATTTAAAGAAAAATTTTATTCAAAATGGAAAAATATTAAGGAGGTATTTTGGGAAAAAAAAAAAAATCTTTCGGGAAAGAAATGGGGCTTAATTTTATTATTACCAAATTTTTTAAAAATGACGTTAGGGAAATTTACGGTTTAAAAATTAAAACCTTTCTTTTTAAAATATTTTGAGTGTCCTAAGGGTGGTTTTAGCATTAAGAAAAAATAAAGTGATCCCTTAGCCAGAATCAAACACACACCATTAAAAAAAAGAAAAAAAAAGGGTTAAAAAGCAAAAAGCCCGGCGGGTTTATGAGGCAATTTTCTGTTTTAAAAATCCCCCTTTCAAGTAAAGTTTGTTTTTAATTTAAAAAAAAACACAAAAAACACGAACACAAAGCTGAACTGGCGGCATTAATTTCTGCTAGCCCAAGACAGAGTTTTCACAAAAACAAAACCAAAATTTAAAAAATGAAAAATTTCAATAATTTTCCCCCCCCCAACATCATTCTGCCCAAACCAAACCCTTTGTATGAACCTTGGTGAGGAAAACCCTGCCCGGGGACGATGAAGTTGAAGAGAGCTCTGGAACAAAAAGGGGTTAGTTTCCTAACCCCTAGAAGTGGCGGGGCGGGCTTTTCTGTCGGGCCGACCAAACTGCACGTTACACGGTGATAGGCAAATCGTTTGTCCCCCTCTCAGGCAAGGAAAACCGCTTCACTAGCTTGTAGAAAAAAGCGTCTCTGCAAGGACTTCTCTGGACACCATTGCTTCTGCGGGCCCCTCAGAGAAAAGCAAGCCAGTGTGTTATTTAATTTCATTTTTTTTAATGAATACTGGGTACAAAAAAACAGTTTTTACTCATACTTATCTTAGTGCATATGATCTAGATCGTAGAACCCTTTGGACCCCCGTTTGAAAATTTTATGTTCTTTTGCCCGCAAAGAGACATTAGCACGCTTTTCCCCCCCGGCCCATCTCTGCGGACCCCGGGGGGTAGAGATCGGGCTTGAAAAAGGGGTGCTTTTATCAGCCATTTGGTCAGGGGAACCCGCTTTACCCCAATTTCCCAAAAGTGGTGGGGAAAGTTTAATGCAATTATTTTGAAAGTTCCAGTAAAGTCCGTCCCGGAGTTAATTTGAAATCTAGGCTTGGGTCCCAACATCCCCCCTTAGATCCGAGAATGGGATGAAACAGTTTTTGGGGGCTAAAACCCTGTCCTCCCGTGAAAAGAGCACTGGGGTGCTGTAGGTAGGCAGAGTTCAACAGTTCTTTTTGGTTCAGGGTTAGGGGTTTGGGGCCCGGAGTGGGGCATTTTTGGGCAGACTAACATAAAAAAAAAGTTTTAAAGAGAAAAACAAAACAAAACAAAAACTGTAAAATTTTTCACACCAAAAATTAATACTTTTTTTAAACCGATTTCTAAAGTTCAAAAACCCATAAGAAAAGGAAAAGATAAAAAAAGAATACAGGTTGGGGAAAGTTTTTTTCCATCTTAAACCCTTTTTTTGAATTTCAACACCCGGTTTCCCATGCTTTTGGGAACGCCTTACCTCGTTATAACACCTGCAGATCATCCAAACTCCTTTGTGATGACATCTTTGGAGGGCCCTTCCCCCCTTTACCCCCAAACCCTTACAATTCGATTTTGCCGTAAAAAGGGTGTTTGTTTTAAAACGGTGGTTGGGGGTTTTGGCGGGCGCCAGTTACCACCCCCCGGGTTTCTTTTGACCCCTTGGGGGGTTCTTGCGCTTCTCTTAGGCCTTTTGTCAGTTTAAAGTGCCACTCAATTTTGCACCTCTGTCTGAACGAAACGTGTTTCCCCAAAAAAGCTAGCATATCACGAATTTCTGTTAGTAATGTGGCCTCATACTGCACGAACGGGAGGTTGTGAAAAAAAACAAAGATTTTAAAAAGTGTGGTCTTTTTAAAGCCCGGAGCATAACACCCTAAAAATAACTGCTTTAAGGGTGGAAAATTTTTTTGGGGAGGTTCTACTTTTTTTTGCAAAACTCTCAAGCTTTAATAGTGGCAGTGTTCATCTCGTAAACATGGTTATTTCTCTAAGAGCCTGGAAAGGGCTGGTAACGCACTAATTTTGGGAGGAAGATTTTTTAAAACCTGAACACTCTTAGCTTTTTTTCCAAATAAGCCTCAGTTTCACGATCAGAAGGAAAAACAAGTCAAGAAGACAATGTTCAACCTCAAGCAGGTAAGCATCAATATTTGACTCCTAGTACCTGGTCAAAAACTTTTTTCCCTTACAAAAGGGAATTCAAGTTTTTTGAAACGGACACCATGTCCCAAGGTGGCCGTCCATCTGAGAAACACAAGCTGGTTGGGTTTCATGAAATGGTGGAAATCTTTTTTCTCAGATTTAAATGAGAGCTTTCTAATGAATTGACTGTCAAGTTAGTGGGTCAGGTGGATTGAGTCACCTGAGAACCATGTGCGTCTCTCCTGGCCCCTAGGGGGACCAGAGTAGAAGGGAGAGGGGTGCCGACAGGCCGGAAGGGTGTTCCTTCCACCCAATTGGCCACTTGTCCCCCTAGTCCGGCACTTGGTCATCTGGTGGTTGTTCACTGCAAGGGGATTTGGAGGACACCACTGGAAACCTCTGACTCCCAACATTTTTGTAAAGGCCCTGGGGAAGTAAGTTAACCCTTGGACTAAATTTAGGGGGGGAGACCTGCCCTGGGTGGGATGCCTGCGTCGATCTGCCCCTGGTGGGGTGCGCAGCTGTTTTTAGTGAAAATGCAAATCAGGTACTGAGGGGGGGGGTTTGCCCCCCCGGGGGATGAAGTTTCTTGGTACTTTCGGGAAAAAATTTGAGTTTTTTTCCCCCCATTTTGAGAAAAGTTGGGCATTTCTCTTTGAAGGGATCGGGGGTCATCTGTAACTGGAATTCTTTAGTTTCCCATTTGTGTTTTCGCTGATACAAAAAGGTAAGCTGACAAAGAACATCGAATCAGAGATCTCAAGTCGGAAATTAAGAAGTTTTCCAACTCCGAATCCTCTCATCACAAAAAACCCCCACAAGGTCAAAAATGATTTAAAATTCCCGCTCATTTAGACAAACGGATGAGATCAGCAACAAAACTTTTTGCATTTCCCCCCTCTGCTGAATTTATATGGAGTTTGATTCCCTTATTCTGGGAGACCTACAAAAAAACAAAAACGGTTATCAGAATATTTCTAAAAGCAAAAAACAATGTTGTCCCGCTTATATGTATCTTTGACATACATATATTGGAAAAAATTGTATGAGTCTAAAAGGGAAGAAATTATCTCAACCCGGACTTTGACAAAACTATGCCAAGTGTTACAAGCTACCCTTTCTCTAAGGATATTTTTGGGTTTTTAGCATAAATTTTTCATTTCTTGGGGGAACTAGTGATAGACATCTCTTAACCTTTAAGGGAATTTTTTTTTAAAAAAAAAAAAAAAAAAAAAAAAAAAAAAAAAAAAAAAAAAAAAAAAAAAAAAAAAAAAAAACAAAAAGGAAAAAAAAAATTGCTACACTTAAGGGGAATAATTGTAATTGGTTTGGTTTACCCCCCTTTAGGGGAGGGTGGATTAGATTTAAATTTTGGGTTTTAAATTTGGGAATAAAAACCTTTTTTTCAAAAAAAAAAAAAAACTAAAAAAATTCCTGAATGGATACATGCATCAAATTTGGTCAATACTAAAATTAACTGCAAAGTTAATTTTAGTTTCAGATTGTGGTCTTCACAAAACACAGCCCTGGATACAGATGGAGCAAAATGTCTTGGGCAGGGGGTTAAATGAAGTTAAACCAAGTTCAAATTATTTTTAACGAAGAAACCCGACTGGTCAGAAAAAATCTAAAATTTTGTCTAGTAGCGGAGTGATGGGTTTCTGAAAGGAGATATTGGGGGTTATTTTAAATTTTACGAAAATTAAAATTGTGAATCCTGGGAAAGTCACGAGTTTATGTTCTCTTTAAAAATATCAGTGACATTGATGTTAGAACTGATTTTAGTTTCCTATTGTGACCCCGTGAAGCTGGTTTTAAGCTAATCACTTGGTAATCAAATGTTTTGGTTTTGGGTTTATTTCCATTTAGTACAGTGCAGCTGTTCATTTAATGCCCACCCAGGGACACCCTAATGTAAGGTATTATATGAAATATTTTTAATAAATTTTTTAATTTAAATTTTTAAATTTTTTCAAATAATATTTTTTCTGTTTTAAAGGGGGGTCCTGTGAATACCAGCCCCGAAAGGCGGGTGGTATTTGGAAAAATTGAAAAGGGATGGACGAGCTCTGACATTATTGAACAGCAAAAATGCACATATATGGGAAGAATTCCACAATTTTCTTAAAATACAAAAATGTATTAACCAAAATAAATCAAAATCAAAGTCAAAATATTTAATCAACAAATCTTTACTTTTGCTAAAACAACCAAATAAACTCCCCGGGAATTTAAAAAATAACGAAGACTAAAGGGCTATTACAAAAAAAAAAAAACAAATTTTAAAGAGGTTGAAAACCCTGACCAAAAAAGTGAGCAAAATTTCCATCAAGTTATTTTTGTTGAGAACCCAAAGGTTATTTTTTAAGAATCTGGAAGTGAAGTTAAGTTTTTTTGGAACCAACTTAGAAAATTTAGCAAACTTTAGACCACCATTCCAAAGCAAGATCAATAAAATTATTTTATCAAAATAAGTTTTCAAGAAAATCGCTGAATAAAACCAACCTTCTGATACAATTCCAAAATGTCTCATTATCTGCCTTTGGTTATTAAATAATATTTAAAGAAATATTATTAAGGAAATGGTAAAATATTTAAGCAGGTATTTTGGAAAAGAACCAAATCTTTCTGGAGAAATGTGTCAGGATCTGTGCAATATCTGTGTGTTGGTGCTGTTTGACTCTGCTTGGCCTCTAGATGTCGTCTGAACCTGGAGGAGAGGTGACAGGTGTTCTCTATCTCCCTAATCACCACATGAGGAGGATTTAAGGAGGAGGCTGCCAGCAACTCATTGCCAGAGTGTTGCCCTTAGTGGTACAACTCAGCCACATTACTTCGCCTTGTCTTTGCCTGAAATATTGATATTGTATTTGCTACTTTGCAGGATATTCCTGAACCTGACCAAGCCCTGTTATGGATTATTGTCTTCTGGAGAAGAGCTCTCCAGCTTCGTGATCAAGATTCAAGCCTTCTGTTACGTCATTGGATTACTTCTGGCTGGCAGCCTTCCTGATCCTTCGTTCCACGGACCTCCAAGCGAACCTTGTCCACCCTCCTCCGCCTGCAGCACCGACACCAGAAAAACCGGGTCTTCCAATACCTGCTTTTTAGCATTCACCATCTCCTGTTCTCACGGGTACAAAAAAACCCCCCTTTCCCCCCACCCTCCTCTGGAAGATCCCACCGTCACCCCAGTAAGATAAGCTCATTATTTAGTATTTTTTAGCATTGCCCCCCGTTACCATTCTACTTATCTTTAAATTTTGCATCGGTTTCCAGTCCCCGCCCCAATTTTATCTACATAAATAAAAATCCTTGCCGTCAAACTCTGTCTCCTGATTGCTTTCTGCATGTGGGTCAACACTGTTAAAAACAATATGACAAAATGGGGCTTAATGGTGTTTACTTAGGCCTCGGAGAGAAAGTCAAGCCAGCCGTGTACCTTAATTCCCGTTTTCATGAATGAATACTGGGTACACAAACAGTTATTCACTCATACTTATCTTAGTGCATATGATCGATGATCGTATGACATCCTTGGATCCAGTTTGAAGAGTTTGTCTTTTGCCAGCAAAGAGACATAAGCGCGCTGTTCCTCTCTGGCCAGTCTCTCAGCGGAGTTCCGGGTGGTAGAGATCGGGCCATTGGAAAGGGGGTTCTTTTGTACAGCCAGTGGCATCATGGGAAGTCCGCTGTTACCCCCAATTCCTAAGTTGTGCCGGAAGTAGGTTAATGCAATTTATTTTGAAAGTTCCAGAAAAGTCCGTACCGGAGTTTAATGTTGAAATCCATGGCTGTGGGTCCCAACAACACTTGGCAGTGAACCGCCCAGTGCATACTGTAGGTATTGGCTGCAAAAAGAAGAGATGAAATCCACTGGTCCCCAAACCAGACCCCCTCCGGCCCTTGGCTGCGCCTAGAAATCCTGTCTATAGAAGTTATGAACAGGACCGGTGACAAAAAGACAGCCCTGCTGAAGTCCTACATGCACCGGGAACAAGTCCAGCTTAGTGCCGGCAATGCGAACCAGACTCCTGTTCCCCTTGTACAGAGACCGGATGGCCCTTAATAAAGGGCCTCTGACTCCGTAGTCCTGGAGCGCCCCCCACAGGGCACCACAAGGGAGATGGTCAAATGCCTTCTCTAAGTCCACAAAACACATGTGGACCAGCTGTGCAAACTCCCATGAACCCTCCAGTACCCTGCGGAAGGTGTAGAGCTGGCCACAGCTTCGGGTGGCAGCATCGACAATGGAGGCGAAGAACATTGTCCACTCAGACTCTATGTCTCCAACCGCCCCCAGAATCTGCTAAGAGCTCTCCCAGAGGTAGGAGTTGAATATATCCCTGACCGGGGGATCATCTCTGCCCGCCAGACATTCCCAGCAGACCCTCACTATACACTTGGGCCTACCAAGTCTGTCCAGCTTTCTCCTCTTCCAGCGGATCTAACTCACCACCAGGTGGTGATCAGTGGATACCTCAGCCCCTCTCTTCACCCAAATGTCCAAGACATGTGGCTGGAGGTCCGACATGACAACAAAGTCGATCAGCGACCTCCTGCCTACGGTGTCCTGGTGCCAAGTGCACTGATGAACACCTTTATACTTGAACAATGTGTTCATTATGGAGAATCCGTGAATAGCACAGAAATCCAATAATAAAACACCACTCAGATTCAGATCAGGGATGCCATTCCTCCCAATCACGCCCCTCCATGTGTCACTGTCGTAACGACATCCCTCCGACGTCTTTTTTCTGACGTCTACCCGACATCTACTTTTGGACAGAAACACCAATTGCAGTGTAAAATGTAGTGCTAATGTGCTCGCTGTATATGTCTTGTCTACGTTAAATTTAAACTCATTTCAGATGTTACGATGCTGCATCTATGCTGTTCATAATCCCATTTCACCCATAGCTTTATGTGATTATCCCATCGGCAGATACCTGGAAACACTTACTAAAGGTGTACGGCGCTTGCAGTTTAAACCTGCTGCTGAACCAAACCAAGCTTTGAAAATAGTACCTGTTTGATTTACAAATAAATCACCAGGTTAATTACTTTTACTTTTAATAAATTCTTTTCAAATTTATTTTGAACAACGTAATTCATTCAATACATAAATAACTAAGCAGAGAGTTTAACACCCACCCCCATATGCTAGACCCACAGTTACACCCTTGAGCACGCACACACACACAGACACACCCACACCCATTTCTTTGTGATACGGTTGAACGCTTGCACCGCTCGAGGGCTCATAGGCAACTCTGCTTGCAGTTCTTTCGGGCACCTCCCGTGACATCTGCCTTGATCTGTACGAGCCCTTAGCCAGGACTGCGGGAGGGTTAGCAGAGGTTTGGCAGGAAAGCAGTCTCTTGATCATGGCAGTCAACTACCATGTTGAAAAGGTAAGGGAAGATTTACAACTTTTCTGAGATATCATATAGATTATATTACTGTAAAAAACTAATACCCTCTCAGGGATGGTCCTGAGAGGGTGATGAGCTGCTGAGATCTCGCGAGAGTTGTGCGTAAGTAATATGACGGTATACCGGTAAACAAACACGACAAAACTAATGTAAAACAAGCCAATAAATTCAAGCCAAACACATAAACGTGTAAAATACTAACCAATGTCTCATATTTTCTCAATAAAACAAATTGGACGAGGAAACCTTGGACAGCCTGGAGAGCTACGTGGACGAATGTTTTGAAAACATTGTAATGGGCAAGGAACCAAAAATCTCCAGCCATGGCCACACCAACATCAAAACGCACCCGTTCAGAGTGCTCGGCCAGCACCTCCACTATCTCCCCAGAAAAAAGCTACGCTGATGTCCTGGACTCTATCGACAAGAGCCTAACCAGCCTGGATGCTCGTCTCGCCCTTGGTGGAAGTTCTCCACAGGAAATTTCAAGCTCTGAGGGAGTCTCTGGAGTTTAGCAGGGAACAACTCGCTTCGCTCACAGCTAAGAACCAAACGCTGAAGGATAGGGTAAAAACACTTACCGATGGAATGACGCAGCTGGCTGGAGAAAAAAAAAAAAAATTAAGGAGACCATGCTGGACATACAGGCTCGGGGCATACGAGACGACCTTTTCTTCTCCGGGATCCCAGAATGGGCAGAGGAGGATGCTGAATTCACGGTCCGTGAATTTCTACAATGTCAGCTGAAGATCCCAAGTGACGAGGTAAAAAACATCACTTTCCATCGTGTTCACCGGCTCGGAGGTAAGAAGCCCGATCACAACCGACCTCGGCCAATTGTAGCAAAATTCGAGCACTATAAGCAAAAAGAGTAGGTCAGAAGTCGGGGCAGAGAGCTGAATGAACTTTACCGTTAATGACCAGTTCCCAAAGGAGATCCTCAATCAGAGGTGAGTTTTATCCCCAATCAGGAATAAATATATCACCGAAGGAACCAGAGCTACAGTGGCTGTAGATAGTTTATGTAAATGGTTAGTTGTTCAGGGACTGGGAAATCACTCCGTGGCTTTATTAGGAGCAACAGCAGGTTAATTTAAAACATGTAACACTGGTTAGGTAAGAGGTTGATAACTGACAAATGTAATCTAATGTAAAGCACAGCTCAGCATGTTGTTTACACTGTTTGATGTGGGCGGGGCCAAGGCTGGGCTTTTGGGTATCTGCTCATTTTTGTCTCCTCTGATCTACCTCTCATTTACCGCACCTCTGTCACTCTTTTTTCTTTCTGTTACACACAAACATGCACACCCACACACAAACAAATATTTCTTAACATAGCCTTATATCTCTCACCCCCTCTTACCCCCAGCACCTTCTTGAATTTCTGTCTTTTTCTCTGCTATGTCTCTGCTTCTGGACTTCATATCAGGCAACCCAAAGCACTAATTATGATTTCACTTGGATTTATCAATTTCTGTGGTGACATGCGCTGTCCAACTTTAGTGACACACGCACAACTATGGGTACACTAAGGTTTGTCACATGGAATGTGCATGGAGCCGGCACCAGAGAGAAAAAGTTACAAATTTTTAATCAGCTTAAAAGACTACAGGCAGACGTCTTATTACAAGAGATTCATAAATCTGCCACAGCTGCAAATGATCTTAAATCACCTGAGTTTCCTAATTTGTTTTCTGCCAGCTATAATTCTAGGCAAAGGGGAGTAGCAATCTTAATCCATGAAAATGTTAATTTTATAGTATTAGACACAGTTACAGATCCAGAGGGTAGATATATAATATTGAAAATATCTATACATAACCAAAAGATATGTATTGTCAGTATATATGCCCCAAATGTTGATGACCCCCCAATTTTCCTTTTTTTTTACGGTGCCTTTTTTTCATCACATAAGAAAAAAAAGAAAACACACATATTCAAGAATTTGAAGAAACCATTAAACCATTAAAATGCAGAGTAAACTACGTAAAGCCAAACTAGAATTAAATGAAATTTTAGACAAAAAAAACAATTCTTAGTGAATTCTCAAATATTTATGATTATTCTATAAATTGGTTGAAATCAACGGTTCTTCCAATTAACTGTTCTTTCTACAATTCCCTTAATATACAACTACAGTCAGTAGTACATGGGTATTAATGTTTCTCCTAGATTGGCAGACTTAACAAAATTTAACCACATCCCGCGTTTAAAAAAAGTGGAAGATGATCTCGCTAGATGGAAATCTCTACCCATATCACTCATGGGCAGGGTTGCTTGAATAAAAATGATGGTCTTGCCAAAAATCAATTATTTATTCTCAATGATCCCAAATAACCCATCATCTGACTGGTTTAGATCTCTGGACTTCTCCATCACTAAATTTCTTTGGAAAGATAAACCCCCGCGTATTAGCTTAAAAACGCTGCAAAAGACCAAAGAAAAAGGAGGAATAGATTTACCTAACTTTCATCATTACTTCTTAGACAACAGGTTACAATACATCTCAAAATGGTTAAAATACAGTCCTCTAAATGAACTATGGCTAGACGTAGAACAGACATTATGCAATAATATTAAGATTTCAGATCTACCATATATTAGCTCAAATATAAAACGACATGAATGCTTTAAAAGCCTCAATATCAGCACTTCTCTGACAGCATGGTGGGAATATCTAAAAATGACAGGGTCTTCACTAATCTCATGCGGACGCACACCCATCTAGAACAACCCTGACATCCTACAAAATAATAATATCATAAACTTTCCATATTGGAGTAGTAAAGGAACTGAATGCCTGGAACATGTATTTGAAGGAATTCTGTTCATCCCCAGTCAGTCAGTCATTTTCTACCGCTTATTCCATAGTGGGTCGCGGGGGAGCTGGTGCCTATCTCCAGCAGTCTATGGGCGAGAGGCGGGGTACACCCTGGACAGGTCGCCAGTCCATTGCAGGGCAACACACAAACAACCATGCACACACTCATTCATACACCTAAGGGCAATTTAGAGTGACCAATTAACCTAACAGGCATGTCTTTGGACTGTGGGAGGAAGCCAGAGTATCCGGTGAGAACCCACGCATGCACGGGGAGAACATGCAAACTCCATGCAGAAAGACCCCCGGCTAGGCATCGAACCCAAGACCTTCTTGCTGCAAGGCAACAGTGCTACAAACTGCGTCACCGTGCAGCCCTGTTCATCCCATTTAACAGATTAGTTATACAATATGGGATGGAGAAGAAGTCTTTTTTAGAATATCAACAAATTAAATCTATAATAAAAAATAAATTTAGGCTTAAAAACGTTGAGTTACAATTGCTTTAAGTGCACTAGAGTTCCTAAAGCTCAACCCGCCCAAATTAATGTCTAAGATACTCAGGACACTGTCTAATATAGACGAATCAATTTCCCTTCCTATGATGAAATTGGAGGTGGACTTATTAGTTAACTTTGACCAACCATTTTGGTCTCGGATATGTTCCAGAACTTTTAAAATGACTAAAAACACCAGTCTACAATTAATACAATATAAAATCCTTCATGTAGTATACTATACAGGTCAACGGATGTTTAGGATGTTTTTGCACCATCTTATACTTGCTTACACTGCACAGGCAATATACCTTACAATTACATCAACACACTATGGTTATGTACACCTGTTCAGAGGTTCTGGTGCCTGATATGTGAAGACTTATCAAAGTGTCTGAGATGTAATATTTCACCTTCACCCTCAGTTTGCTTGTTGGGCAACTTAGATGATGTCACCATAGAGAAAAATTCAGCTCACATGCTTTTCACTGCCTTATGTATTTATAATGGAATTTTCTAATCAAAGTGGTAGAGAAATTAACTCACAATAAGAGAAAATCCAGACTTTGTCTTTATAAGTTTTATTCAAAGGCATTTCTGCGTTTGAAGACCCTGTCACTGACAAGTCAGTGAAACAGAACCCAGAGCACAGTTTACAGACAGTATTTAAACAGTATGTTGGTGTTACCTCAACTTAAAAGAGTTTGGAGACATGGTCCTCTAGACCCCACCTGGGGTCAGAGGTAACAATGTTATTTATGAGGACACCCATCTGCTCTTCCTCAGATACAACCCTCCAGGATGTGTTTTAACCATTAAACTTCTAGTAATGGTTTTACAGACCAACTCATCTATGGTAACAAAACACAGAGGTCAGAGGAGAGAGGTAAATGGAAGTTCAGAGCATGAAAAGGAATTTTCCCACAACAGTAGGTTGCACAATAACTGAGAAGCCTAACAAAGGGCTGACTGGTGAGAGCATCTGCACTATAAAGGCAATGCTGAAGGAGGGAACTGCGGTTGTTTCCTCGCAGAAGACCAGCGAACAAGATCAGTCAGAGAAAAGATGCTCAGATGAAAAAGGACCAGAGACACAGCCCAGCTGATTGGCTGCATTAAAAAGAGGATCAACCCGTGTGCCCTGGAAGGACTGTGCCTCAAAATTAAGAATCTGATTTGATCTACAGCCTTTTTATCCAGATAACAGAAGTGAACTTGATTGGTGAACAGCTGATTGCTATAAGTTTCAGGCTTCTGGAAGTCCTGAATCAACCTCATTTTTCTCCGGGGTTGCCTTCAACTCTTCATCCTCTGGAGGCTGCTGTCTTTTGAGACATGTGACAACAAAGACCCTGGTTAACCATCAAAACTTCTAGCATCAGTGCCTGTCCACTTAGAGGAAGAAAACTAAAGATTGAGTCGCATTTCCCTCAAGAAATCACTTGTTGTTACCAGAAAAAACATCTCCATCAGGTGCATGGATGAGCCTCCGTCTTCAAAGCCTCTCCAAACTCACTAGTTTCAGCATCAGGGAAAGACAGGTTGAGTTGATTAATTCCTTTCTGTTATTGAAATTATTACGTGTTGCTGAATTTAAGCTGTTACTGACCCCTGCAAAAGCGTTACTAATTAAAGAAAGCATATAAAATTCTAGTTAAATCGTGGACATTCAATTATTTGAGTCACCGTATTTTTGGTTTTTCATTGGTGGTAAAAAGTTTTGTTGCCTGGTTCTAAGAAATTTTAGGAGGTTTTTATAGGTTGCCTTAGCCAAGTTTGTTAAAACAGCGCCCTTGGGGCTCGTGCCGAGTCACTAAAATTAACCTAGCCCATATAGCAAGAGCCAGTTGTAATATTAGGGAATGAGCAGCCGTTAACAGAAGTGACTGTTGAGGTGTGAATGACTGCAGGGGGGCTACTCAGTCGTCCAGACCTCCAGTTGAAGAAGGGCGAGACTTCTGGGTGCAGGCTATCAGAGGCTAGGCGAGTCATTTCCCGACACCAGCTTAAACAGAACTTTCAGTAAACCTGCTTAGTAAGATCTTTCAGGTTTAGGGAAGTCCGGACACATTGGATGGAGAGCTGGATTGAGCAATCCCCTTAGACATAGGGAAGTAGGAGGGAGGGGCTATCTCATCAGACAACGAAAGGTGGCGCCCGAACAAGGACCCTGATAGAGATAAAGGGGCCCCAGAAGAAGGATTTTAAGCAGAAAGACATTTCTGCCTGAGCACCCTGGACCGACAGCCTGAGAGGGAGTAAGGTTGTCTGTGACTGATAGGGCCATCAGTCACAACCCTCGCAGTAACTGCATAGCGTGCAGGGGAGGATAGGGCTTTATTGAGGGTAGACTGACCAGACCCAGACAGTAAAGCTAGTAGCCAAAGAATCTGAACCCATCCCTACTCGAAGGTACCTCGAGAGGCTTTGGAGAAGGACAACTTGAAACGACAAAGACATAGCGATGGACGAAGAGATTGAAACGCAGGAACGGACGGAGCGGGGAGCTGAAGGACCACTCCTGTCAACAGGACAACCGACATCAACACAATTAGAACTGCACCGCTTCCCTACTGAGGTGCTGCTAGGTGGGGACAGATATTCAACATGGGCTTCATCAGTAAAGAAAATGTTCCCCAGTTTCAACCAACAGCAACCAGAAGAAATACTGGAGAATCAGTTAACCAACCACCTCCAAAGAGATGAAGTATACTATTTTTCAGAGATAAGACATGGATATAGACTGGTTGTGGTACCATGTCCCAAGGCAGTCCAGAGGAAGGAAGACATAAGTCGATGGTTACGTTGGTCGACAGGGTTCCTTGAACTGTGGAGACTGGGGAAACTGGCGTCACTGTACAGTCCATCCGAAAAATATGACCCGATCGTAAAGATGGTTTCCAGTGAGTCTGGACTGAACGGGTACCTCTCAAACCCCAATGCCAGAGCCACGGCAAGATTGAAAGATTATGAAATAGAGACCTAAAGATGACCCAGTTCAAAGAAAAGCTTCGAGCCTTCCAAGATGACGACAAAGAGAGTTTGCTTGAGGAGTGTAGTGAGTATGGCAGGTCGGAGCAAAGAAAAGACCACAGAGCTGACCCAGAGGTACCAACTTATGACTTAACGGCAGAAACAGAGAGTGAGAAGAAGGCAACAAGTCAGAACAAGAGCAAGACCAAAGACATGCTGAACCCAGCCAAGGACCGATTGTTACCCCCTACATCGTAAGGCAGAAGGGCAACATCCGTCAACGGATTGCCCAGACCAAAGCAGAACTGCAACAGACTATCAAGCAGGGAATCCTCTTGTCAGCAGCCCTCAAGCACCATAGGGGAACCCTCAAACTTATGACCAACACCCCAAGCCATGTGAGGCAGGACCCAACACAAAGTAAAGTAAGAGACCTTATCTTCCAATTTGAACAAGAAGCCAAAGAAAAAAGTGCCAGTAACCAACTCAGAATGACAGGAAAGACAGATGTCGAAGAAAAAGAGCCAAGAAAGGTTAGTCAGAAGTCAGAAGGAGTCATGATTAGGAAAGACCTAGACCCGATGTCCACAGATGCAAGATGAATTTCCCTGCAAAATGGGACTCAACTCTACAAAGTTATCCGAGATCCCTGTGACATAGAGGGAGACGGACTGTTAGTTTTCACAAATGACAACTTCAAGAACCACAATACCAAATTCAGGAAATGCTTAAGAGCCAAGGCAGGGTTTTTAAAAAAAGAGGGTCATCCACTCTCCCATTGCCGCTTACAAGAAGGTGGAAGACTAGAAAGAGTACAGAGAGAAGATGTGGGTAGCCCTGGAAGAAGGACTGAATGCTGCCATCAACCACGGCCTGAGAAGGGTAACAATATGGCTAGACGAACTGAGATCACATGACCTGCCATGGGAGTCGGCAGAAAAAGTGGCCGTTGCAACAGCACACCATGTAGTCAAGAATCTGCTGACAGATGCCTCACTGACCGAAATAGTCATCGTCACTTCCCTTAGCCAGCATGAGAGTCAGAAGAAGAGAGAGCTGGCGTTAGTAGAATGGATGGATGAGAAGCCGAAAGATCCCCCTCACTCAGAGATATCAAGAATCTAACAAGGGAATTAATTCAAACCACACCCTGATAAAAAACACTACCTGCACAAGAGTGAGACCAACCAAGCTTCACGCCTGGATAAAGGACCAAAATCAGCAAAGAAAGACGGAGCTGCCCCTTCAACCTCTGTGCAGGCTGTGGAACGTAACCTAGCTAATTGCAGCTTGGAAGACCTACATAAAACAGATCAAGTTCCAACAAAAGATTTAAAAGCAAAGAAGATAAAACAAAGTCCAGCCCAAGAGGAGCTCCTCAGTCCATTCAAAATGGAGCCCTTGAATCCGGAAAGAGAAGTCAGTGAAGTCAGTGGCTCGGAAGAAGAAGAACCATCAGAACATGAGACCTCTGGGGCAGAGAGTGATGACAGTGAAAGCCTGTTTTCAATCCATTTTCAAGGGCCCGGGAAAACCCATCACAAGCCAAATTTAAAGTGGGGCAGAGAAAAGAGAAAAGAAAGCAGTGGAAGTGTTTGACATCTACTGGGTCTCAGAAAGAATGGCCAGAGACCTGACACGGGGGCCGGTTCAAGCGAATGATGGGCGTCGAGCGTACATACCAGAAGCTGGACAGAGAGACTACCACATCCCGGCTGTATGGGCCGACTGCCTGGAAGACAAAGTCGAACTCAGAGTAAGAGCAACAGTTGGGGAATGGGCCAACATCCTAATGATGCCATCCTACCACACCCTAGCAACTTATCAGCCCCTGACCAGCAAGTTCAGAACCGCTTATGTAGGAGTTGTGCATGATGTGATGTTAAGAAGACTAAAGAAAGTCGCATACAAGTATGCACAAGAGATCAAGCGACAGGTTCATGACCTGTCAGACGAGGAAGAAGAGGAAGAGCTTCCACTGCCGTCAGCACCACACTCCACAAGCAAGCCCACAGGGAAAATGTCTGAACAACCCACAGCATCCAGCCCTGAAGCTGATGTTTTTCGTGAGTACAAAAAGATCAAGACTTTAGTTAGATGAGAAGAAAGTAGTGAAGATTACCTCAAAGATGTGTGGCCGATGATTACTAATGCTACTGAAAGTGACGAAGCTAAAAAATGTGGCTGAGCCATGTAACAGCTCATCCCTTAGACAAACAAGGAACAGCTCAAAGTCATTATGAGAGGTTGGTGTTGGAAGACATGGATGATGAAGACTCCCAGATAAGAACAGCTAGACTGTGCATGGATGGAGGTCAGCGCCTTGCACCGGTGTGGCATGTGCTTAAGCAAACAATCTCACCAGCTAGATATGTGAAGGCCCTCCAAGGAGTAACCAAAGGGAGGAGAGGAGAGATCGCTTTTGCCAAAATTCCAATGCAGGGTACGACAGTTCCACAGATGGACCAAGCAGTGATTTCTTAATGATCTTGGAGCAGCAGTTGTGGGAGAAAAAAACAAGAAAAAGACAGGACAAGGGGGCCAAACCACCAACTAAGGCCAGTGTGAAAGCTCCAGCCAACCCCCCTAACAGACCACCGCCTCAGAGAAGAGATAAACCGCAAAGAAGATTTTACGACCACCAGCATCACAAGGCCCACAAAAGAAAAGCACCCTTCTCCCTGGTGAGAGTACGAAAAACTGTCCTCTGAAGAAAAGAAGGCCCTCTTCCAGTCCCTGTGGGAGAAGAAAGTTTACTAATTTAAAAATGATGAAAAGACAATTGGTTTCCTCTCAAGAGCTGACACGGGGGACCTTTTATTCAGAAAACATCTCTAAATACATCTTCATTCAAAATCCTAAAGAATCCAAGCCCTCAGTTCCTACAGGGCGGTTTTTTATACAGATACTCAACATTGGTGTGCATTGGGTCCTCTCGACCAATTCAAATCATTCATTTACGTAACACATCGTGGCACCCACAACATTGATCTCAGTTGGACCTCCACTCAGCCCAACATCTGGAAAACATCAAATTGGCCTTCATGACATTTTATAATAACATTCTCATGACTTATCTGGATGCTGAATTCCAATGTCACAGTGACCTGGCTGCAGTCATGAGATTTCCTGGCTGAACTGCACTAACAAGCCCAGTAGTTTTTTTCCTCTCGCCAAGAACTTTTCCCTATTCTGTTTTGCAGCCGCCGTGCATGTCTTACTCAGAGTGAACACTTCTTCACAGAATTCATCTTATAATGGTAAAAACAATAATAATAATTATAAAACTTTTAATCTAATCAAACAAAGCTTTAGGCCTCAACATCCCGCAGATCGGGGACCGGGGGGCCAGCCAAGTAATGATGACACAGCCGGAGGTATACGAAGGTAGAAGGAGAATCCCATGACTCGCAGAGACCTAAAGATGACAGGATACCTTACAACCCAATTTGCCAATGGGACAGTAGAAGAGATGCCGTATGGAACTTGGCAAGGAATCATTTGGGTGATTCAAGTCTGTGACCTCATCACCATCACAGACTTGAAAGAACTCAACAAACCATGGGGAGAGCGCCGCTCTCTATCTCAAAGGCTGAGCCAGCTACGGTCAAGGTTAGAAAAAGTAGGATCGACTCAGAGTGGAACTGGGGCTCAAAAGTGGTACAAAGCAGTAAATGTGCCAGAAGTAACTGAAGAGAAGCTAAAAGAAAGTGACTTCTCCCCGGCTGGGAAAGAGAAGTTACGGAAGATCATCACCTCAGCAAATGTGGCCCGGTTCAAGAATGACTGTGGAGACCTGGGACCGAAGTATATGCACCTCATAGAAGGGGGAGTGCATCCACCTGTTCGACAGTACCCCCCGAACCCAGGTGCTGTTGAAGAAATTGATAAAATAGTAAAAGAATTGAGTGCTTTAGGAATCATCAAAGAAGAGCTAAATCCCATCACTAACAGTCCCATTCAAGCGGTGAAGAAACCCAAGTCGGCAGGAGGAGGTTGGAGGCCAGTAATCAACTTCAAGGTCCTCAATCGAAGAACCATAGCAAACTGAGCCAGCCTAATCAATCCCCAAGGAGCACTGAAGACACTAAGAGAGAAATATAAATCCTGCATTGACTTAGCAAATGGATTTTTCTCCCTCAGACTCGCAAAGCAATCACAAGGCAAGGCAGCATTTACACACAAAGGCAAGAGTTATGTGTGGCAAAGGTTACCTCAGGGGTACAAGAACTCCCCTAATGTGTTCCAGTCAGCTGTAATGGAAGTTTTAGGTGACCTAGGAGCTACAGTGTACATAGATGATGTGTTCATTGCAGATGACACTGAAGAGGAGCACCTAGAGAGACTGTAAACAGTGGTGGAGAGAATCACAGCAGCAGGTTTGAAGCTGAATCTCAAGAAATGCCAGTTTGGACACTTTCAGGTGAACTATCAAGGATTCCAAGTGACAACAGATTTGGGACTCTCAGACGGGTATTGAGAGAAGCTGGCACAAATCTAGTATAATAGAATGTTTCTTATCAAAGTGGGAGAGAAATTAACTCACAATAAGAGAAAATCCGGACTTTGTCTTTATAAGTTTTATTCAAAGGCATTTCTGCGTTTGAAGACCCTGTCATTGACGAGTCAGTGAAACAGAGCCCAGAGCACAGTTTACAGACAGTATTTGAACAGTATGTGGGTGTTACCTCAACTTAAAAGAGTTTGGAGACATGGTCCTCTAGACCCCACCTGGGGTCAGAGGTAACAATATTATTTATGAGGACAGCCATCTGCTCTTCCTCAGACACAACCCTCCAGGATGTGTTTTAACCATTAAACTTCTGGTAATGGTTTAGAGTCCATCTGCTCTAAATAACAACACTAATAAAAACACAGAGGTCAGAGGAGAGAGGTTAATGAAAGTTCACAGCACTTTGGAACACTTTGGAGCACTAAATAAAAGAATTTCCATAACAACTCCTTTCTTCTGATTACAAGATAATCACAACTAAAAGGAAAATTCTTCAAAACCATCACCCAAGATTATAATCAAAGAAAAACCAAAAAAAAACAAAGACAACACTATAAAATAAGCATCAAAATCAAAAAGGAAAATAAAAATTACTCCAATCTTTATTACCCAGGATGTCCAACCACCAGTAATGAACCAGGACCAAATTCCAAGAGGAACCCATATTTTCATTCTGTCGAACAACTCCCAATTTATCATGGATACTTAACATGTTATTAGACACATCAGGAATAAGAAATACAACATTGTTCTCCAAATAAATGACAAACACCACCCCTCTCAGCTAAGAGGTAATCCAAAGTCATCCTATTGCCAATATAAAATCCTAGCTCTCTCTTTTGCCATTTGAACATTGTCTTCCTTTCTAATAATGGACTGATCGAATCATAAGTAGTAGCTGAATAACATTCTCCAGACCAATTAGCAGGCAGATACAAATATGATCTATTTCCACACATCCAAACCATGTTCTTAGGACACGAGTACCCATCTCTACCATGAAAAGTAACAAGAACCCTGGTTAATTTACCTGCCTGGCCATACAATTCACTTCCATTCGGTAAGGCTGTAAGATTAAAAGTTAACACAAAAGGCTCTGGGACCAAAGATCCTGAAATGGTATAAGGATCAGTTCTGATAGGACATGACTCCAATTTGTCTGTTGGTTAACGCACATGAAACAGATATAATAGTTTTGCAACCCTATGTCTCTCCAAGGAAACAAGGTGTGTTTTCCTCCTTAATACAAATATCTAGATCTTATTTATTCCTATTACCCCAAAATCTATAAAGAATTCCTGTAGCAGCACATATTAAATTAGTCTCACTAGACAATCTACTAACATTTCTGCTTTGCCTTACAATGTAATTCCTCACCCAAGGAAAAATAACCTCCACCAGCTGGTTATGTTGCCAATCTAGAAAAAAATAGTTAGAATAGAAGCAGTATCAATAGGAACAGGTACCAAAATGGTTGATCATTAATAGCACGTGGAATCAAACAACAAAAATAACAACTGTCATTCCTCAGTTGGATGCATCAAGTGAGGAATCCCTCTTCGAATCAGCTGTTGAGTATTATTGGCGTAATTACTCAGATTAGTCACAAATTGTCTTAGCTGTACCTTTTCCCAAATAAACACAGGAGTAATAAAAACTTGCAATACCAATCATCAGCATCAGAACAGATCATCTTCCATATAGCTGCATCGTGACCTTGAAGTGGAATGTCCTTTCTTCTGGTACTGAAAGCAAACAGTTTTTTTCCAAAGAAAACAAATCATAAACAAAATTTTAAAATCCTGCTGCCTCTCCGGAGTAGAGGCTGACATTTTTTCGGGAATCCCACGGGTCACGGGGTTTCCCATGGGAATCCCGCGGGACGGGAGACAGCATTAGTAAAGATCCCGTGATTGGGACGGTACAGGATAAAAAAATGAATGGGAGCAGACGGGAGCGGGAGCTAACCAATAGGTGGGAAAATAAACTAGGATCAATTGTCTTTGGAAATGTAAAACTGAGACTTTGTTATAACTTTAAGAAAAAAAAACTTGGATCGATGGCGCCATTGTGTAGTTTTTTTCCAAGAAGCCTATACTATAAAGCGACTCAAACAAACTACACGATCCACAACCCAACAGTGCTTCTGATCGATGTTTTCCACGTTCCACGTTCAAAACGCAGCAATGGAGGGAGCAAACACAGGTGCAGAACTGGACCTGATAAAATTGAATTTGCAACGTAAAGTCAGAAGTAAGGACCCATCTATTAAACTCATAGAGCTGACAGGCAAGTCGCAAATATTACCAAACTTCAGGAGAGTTGAATGTAGTGGTGTTAACACGCAGTATGCTGCTTGTAAAACGTGTTTAGTAATGATCAAGTACACCAGTGACTCCGGGACGAGCGGTCTCAAAAGGCACACTTGTAAGGCAAATTCTGGATTAAATCAGCCCTGCATCTCTTCATTCGTCAAACGAAAAGTACCATTACGTGTCAAGTCTCATCTGACCAACAAAATTGCTCGCATGTGCAGCCAAGATTTAAGAGCCTTTGCTACAGTAGAGGGGAAAGGCTTCATCAGCGTTGCACAGGACCTGCTCGACATTGGAGCCAAATATGGAGAGGTGCAGGTGGAAGACATACAACCGTGTGCATGCACAGTCTCCCGCCATGTTGAAGAGGAATATGACAAAGTTAAACAACTGGTCATGGGAGAGCTTCGTCAGGTATGTCACATCACACTATTTTGTAAAGCCCAAAACTTTACCTTTATCACTCAATAGTCCATCAGTAATTATCCTAGCGGTAGATTTCTTTCCCCTTTTTTAAACTGCTCAATTTCTCAATATTCTAAATTGGTCATCTATTTTATGTAAGATATTGGAGGCCTAATAACACAATACTTAATTTATTTTGTGCAGACTACAAACCATGCTGTAACCACAGACCTTTGGACAGAGGAGAGGACCAGCACACACTACATCACTGTCACAGTTCATTACATTCTGTTTCAAATCCAGTGACAACATCTGAAGAACTGTGGAGGGAATTCTTCAGGTAGCTCTCTCTTTCAAATCAGATTGCCTTTATTTATATGGCATATAAAATAAAACTTGCCAGTTATTTCATAAAATTGGGAAAACTATGAAGACATGCACTTCAACAAAGAGCATAGTGCAACAAAAACATGTCACAAAAGAATGACACAAGAAGAGATACTGCAAAAAAAGCATACATTGTTATTTTTATAATATATAAAACTATGAAGTTATTGAAAAGTGCTATGTACAAATACATGATTATTTATCATTCTGTTTTATGATGATCTTATGTCTAGGCTTATCTTTGCTAAGATTTTATGTGTTGCTTTTGTCAAAAACAAAATGTACCATCAGGAATTCGACATCCTAAGCAAGGACACTGTCTTCGTGACAGATAATGGCTCCAACGTGACA
This sequence comes from Crenichthys baileyi, assembly GCA_036173005.1. Lineage (NCBI taxonomy): Eukaryota > Metazoa > Chordata > Actinopteri > Cyprinodontiformes > Goodeidae > Crenichthys > Crenichthys baileyi. The sequence goes on along the minus strand of JAHHUM010001517.1, from coordinate 248,029 downwards.
GCAGCTTTCAAGGATTATGTCAGAATCTCCTGTGCTGGCCATAATATCAACTTGATCTTAAAACACGTATTTGACCACTTGGATGAGGACAACCCAGTCCACCGTAGGATCATCAAACTGTTTAGGGACACAAAGACTTGTCACACACTTCAAAAGAGCAGGGTAAGATAATATAAAATCTTGTCATGTTTGCCTGATAAGGGTACTTATATATTTCTAAACTATAGGTGAATTAAATGAGAAAACATGAGCTGCTTTAATTAATATATGCAAGCATAAAAGTTATTTAATTTCAACTGTGAGCCTCTTATGAAATCCAGTGAAATAGTTTTTCCAAAAAGACCAACAAATATGTTATCACTGTAACCCTGTCTCTCATTGAATTCCAGGTTACAAAAAGACCTGGACCAGTCATTGAAGCAAGCTCTGGAGACAAGGTGGAATACCAGACTAGCAATACTCCAATCTGTAAATGATGCTCTGAGGTCTGGTAAGCTGCATGAGATCCTGCTTCGCCGGAACGAGCTCCGTTACCTAAACAACATAGACTGCGATCTTCTCGAGGCTTTCATCAAAACTAATTTAAAACCTTTGATGAGGCTACCAGACACCTCTCAAAGAGCAGACACCTACCCTTTCCCCTTGTCCTTCCGACCAAGGCGACTCTACTGAGGGGTTCTGTTTTATCCAAATGGAGACGGCTTTTTATGAAAGAGGTACTACAATACATTAGTGATTTTTTTTTTAAGGTGATGGTGACTCAATTTTGCTGACAGGAGCTTTCCAAAAAACAGACAAATTACAAAAGAAAAAGAAATGTGAGTTTGATGTTGTCAAAGATAACATGTAGTTTAATTATTATATAAATTCCTAACTGCTCCATGAGTAAAATCAAGCACGGTGCCTGTCTGCCTGAGAACTCATGCTCCATAAAAATGATATTGCATATTATGTTACTATAAATGAGTCAACTCCTACTAGTTATTTAAATTTTCACATTCCTCGAAATACTGGGCGACGAGGAGTAGCAACCATCTTTCAGTCCGATTTATTGACTAGTCCCAGACCAATCAACAGCTACAACTCTTTTGAATATTTAATCCTTAGTTTTCCTCATCCAAACTGTAAAGCACTAAAACCACTTCTGTTTGTTGTTTTGTACTGTCCACCAGGCTCTTACTCTCAATTTTTAGATCAGTTTTCAGACATTTTATCTGATTTAGTGTTAAATACAGATAAGGTTATTATAGTGGGGGATTTTAACATTCATGTTGACACTGAAAGTGATAGCTTAAATATAGCCTTTAATGCTATGTTAGACTCAATTGGCTTTGCTCAAAACATTAACAAACCTACCCACCTTTGTCTTCATTCTCTGGACCTTGTGCTGACACATGCCAATTGAGTGTAAAGACATATCAATATTTTCTCATAACCCTGTCCTGTCTGACCATTTTTAATAACCTTTGAGTTTAATTTAACCGAGTACTCCACACCTGAAAGAAAAATTTCATAGTAGCAGATCATTATCAGACAATGTTGTAACAACCTTTAAAGAATCTGTTCCACTTTTAATCTCCTCATTATCACTGAAAAACACAGTGGAGGACAATAATTCTTTTTCTGCCCCTTCACAAATTGATTCTTTTGTTCATAATGTCACTTCATCGTTGCGTGGTGCAATAGACAATGCAGCCCCCTTAAAAAAGAAGGTAATTATTCATAGGAGACTGGCTCCCTGGTTTAATTCAGAGCTGCGTACTTTAAAGCACAGTGTTAGAAAATTGGAGACAAAATGGCGCTCTACACACCTAGAGGATTCCTACTTAATCTGGAAAAATAGCCTACTGTTGTATAAAAAGACACTTCGCCAAGCCAGAACAGCTTATTTATCATCATTAATAGAAGAGAACAAGAATAATCCTAGGTTTCTCTTTAGTACAGTTGCTAAACTTACACAGAGTCATAGCTCTGTTGAGCCATCCATTCCCTTAGCTCTCAGCAGTCATGACTTTATGGGATTCTTCTTAAATAAAATTGATTCTATTAAAAATAAAATCTTTGACATACTCCCGAAGATGATTACTTCATCCTCAGCAAGTGAGACAACACTGGAAGTAACTGTAGAACCTGATTTGTGTTTGGGCTGCTTTGATCCTTTGGAGCTTCCTGAGTTATCAGAAATATTAGCTTCATCTAAACCTTCAACTTGTATGTTAGACCCACTTGTACTCGTATTCGTCGTCTTCCGCTTATCCGGAACTGGGTCACGGGGGCAGCAGACTCAGCAGAGACACCCAGACGTCCCTCTCCCCTGACACCTCCTCCAGCTCCTCCGGGGGGAGCCCAAGGCGTTCCTAGGCCAGCCGAGAGACATAGTCCCTCCAGCGTGTCCTGGGCCGTCCCCTGGGCCTCCTCCCGGTGGGACGTGCCTGGAACACCTCCCGAGGAAGGCATCCAGGAGGCATCCGGTATAGATGACCAGATGTAAATGTTTTATTTTTGTCTTTGTTTATGTGGGTGAAGAGTGGTGGAGGTCAAAGTAATGGGGTCAGCCATGTCATTTGTTGTACATTATTCCAGGTTTATGAAATTGTCAGTCAAACTTTAAATATTCTCAGCCGAAAAAATTTATTCAATTTTAAAATGTTTACATTAGCTCACTGGTAGGAATGTGGAAAATTGTTGTCAGGGAAGCGGTCAGTGATTTGTGAATCATTTGGGACAACCAAATGACAATTCTTGGTGTTGAAGGTCTACCCATTGAGCTATAGGATTGTGTATTTGCAGCTATTAGCTAAAAAATGGAAGACTTTGACAGCTGTTTCCCCCTCTACACCAAAGAGCGGTTCAGAGGCAAAAACCCAGGAGTGAGGGGAATTCTGATACATGTTTATGAAAAAGCACTTGTAATGATGGATGGATGGATGAATGGAAAATTTATGTTTTTATAGCTGTTTTTATCACATTCGTTCCAAATTACTATTAAAATCTTATTCCTAGATTTAATTTCTGTTCTGTGCAAATAAGATATGTCAGCCACATTCTTGAGCCCTACGCTTATGTGTTTTCATGCTGCGACCAGCCTGTTGGTTTTTGTGCATGTTGCCTCTCATCTACTTTTTACTGTAGGGTAAACTGAACATTTTGGACTGTGGCAGTTAACAGAGTATAAGGGCATTGCAGAAACAAGCACATATAGGTGCAATTCAACGCGGATGTCACACAAGTTGTTTTGTTCTCTCTTCAAGACCCCCCTCTTCACAACACTAATCTTTTACTGCCAGTCAGAACATATTGTTTCTCTGCATGGTAGAGTTTAAGACTGACATAGGGGTGGATGGCAGTGATGGGTGAGATATTATACAACATCATTACGTCTGGCTAAAGATCATGTTTACGAGGACACACGAGGGGCAGTGTGAGACTCTCACAATTTTTACTCAACTTTCACAGAGGAAAGAACCAGGGCCCATCCAGACCATGCTAACAGCCAATTCAGAGATCGCTGTGATTCAGAAATATAGCTGAGGTATTCACATTGGGGAAATGGAAATATGGCACACATTTTTTTATTATTCTGTATTTAAAACTATTTAATGTAATTTCAGTTGAATTCAAGGTTTCTAAATATATGTTCATTGTGATGGAAACCACATGTATAGAACATTTACTGAAACAGGAACAGACAGTTGAATATTGTTTTGTACCCTTTAACCACAGACTTAATAAGCAAGCTCTACCAAAGTATGTTTGCAGCATTCAACATGTTACAAATACACTCACGGGCCAAGACGAATATGGATTGCATTAGATTTTATATATATCCTTCAAAATTTATGGTTTACCAGAAACTCTATGGTGATATGAAAGAGGCTGAGCTTATTTGGTGGGCACCTGTATGTTAGTATCTCTGTATGGTAAATGTGTGTGTGTTTACAATATGATAGTGTAGTCTGCAATTTAGTGAACAAGTAAGAGACTTAAAACTTCAGCCTTGCTTGACAACTTTTATTGAGAATTCCAGGCAGTTTATAAGACAAATCTAAGTGCATATCCAACCTAATAACTATTTATTTATTTTAAAATGTTTGAATTAACAATTTAAACCTCCTATATCATAGTCTGCATATATAACTGTAAGAACTGTAAGATTATAGTAATTCTGCGACCTAAAGGAATTTATTTGTTCAAAACCTGTTGTTAATTGGTATCTAGTATTTAACGTATTTTAGAGTATATATAGATGTTAATTGGCTATTCATTTTAATTTCTGCCCATAACTGGCTATGGTTATCCGAGTAAATACAACTGACACAGAGGGAAAGCAAAAAACTCTCTTAACTCTAACCATTGTTCAACGAGTGTTCTTTTCCAGCAAATGTTGCAAGTAAATTGCAGCGTTTTCTGCTAGTAATTAAAACAAATACTGAAGCACGCCCCTCTGTTTTTTAATTCGTTGATTCTAGATTCGCCCCCTAATGACGACAACCGATCAGTGTGCAGGGCTACACCCCTTGACCACACCCCCCTGAGACACCTCAGCAAAGCCGCAGACACATTAATTCAATAGACAGGGATGTGAACTGTCAGAGACAATGTTCACCACTTTGGGTCAGGAAAGAGCACAGTCCTCTTGATTACTTTGAATACAGTCAGTGTGAAGACTTTGTCTGAGACAATTCACAATAAACAGTGACATGTCGGAGGTCTGATCACCTATTCATTAAACAGCGGATGTGTAATGACTGAGACAATGCTCGACACTTTTGATCACGAAGGAGCACGGTCAGCTTAATTACTCTGACTACAGTCAGTGTGAAGACTTTGTCTGAGATAATACACAAGAAACAGCTGCGCATGTCTGCCTTAATTCAATAAACAGTGACATGTCTGAGGACTTTATAACTTTTATTTTTTCAGTTTCTTGAGACGTTTAACATAGACCACACCTACAGGATACAACCTCTGGCTCCCACGTGGGATGAGGAGACAACTGTTTTCTCTAAATCCTAAATAACTATTGCTCTAAGATGAAAAAAGAGAAGCTCAAGGTGACTAAAATTATCATCCATTTTACCCAATGGAGTCTCTATTGATTGATTTAGCTGTAGAATCCATTTCTAATTTTGAAACAACATACTGAGCACTCATACAATTTTAGATAATTCCATGTTTGGCTTACTTTTTAACTTTTTCTTTTTTTCAGTTAATTTGTTTCTCTGTTTTTAGATCATCTCTACAAGTTGCTGGTGCAGATTAGATTACTCAAAATTTTGAGCAGAGGAAGAAAGGTTCTGTATCTACTTTTTTTGTCTTCCTTGTTTTGTAGATGTAAAAACATCCATCTAAATAACCCCTGCATTAAAACAAAATGAATTTACAATTCTGTCAGGTTCTCTTAGAATTTTCTGTGACGTGCCTGCATTAACCTGAGTGAACTTTAAAGTGGAGAAACTACATGTCTTTTTTTTATGTAAAAACATCTAAAAACATACAATTAGAAAGATTCGCTTCCTTGTGATGACAACATCCGGTTAATGACAATATCTGGTTAATAACGATATCCGGTTACGCCGCCGGAAGTCCCGCCGTGATGACAACATCCGGTTAATGACGATATCCGGTTAATGACGATATCCGGATATGCCGCCGGAAGTCCCGCCTTAGGATGTCCGCTACCGGAAGTCCCGCCCACCTGTCAAAATTCTCACACCTCGTTTGATTGAAAGATGTACATTTAGTCTCTTGCCACCAGCTATCTACAGTTTTACCAATGTACCAACATCTATATTTCACTCCATCAAAACCGCGAGCCACTTTGAGGTCTTCACCTGCCACCTGGTTGCCATGGAGTTCATCTGTGCCATCATGTTCTTATTTCACAATATTGCTGAATACTTTAATCTCTCAATAATGAGCTGTGTTCATTTTGATCGCTTTCCATGGAGAGATCTTGTTTCCCACCCTGACCCGTACAGAGTGGTATGTCGGGGTTGTGTATCCCATCACCCACATGAAGAGCATCAGCATTGGGTGTATTTGGCTGCTCTGTTTGTTGTTGATATGCCTGTTATGTTATCTCACTCAGATACAACGAGGTCCCATTGTACTGCCTTTTGGCTTTCTCACTAATAATGACATCCTTTTGTACTATCTCTGTTCTCTGCGTTCTGACTCATCCAAATCATGGGGAAGGGGGTGGAGAACAGAAGCAGGGTGACCAATCAAAGCACAGAGCTTTCTACACCATTACCACCATATCAGGTGTGCAGTGGTTGTGGTTTGTAGGGCTACAAACATAAAGATATTGGCATATTAACCATAATTCTTTAAAATGTAGCTCTCAAAAAACAGCCATTTTCCAATATGACAATATAAAAAGTAGTAAATTCATTAATACTAAATCAAATAAATCATTTGGCATGATTTTTACACTTTATATAGACCTTCCTAATTGTTTTATCTTTGGAGAAGGCCGTTTTGCTTGACAGATGGAACATATAGCTCTATATAGCTCAGGGTTATGTAACAGGAGGGAATTGTTGGAAAGATTTATAGAAGTTATCATTGTTTAGTTTAAATCATGTTTATGTTTGAAGTTCTACTATAGTTAAAATGATTCTTATGATTGTTAAGGTTAAGGAATGCGGTCTGGAGTGGATCACTCCCTTGACATGACAAGCTTATACCATATATGGGAATGACTACACTTAGGTTGAAATCTCTGTAAGAATTGGCTGAACCAATTCCCTCTTTTTACTTGAATGAATGTTAGTTGTAAAGAAAAGGCTGGTGCAAGGATTTCTCCCTATGTGAGAAGGAAGCCGCTGTTCTGGCAGAGGACTGTCTCACCCTTGCAAGTCAAATTTATTTGGTTCACTTGTGTCTTATTTTACACTTGTATGTGTTTATCAGCTTTTAACTGTATCATGTACTTAATTGAACTCTTATTGAACTTACCTCTACATACAGTCATGTTAAATAAATTAAAACATTATTGAAACATTCATTTATTTCAGTAACTCAAGTCACTGTTTCTTATGTTTTGTTAAAGTTCTGTTTAAATAAACTCATCAAATAACTTGAATAAAATTGTTTTGATATTGTGAAAGTTAGAAAACGTTTTCAGCATTTTATCTTTTTTATAATTCAAATGTGTTTAGCTGACAGGTCTGTATTTGTCTTTTGTTTTGAACTTACAGGTTAAAGCTGAGATATTCTGCTATTTACCATCTCTGTGGTTATTTTTTATCTGCTTTCTGCTCTCGGTGGAGGAGGACGCTTTTCCTCTGTCTTCAGCGCCCTGCCCCTGCCTGTCCCTGCTTCAGCTCTGTTTCTGTCTTTTTTTCGGAGCCTCTCTTTGCATATCTTCCAAAATTATGAATTATGGATCTGGTCAGGTGGTCTCTCAACGCAATTGATAAAATGTTCTCAACAGGAAGACAGGATAAGGGAGAGCCCTCTTGTCCAGATGGGACATTTTTCTCCAGATACACAATGGACTCCTGGCAGCAATGAAAGATTGTGTGTCTGACAATGATGTCAGTCGAGGACGTGGAAGATGTGTACACATTTGGATTTTTTATAACAGGATTTCTGCTTTTTGAAGTTGGCGGTTACATGGCATATCGTGAGATTCGGAAAACATCGGGAGCCGTTCTGGCCATGACAAGGCTGCCTGGCATGTTTGAAGGTATCTGCAGAGCTATCAACACTCAGACTGAAATGTTAAGGGAGCAGAATTGCAAACTGGATGCGATTTTTGCACAGGATTGCAGGCTGGCTGCGGTTCATGGACTCTGAGGTGAAATGGTATAATCTTGGAGAAAGTTGTATGCTCAGATCTGGCGGAGAAGACAAGGAATTTGGCTGTTTGGATTCGCTATTGAGAAACACCATCTAGACTTTTAAGGCAGACCGAAAACTAAGAGTCGGCCTGAACCAAAACAATTATTGTTTTTCTGAATCTGGCTCCCCTATACAGCCTTGGTAGGCCGGCTGTCTTCAACTTCTCCTGGAAATTATGTAAACATGACGCTCTGGCCCGTCTGCACCCTCCCTTCCCTGAGGACGTCTGTAAACCTGCTCAGAACTGTGTGGCCGGTTGATGAACACTCCACCGTAAAATCAAGGACAATGGCCTCTGTGACAGTGCTCATGTACCTACGTTGCACACACTCACATGCACACACACACACACACGTTCATAGATATAAACATACGCACACACCGTCTTCACCGTGTCCCTGCATCTACTGTCATATCTTTCTCTTACATTCTTCTACTCTTAACCTTTTATCTCTTAGCCAGAATTGAGGAGAACTTCATACCAGTGACTCTCAAGGATTATTATTGTTGTCGTTTTTGTTTTTTCTGTGCCATTGTAATGTTTTCCTTTCGTCATGTAGAGCACTTTGAGTCTTATTACTGAAAAGTGCTATAAATAAACCTTCCTTACTTTACCTGACCTTATTTAAATAAATAGTCTGACCCAATAAATTGCTTCACATAGTGCCGCAAGAGAGACTTTGATTCATTTTTAAGTCCGCAAGGTTTGACATAATTCAAATGGCCTGTAATGACAGACAGTGGGGTTTTCTAACAGGGCAGCACCATGACATGTATGTGGAATATCCATGAATATTATTTATCATAAGCTATCAATATCTGAGGAAGAAAGGATATTCAGATTATTTAATAATTTATAACCATATTTTTTCTGATAAATTAGCTTTTGGGGTTGGTTACATATCAGTATTATTCTACCAACAATGTTAATCAACCAGACTTAAATCTTTATAAAAACAGAGCGACACAGAATGCCTTACAATGGGTAAGCTTGTTTTACTTAAAAGGTTTAATTGTGTCTTTACTCTCTATAAATGCTAGCTCTTTTTCAGATGGTTACTATAATTATTTCAGTATCTAAATAAAATAATAGCAAATAATTCTGAGCAAAGATGGTGAAAACAAAACGTCCATAAAGAGGAGCCTGCAAGGAAATAAAACTACGATGAAAAAAAGTCAGTCTAAAAAATAAAACCTGTGATTTTAAAGAAGAACACAAATACAGAAAACGTTGGCTGATTAAATCTGATTAATATACTGTTTGTATTATAAAATCATTTTGTTAAAAAGTGTAGAGAAAGACGGTTCATCATCAGAAACCTTTAATTATTTCAGACTCAGTCTCAGTATGAACAACAGGGAGATAAAGGCTTGTGGCAGATAGGCAATGTTAAAGAAATGAGCTTCTTTATTGAACCTGTGGACTGTGTTGTCTATTGTCTCATTTTATTGTTGTTCATAATGGTATTTATGTTGGATCGATTGTTAACTGTTATGTCTGGGAAGGAGGCATTCAAGCAGGATTTGATTATAATCTGTACACTGTACTTTTACAATAAAACTTTGAATCTCTTAAATCCAATATGTCCTCTTTATTTGACCGTATTGGGTAATTGGGTAACGTATTGCAAGACTCGAGATTATTTGACGCCTCCACTTGCCGTATTCCCATCGCTTGATCCCCACATAACTGTACCACCAGGACGAATAAAAACATTTGAGTCCTGCTGTCTTCAAACACTAGCATCCCATCATTAGTGGCTACAGGGCGTCACTCTTGAAACATTTACAAAGTATCTTCGTCTACATTTTCTCTGTTGTGGTTCTTACCATGGAGCTTCTTGAAGGAATAGCACCCTGGGTGTATTCCTCTTTCTGTACTCTAACCAACCCTAAAAACTCACACATTACTGGTTATTATCTAGATAATATAATACTTACTCTAATACATACTATCATTGCTTGTGATTCGATTCACAAGAAATGCAAACATTCCTGTTAACAACAGAAGAACACTGACTTGTCTTTTTCATCTAATTTATTAAAACAGAAGTACATAATTGATTCTTTCTATCTAAAGAATTTGGACTAAAATTAGAAGCATTTTAAGTAGACAGATTTACTGAGAAATGGTAGCTGGAGCCACTAGCCTTTGTTTACAGGGGATTTGAATTCTGTCAAACAAAGTAAATGGGTGGAGAGTGGACACAGCCCTGCTTAAAATAACATTTCAGTGTATAACATTATAAAAACAATGTTTTATTGCTTTCTATTACGTAACCAAAAGCTTTGATAACGAGGGGTGCCTATCTCCAGGCATCTTTGGGCGAGACCCTGGACAGGTCACCAGTCCATCACAGGGAAACACAGAGACACACAACCATGCACACACTCAGTGACACCTACGGAGAGACCAATTAACCTAACAGTCATGTTTTGGACTGTGGGAGGAAGCCGGGGTACCGGAAGAGAACCCACGCATGCACAGGGAGAACATACACACTCTGTGCATAAAGAACCCAAGCCAGGAGTTGAACCCAGGACCTTCTTGCTGCAAGGCAACAGTGCTACCAACTGTTCCACCGTGCAACCCCCAAAAATTTTTTTCCTTTTTTTTTATAATGCAGTCTGCTTATGAAGCTAAAAAAAATTTTGTATTTTGTACTGAAAGGGCCCATTTTGGCCTCTTTTTTTTAACTTTTGACAGCAAGATTTGGGGGGTTTTGGGACAATGAAACTGAAAAAACCTTTTCCAATTTTTAGGGGGTGGGGGGTTTTTTCATGCCCAAAAAGGGGACCAGCCGGGAAAAGCCATTTTCCTAATTAAACATTTCACCGGGAAAGTAGAGTTTTGAAGGTTAAATTTGCGGGAAAGGGAAGCCGGGTTTTGCTCAAAATATTGGAAATGTTTAAAACCATTATGGGGGGACCATACCAGAGTTAAAAAGAGGAAAAATTTGGGTTGGTGCCCCGTTTGCTGGGGGAACCCCGTGCCCCAAGACGGAATTTTTTTTTTTGGAGATCAAGAGCCACGGAAATCCGGGGTAATGTCGGGCATACACCAAAAAGGGACAAAAACCTCCCCGACCAGAAAACAGAAAAAAAAATTTTAAAGGCCAAAAACAAAGTGATAATAAAAATTTTTTTCGAAACTCGGACAGGAGAAAGAAGAACAGCAGTCAGTTTCCCGGGAAACCCATTTGAAAACAGAGAGACTAGTTAGTGGGCTGAAAAAAAACTCAGGATCTGAAAGGGGTTTAAAGAAAAAAAGCCATAACCTTCTCAGTCTGGGGGGATGAGGCACAAAAAACCCCAAAGGGGAGGAAGAGACCCGGGCATTTTAATGGGAAGCGTCCGACGGGACGAAGTCGGATTGACGACTGATCCAAAATCCCCCGGGGGAACGAGCTGAAGCTTTAAAGGGAACCCCAAGAGGGGTGTTTGCCCCTTTTGACAATAAGTCCGGGAAAGACTAGAGAGCCAGGCGGACTCAGGCTGAAAAAACCCCCAGGGGGCTAGGCTGAGACGTAAATCCAGGCCCAGAAACAGGGGGGAATTTCCAGGGAAAGGGGGCCCGAAAGACAAGGGGCGGGAAAGGGGGAGCGGGGGATTATCCGACGTTTTTGGCTGTGCGTCCCTGCACCCCGACTTTTAAGATCATAGACCTTCCCCCCCTTTTTCCCAGATGGGGTGACATCTTAGGGCCGGGCCTGGGAAAAAGGGGAAACCTCAGCCCCCTTTCCCTGGACCGTGAAAAAAGGGTGGCTAAAAAAAAACACCCCTTGGGAAAGGGGAAACCCCTGGCACTAGCCGGGGGGGTGTTTGACAGAATTTATTAACCCCGGGGGAAAAATTTTGAGACCTTTTGGGTTGGCTTTCCTGACTCACTTTGGTGCGCAAAGTTTGGTCTCCCCCTCCGGGTTTGGGCCCCCCCAGCCCGTCCATCCAAATTTGGGGGTTTGAAATCCTGAGGAAAAAACTAACAGTAACCCCCGAAAGGGAAAAAAAAACCTTTCCAAAAACGGGCAAAATTTTTGGGGGCCCCTCTGTTTAGACAAGTCTGGGGGTTATGCCGTGAAGGCGAAAAACCTCACGTGCCAAAAATGTCCCCCTTTAAACCTTGGCTGGGGGGCAACTTCTTGAAGGGACTAGGTGAACCATCTTAGAAACTCTGTCAAGGGATAGTTAACAAAAGGGGAAGCCATTAAAAAATGGCAAACCTGTGACGAAGTCCATGGCTATTTTGGGGGACCAGGGACGGGGAGGAATGGGCAGGGGATTTTAAAGTCCAGCGGGAGGGCCCAAATGAAAAGATTGGCTTGGGAAATTAAATACGGGCCCCTTGAGGAAATCTTTTGACATTTTTGACAAGGGGAGGGGCCCCCCAAAAACTGAGTTGGGGACCATCTGCAACGTCCTGCTGATCCGGGGATGCCCAGAACAACTGAATTTGGGGCATGAATTCATTAAACCGGGGGTACGAGGGGGTTCCGGGAACAAAAGCCCCGGCCCGGTGGGAATGAATTGGGAAATAGGGGGGGTTCTTTGGGGGCCCAATTTTCTAACCTTCCCCCCCAAACCCCAAAATGGTGACAGAGATTTCCCTGTTTCCCGGAAGAAAAAAACTCATCCCCCCCAGGGGTCTGTGACTGGGAAAGGGTTCCTTTTTCGGGACGGGGTTTTGTCGGGTTTTCCCCTTTTTGACTCCAGGTCTAAAAGGGACAAAGAGAATTTGAATTTTCCCCAAAAAAAAAACCCCAACCTTGCCTCCTGGATTAAGGCGTTCGCTGATCTCAGGTACTCCGGGTTTCTTATGATCTGCCCATCCCAAGAAAATGGTTTCCTTACCCCCCCTCAGCCAATGCCTCCACTCCTCGAGAAGCCAATTTGCCCTCCCAAACATTTTCTCGGCCCCCCACATCATAATTCGCCTGTTTGGGGGCCCCAAGTCCTAAAAAAAAAAAGGCACATGGGTGAATAGGCCCATCAAAATTTTTTTGGTTTTAAGGACATTTCCAAACCCCTGTGTTTTGAGGCGTCAACCCCCACAATGAATTTTTTTTATGGGGGGTTAAAGGGGACCTTTTAAAAAAGGAGCAGACTAAAAAACCCTTTACTTGAAAAAGCTCTTTCTGCTGTCCCATTCCAAACAAACCTTTTTTTGTAAATATGTGAGGAGCTTTAAGAGGGGTTTTCCCTACGAGGCTTAATTCCTGATAAAGTCGAAAAAAATTGGGAAAAACCCCAAAAACCTTTTGAAGCTGTTTGCGGTGGGTAGGGGAGAAGGCCCCTTCCCAAGCCCTCCTTTTACTTTGGGGGGGGTTCCCTATGATTTTGTCTGGAGAAATGATGAATCCAAGGAATGAGGGGGTTTAGGGGTTTATAAAACCCTCACATTTTTCAGTTTTTGACAAACAGATGTTTTGAAGAAGACGGGGGGAAAGGACACCCCCGGGAATTTTTGATTTCTGTGGTTTTCCAGATCCGGGGGAATAAATCAGAATGTCAAAGGTATAAAAAAAACAAATTTTTCCCCCCATTTTCCCTCGGGGACTTTATTCCCCAAATTGCCTAAAAAACTGCGGGGCTTTGGGTTTAACCCCAAAAAGGGGCATTACACATACTTGTAGGCCCAGTGGGGATTGGTTTAAATGGCCCTTCCTTTCACCCCCTCCTTGAATCCCCAAAACAAGGTGTAACGTTTTTCAAAAACCAAAATTAGAGAAGATCTTGGGGGCCCTGAATCTGGTCGAAAGCAGTGTTCATAAGTGGTAGAGGGTTAAACGGTTTTTGACGGGATGTCGTTTAAAACCCCCGTAGTCGATACAAAGGTCTCAAGGAACCATCCTTCCTTTCCCCCAAAGAAGAAACCTGCCCCTGCTGGAGAAGAAGAAGGCCTGATAACACCAGCTTTTTGGACTTTATCAAAAAAAAATACTTCCCATGGCTTGTTTCTTTGGGCCTGGGCCCAAACCTACCAACCCCACCCCTGGGGGGAGAAAATGCCTGGTGGAGTTCCCCTTCCCCTTCCCTAGGGTCCATAGGTGGGAAATGCCCTACCCTGGACTTGTTTTTAAAACCCTCCTTTAAATGGGAGATATTCGGGGGGACCTTAGACAAAATCAGGTATTCTCCTCAAATTTTTCTCCGGAAAAATACTGTAGAGGCAGAAGCAGGGAAGTGTTCCCCAGCAAGACTTAGCCAGCCCCAAAATCAATTGGCTTGCCAGCAAAAATGGGGAATTTTTGCTTTTGTAACCAGGGGGGCCCCCAAAACAAAGGGGTAGTTTTGGGGAGTTTTTAGAATCCTGAATGTGAAACCCCGTTGGTGATTTTGCCCCCCCCTGTGAGTTTTTTTTTACCCCCGTCTGCAGTATGAACTGTTGATACTAGACCATCCAAACCCGGACATTCGGGTGTCAGGGCTTGGGGGAAAGGGTTTATGTCATGGTCCCCGGGGGGAACGACTCATCCCTAAACTCCGTGTCCCCCCTGAGTCAATTTAAAACTGCACCTGATTTAGGAAGTAAAAACACTTGAAAAGTTGCAGGAAATGAGCATGAGGAGGGGGGACAGTTTTACTTCGGGTCAGTAGAGTTCCCTCACCTCTACGAGCCCGGCTTTTAACGGGCACTTGAATGCAACCCTGGCCCCGTCCACCTAAAAAAAACCAAATTATTCTTCCTTTGCGATCCTCGCTCCCCCAGAAATCTTAGAACAACCCAACTGCATGGGCTCCGGTCCCCAACATTTATCAGAAGGGGGTGGAAGACCCCTTTGGGTTTTAAGGTGGGGAAAAGGACGTGAGCTTTTAAAGGGGGAAATTAAAACCCCTCTATGAAGCCTCTCCCTCCTCCTTTCTGTGAGCCGCCAAAAAACCCATGCGGGTTGCCAGGGCCCCAAGTTTTGGGGAAAGGGGGGCAGGGGATTTTCCCCGGGGAGCCAAATTAAACCCTTTAAAGTTTTTCAAATTTAGGGGCCTTGCATGAAAGCTCCATTTTTTAAAAGCTCATTCCCAAAGGCCGTTGCCCGCCAGTAAAGAAAGTCAATGAATAAAAAGGGAAAAACTTCCCCTCTCCCTGTTTAATGGAAATAAACCCCTGGGAGGTTCACGAACAGGAAAAAACTGGATCCAAAAAAACCCTTTATGAGCTCTTTTGAAAATGCAGGAAAAAGAAACCCCTGTGATCGAACATTTTGCCATCGCAGTGGGCCCCCTTGTTAGCCTTTTCCCGAGAGGGAGGGGAAAAAACAAAAGCCCCCCTTAGAGCCCCTCAGAAAAGGGAAAGAAAAAAAGGCCCGAAGCTCAAAAAATCTCACACTGATTTAAAAAAAGACGGGATGGGCAGGAAACTCCCCCAAACAGTTTTAGGAAACCCTGAGTCTGGTTTTTCTTACCACAGGGGGAAAGATCCCGGAATCGGGGGAAAAAAAGGGCCCGGGGGGACGCTGGCGTGGAAACCCGGAGTCATGGATTTTTCAGGGATAGAAACCCCCCCCCCAAACCGGGAAATTAAAAACGGGCAATAGAGTGGAAACAACATTAATGCGCCACTGCCCATTTGCTGGCGAGGGGCCTCTTTGGGCCCGAAATTTTTCTATCACACCCCCGAAGGGCGAGAAACCCAAATTTTAGCCAAAAAAAATGATAAGTAAAAAAAGGGTTTATTCAGAAATCAGGGCAGAGAGCAGAAGAAAAGCAAAATCCCCGCCTTTCCCGGAACCCCCTGAGAAAAGGAAGAGAAATAGTTTAGTGGCTGAAAAAAAAATCGGATCGCAAGGAGTTAGAAAAGCCCCCTAACCTTTTCCCCTTTTTGGTGATTTAGGCACAGAAAACCAGGGAGGAAGAGATCCAGGGCAGTTAAAAAGAAAAAGGTCCCCAAAAGACTGAATGGAAATTTACCCACTGATCCAAATCCTCCCGGGGGAAAGGGGCCGAACTTTGACAGGAAAACCCCCCCAGCTGTGATTGTCCTCTTTACAAAAAGTCCCGGCAAGGGCTAGAGAGCCAGGGGACCAGGGTGAAAAATCCAAAGGGGTAGGTGAGACTTAAAACCGAGGGGGCAGAAAAAGGGGCGAATTTCCCGGCTAGGGCTTCAGGGGCAAGGGGCAGGGAGAGACCTAAACCAGAGGGAGAAAACAGAGTTCCCAAACCAAAAAACCAAACCCTTTAGACAAGGAGCAAGCCCAAAAAGGGAATTTAAACCGTAAGATCAGTCAGGAAGGGACGGGGATAAATACCCCCAAAAGTTTTTCGAAAAAAACTTGGGACCGTCTGCCTTCAGAGGGGTGTATAAACTGCAGCTCCACAGGTGTGTGGGATGGGCGGTTTATTGGGGCAGCAGCGCCAGGGGGCAACAGGGGAAGCAGATGAGTTAATTTCATGAGTGAGAGCAGAGCAAGGGAGACGGGCCAGAAACATAACAGAATCATCCAACCCGGATAAACTGGGGACGCAAGAGGAACGTCTGAAAGGGATGTTCGGGTGAACCCGGTTGGGGATCCAAAAAAATAAAAAACCCCGGTTCTGCCCAAATCACGGCAGAATTAAATGGGGCACCTCAACTCTCCTGTTTCCCCCAGAAATGTCCCTCGGGGGCTCCACAGGGTCAAAATAACCGGGCCGGGGCTCTATAGCCAAAACTTTGGTCACTCATGCCAATGCCAAATGTCGGTTTTTAAAGGTGCAAAGGAGCTCAAAACGGGGGTGTGGGGGCAATTTTGAAACATGTATTGTTCTCTGTGAGACACCTTTTTTTTCTGTTTTTCCCCCCCATCCCCGGGGGTGAGTTTTCGGTGTGGAGAAGCCCCAAAGAATTTTACCACCCAAACTGTTGCATTTCCCAAGTTAAGCATGGGGGGGATGAGTGATGGTTTTTTGGGTACCATATCATTGGGCCCCCCCCTTTGGAAAAATAAATTTTGCTAGATGGAGCTTCAATGCCCCAAGGGGTACCGAAAAACCTTTCTTTCGGACCATGTTTATCCAATGGTTCAAAACCCTTTTATCCTGAAGGCGGTTTCCGTGTATCAAAGGGTGAAATGCACCCAAACACACAGCAAGACGGTGAAAAATTTGGGTTTTATGAAAAATTTTAAAATGAAGTTTAACAAATTTCCCCTGGCCTGCACAGTCACTAGGGCCCAAAAAAAAATTGAGCCCCTTTGGGGGGTTTTGGGGACGACAGGGAAACGTTTTTCCCCCAACCCGTACACGTTTGACCTTGGGGAAATTGTTTTCCTGCAAGAAAAAATGGGTTAAAAAACCCTTGACCCCTTTTGCAGGACTTTTAATGTCCCCCCCCAAGGGCGGAAAAAATGAGGGTGTATTGGCCCCAAAAGGAGGCCCCACACCATACTAATAAATTATTGTGGTCTAAACCAGGGTTTGTTTTCATTTTCATGTCCAACCCCTGTACTTCCAGAACTGATTACAGACATAGATCCTACCGGCATTTCAACTGGAACTTCGAGGGTGACCTTGCCTCTCTTCCATACATTACAGAAGGGCGAGACTTTGGTGGTTGTGTGCACTTTAGATCTCAGTGAAAACAAGGTGTGGCATCAATGATAGATCCCAATAATCCTGCCTTCATTTAACAAGTTTTCTTAGGACCTTAAAAATAAACAGTTGTAGAAACTGTGTTTTCCACAAGGATTATTTCATTGGTTAAAAAACCTGCTGATTACTACTGATTACCATTGTAGGAGTCACTCCGCATATGACATGGCCTTTGGTCATTTTTTCGCTCATCAACAAAAATAGAACAGATCGCCCTCCACAGGTCCACTGTCATCTCATCACATTATATTAGCACTCAATTATTATTAGTCAGACTATCAAAACATGTTGAAATGATGCTCTTGATCCACAGGTTCGGTTCTATTCCGTAGGTCACTTTACTACCCTTTGCTGCCAGTTTAAAACCCTTTGGTTTTGAAGTGTCTCTTATGGCCCATTTGACCCAATCCTTGCGTTTACCTTTTATCCTATTGTTAACACATACATCCACAATTCCAACATGTTTTGGCATTCACATTTAAGGGGCATCTTATATTTTTTATTTGTGAGCACTCATAATTTAGAATCAAGTTTGGCAAAGTATCTAAGCACGGATACACAGCTCCAGTCCTCAAGAGGTCCCCATCCTGCACCTTTTAGATGCACCCTGAGTGTGAATGAATTAAACTTTGTATGTTGTTTGTATAACATGATATAACTTAGAGGCAGCTGCACAGACCAAGTGTGAGCAAGGATGCATCTAAAGTTGCAGAACAATTTTTTCTGTTTAACTGTTACCAACTAAATTACCACTGTAAAAGCTGTGCAAGTTGTATTTACAAGAAAACAGAAACGTGAAATCACGAAAGGATACCTAAAAATGCAGCTGCAGAAAACACAAATTGGAATAATATGGAACCTGGCAAGAAACAGCTGTTAAAAGACTACAACAAAGTGTTAGAGATATTTATCAAATATTCAAGCTCAAAGGAACGACACATAAGTCTCTGTTAATCTTGCAGCAAGATGGTTAGCCCCCTCTGCGGTGCAACTACAAAGTGTTTGGCCACCCTCTCTCTTTATTAATATGTGGTTCACACACACAATTCAACAGACAGTTCAAGACATTTAGGGGGTGTATGTGTGTCTGGTGTGTGTGTGTGGGGGGGGTGGGGGGGGGGGGGGGTCAGAAGGGTTATGGTGCATGTGTTTTGCTTTTAAACAGAGAGGGAGTGGGGACTGGTACAAGCAGCCCCAGATGTGCTGATAGTAGCATAACTCACTGCCTCTCCCCCTCCCCCTTTTCGTGGCATGTGGGAAGGAAGAGCCACTTTTGTACAGACATGAGTGATAAACACATACAAAAGTTTTCAAACCCTAACAGTCCCTCCTTTTTTATCACGAATAAAGTCATGATTAGATACATGTAAAAGAAATCACTCTGTGTGAGCGAAAAACCCACGGACCGAAAGCAGATTATATTGTGGGAAGAATACTCACGCGGCCCCTCCACCCAAGGCGACCACCAACCATGGTAGAGTACAATATAATAAAACAATGTAATAAATCAAGGAAACAAAAAGTAATAAAGTTAAAAGAATTAAAACAAGCCTTTTTCATGTCATCATTGTACTTTTCTCATTTCACTTAAATAGCAATTTCTTTCGATTTCTGCTATAAGGTCATTTTATGAAGTACAATTATGAGTACACCAAGGCATTAAAGATATATTCATTTACAACATTTTCATCATAGTCATCTGTTTTTGGGTCCAATGTGGTGTCGACTTGAATCAATGCTGCATATGCGACTGTGGACTGACTGAGTCACTATCCTTTTTACCATACATTTGCAGCATGGAATAATACATATTGACAAGATGCACAGGATGATCAGGAATACTGCTATAGCGAGTAAGAAAATCTTAACCCATTCATCCATCCCCTTGGAGCATCCAGTCTAACCAAGAGGAGTGGGAGTCGGGTGGTCGTGTGTCATGACGTTTTGCAGTTTACGCAGGTTATTCAGTGCTCCTGTTATATCTGAGGAATGTATATTATCTGGAATATATGTGCAACAAGTGTTGTTCAGCAAAACGCAAACGCCCCCCGTTGATGCTGTTTTAGAATATCCAAAGCCATGCGGTTTCTGAATTATCATGGCTCGCATAGCATTCATTTCTATGTTTTTGGCCATCTTCTACTATTATGGAGTTTTTTTCAAAAACCGCCCTAATCGTAGCTTAAAGGTTTCCACACGCAGCATTAGTTTGCCCACACCTAGCCAGGACGGACAGATAGTGTCACTTACACATTAGTTTCCCCGATAGGGTCGTGTGGTTTCATTTCTATGGTCTCTCTTTAGCCTTTTGGGGAAGGTGGGTATCATCGTTACCTTACTGAGTATTATAGTGTTGGTCAGAAGTGAAACTGGAGCACACACCCCATACCAATTCGGGGGTAGTATGAAATAAGCGTTATTCCCGCATAACCAAGCTACCCCTCCGACCCAGTATGTTCCGTTTTGGTTGTTATTATCCTTGGGGATCCATTGTCCCTCACACTGCGTGGTGTTTTTTTACCCCACATAGATAGAAGAATCAATTTTTCCTTTTTCTCTCGCAACAATCGTGGTGGAATGTGTTTTCCGTTGGCCATGTGCTTGAATGGTGTGGCTTTTTCCCTATTACTGATGTGCAGAGGCTGCCATTTTCTTGGGTCACATATGCAGCTACGTGGGTTCCATGCATATGCACGAGAATGTTGTAGTATGTGTACGTTTCGTTGGTTCTTATTAACCATTGTGGATGCCTTCTCCTTCTGTCAGGTTTTGACCGGAACAATAAAATATGTACGCTTCGCATACCCCCCAGAGTTCCTATTGAAAAGGCACATGCTGCTTCTGTGAAATTCATTTTTCTCACATACACTGTAGGGCCTGGGAATGAACTGGCATGATAGAACATACTTAACAATCTGTTTTGATTTTGGTGCTTTAGCTGTTTCATACACATAACGATACCAAATGTTCTTGCAGAAACAGATGTCTTCCTCCTTTCTTTAGGGGTCTGAGATGAGAGCCGTCCAGTGTCCATCTCTTCTCGTGTGATGTCGTATCCTTAGGATCCTGCCTTAAACAGAGAAAGAGTCCTGCTACCAGAATTAGGCTCAGGCTTATCAGTCCTGCCCATGTTAAGTTGGCACAGGTCAGTTGTTCCTTCACCGGTTTGAGATGCTGAGCCCTATAGGTCACCAGCCCCTTTGTAGCTGTCCTTCCTCTGTTACCCCGTCGTTTGTTGGCCTCCTGTAACGGTAATATTGGCTTACAGTGGCTCTTGTGGATCAGGATGGTCTCTTTGCGATTTTTTAGAGCTGTCGGTGTGGTCAGGAGAACTCGGTATGGCCCTTTCCAGCAGGGGGCGCTCCAGTCCTTTCTATGGAGTGTCTTAATCAGGCCCTGGTCTCCAGGTCTCAGGTTGTTCTGTGGAATAGGAGCAGAGATTATCGGCAGACCACTGGACATCTGTACCTTCTTTGTTTGTAACATTTTATTCATCCATTCAGCTAATGATGTTTCCTGCTGTGCTTTTCCTATGTCATCCATTTTTGAAGGGAATGGAAAAGGTCTTCCATACACTATTTCAAATGGAGTGAGACCAGATTGATTTGGATTTATTCTCATCCATATTTTAACCAGGGATAGGCATTCGGGCCATGGCTGCCCTGTTTCTGTCATCGCTTTCCTTAATCTATTTTTTATTGTTCCATTTGTTTGTTCAACCAACCCAGCAGATTGGGTGGTAAGAACAATGTTTTTTTTTACTGAAACCCTAATGCTTTAGAGCACAGTTCTATTACATTTATTACAAAATTAGTCCCATTATCTGATCTTATGATTTGGTGGATACCATATGTGGGGAAAAAATGTCTCACTAAACTCTTTGGCCACTGTGAGTGCATCACAGTGTTTTGCTGGGTATATTTCCAACCATTTAGAAAGAGCGTCTATAACCACTAACAGTATTTTCTTTCCCTGTGACCATGAAAAGTTCAATAAAATTTGCATAGTCAGAAAATGTATGTGGTATAGTGAAGAACAGGTGATTAACCAGGATTAACCAGGTGTATCTTCCTCCTTTTTGACACATTCCCGTGTGTCACTGTTGCTGCAGTTTTGTAGAGATTTATATTTTAGGCAATATTGGTGTTGATTTTCTAAATGATAGATATCGTTTGTGTTTTTAACAGCTCCTCTTTTAAGCCAGGTTTTTCTCTCTGTTGCTGCTGTCAGTGTCTTTCAGCACGTCCGCATCTATAAATAACAGATCTGACATGTTCAGTATGAGGGAAAGTTTAAATGCAGCCTTTCCTTCATTTAATTCACAGGCTCTTACAACTGCATACAGCTCTGCAGTCTGTGCAGAGCACGTGTTGAGGTTAAGGCCGTGCTTCTATGACTGCGGTATCTGTGGTTACTGCAATAACCAACTCTATTTTTTCCCAAACTCATCTTTAGAAGCTGAATCATCCACAAAAATAATTTTTGGAGTTTTGTAGAATAGTTTTTGAGAGCTTCAACCTTTTGTTTTACATGAATGCGGTTCTCCATCTTCTACTGTTGGTAGCAGAGTGCTTAAATTGATTGGACCCACATCTTGTAAGGTTATATTTGCTGTGGAAAGCAGAAGTACAGCAAGGAGCAATGTGTTTGCTGTTCCTGCAGAGGTTTAAAGCCTCTGTTTTTCCAAATTCTTTATTATTCTTTTTTATCATATTTTATTTTAATTGATATTTTAATTTTTATGAAGCAAGTCCTTATTTAAAAATGAGATTTTTTTTGGTAGTTGCTATTATTTTTTAAATAATGCTTGATTTTAGTTCTTATTAAAAATATGAATGATGAACACAAAAAATGAGGCGTATTATATCTTATAATCTTAAGTTTGTCTACCCAGTTTTTATAGATACACCGTACAATTTCAGTCAGCTTTGTATTTATTTCAAGTAACTAAAGTTTGTTTTTTCAATAACTCAAGTTTTCTCTATTTCAGCCGAGTCCAGTAATTCTGTTAAAGTTCATTTCATCTTGTGGTTAAATTTTGAGTCTATTCGATCATTCTAAACCTGACTGGAAAAAGTCAAACATCAAAAAACAATGTTAAAATCCTTTTGTTTTACCATAAAGAACTGACCTAATATTATTATGATTCAGACTTGCCCTCGTAGTCTTTTAACTATTGTGCACATATACCCTAATTTTTACGTAACATGAAACAAGCATTTTTTTTTTCACACAAAAACACAGACAGACAAAATACAGACATTTGGCCACATAAAAGTCTAAATACCCTGTTTATCAGTATTGTCAATACAGGTAGAACCTTTGCTATCTTTATATGATTTTTTTTAGAAAAGATTCTGAAAACCTAATTGAGATATAAGTTTGGCATGATCATCAGAACATCAGACCTTTATTAGCGCTTTAAGGTCCCCCAAAGATGCATTACAATTGAAATCAGTCATTCCCATTCACACACATTCATACACTACTTACTTACTTTTCTGTAAGAGTAATTTTTATTTTGCAAAATTTTGAACATAATTTTTGACTTCTATTATTCTTAAAATGCACATTGTTTCCTCATAACCCCTTTTTGTTTTTCCACTAGGTCTGTTTTTAAATGCTTCACTCTTTTTATTCACCAAGAATCAATAAGGTGGTCTTAGTGGGGTCCCCTAATAGTGTTGTCTGTTGGGTGTCATGTTATCATTGTCAGGTCAGTGAGGTTCATAGGTCAGTCAGAACCTTGTTCATTTGGTCTGTGCACATAATGCTTCATAGATCCACCCTATGATTAGTCAGCAAAACTTCCCCTTTAGGAGAAAAATGTATTGTTAATGAATGAGCTGCATTTCCTAGGAACATTGCAATCCCACTGTCTTCCTTCTGGATGAGCATCACCTGTTCAAAACTGTCACTTAAAGGCTGCTCTTGCTTTTTTTTTTTTTTTTTATCTGTTTATCAACTGTGTGCACGCAGGAACTGAGAGGTCCCCTTTGAAACTATAATCTAACAAGGTTTTTTACTGTCTCTGGATCTTTTGAATGCATAATCTCCAGTTTAAGATCCCCCTGTAATTTTAGGATTTCAGTGGTAATTAAGTTACCTGAAAATTCATATTTTTATGCCATCGTTTACATATTTCTCCGGCCTCCTTCACATACTTTTCCATAAACTTTACATCTCCTTCTAAGTTTTTATATTTGCTTTGTTCGTTCCCCATTTTAAATTAGATTAGTTTAAAAACTATGAATGTCCTAAACAGAAAGTTCACTGGCATGAGATCAAGGAAGAGGACATTATAACACGCCCTTTCAACTGCGGCTAGTCCCCCGCAGCGGTATTAATTTTCAGGATGAAACCCATCCTGTATCTCCTAGATCACCATTACGTCTTTCTATTCAGGTAAAATAAAACACAGGACTAGTAGAATCTTGCTATGATTCTTTTTCACAAAATACTTAGTCCTCCAATCAACACACAACACATTCATTCAGTTAGTACTTGACTAGTCCACTTTCCCCAACAGTTGCTTACGGCCAACCTAACCTGTTTTATGAGCTCTTTTGTTATTTAACACTTAATTTCATTCCCTTACGGCGGAATCCTACCTAATTTGTTACTATCCCTTTCCGGCGGGATACTACCTAACCAATTGCTGTCTCCTTACGGCGAGACACTACCTACGGCTGTTTTTTAAGTACTTATTTACAACACAATTTTCTCACCTCTGAGCTGACTTCAGTGACTCTTTCGGACCCCAAGAGTCACCAGGCGTCGAGTGAAGCAATAATCTACCGGCCTGATGCGAATTCACCCACCGGGTCTTTGGACCACCGTCCTGGGGCGGACCTCCAGTAGCGCTTCCTCGGTGTCAGGTGATCCCCGGGATCCTCAGGTCACTGTAAAAGATAGATACGTTAGATTACAACATCCGCCTCGAAGGACCAATTAAATGTTAGAGATATTTATCAAATAGTCAAGCTCAGAAGGAACGACACATAGTCTCTGTTAATCTTGCAGCAAGATGGCACCCTCTCTCTTTATTTATATATGTGGTTCACACACACAATTCAACAGACAGTTCAAGCATTTAGGGGGTGTATGTGTGTCTGTGTGTATGTGTGGGGTCAGAAGGGTTAGGGTGCATGTGTTTTGCTTTTAAACAGAGAGGGAGTGGGGACTGGTACAAGCAGCCCCCAGATGTTGCTGATAGTAGCATAACTCACTCCTCTCCCCCATCCCTCTTTCTGTGGCATGTGGGAAGGAAGAGCACTTTGTACAGACATGAGTGATAAACAATACAAAAGTTTTAAACCCTAACACAAAGCTAGTGTCAGATATCATCGAGTAATCTACGTGCAGAGTTTGCAAAACCGGAAGCACAGTTTAATAAAGTGTGAGCATGGATTTCTACCGGCTTTGATTTTTTTTTGTACCTGCTGACACTTGCCGGGCTCCGTAAAATAAAACAGCTGGAGCAACAGTTAAATGTGGATAAGGTGCCCCTAGAGGTGGATGATTTTATTTATTTAACCAAAAACTACTGTATTTTCACTTGCAGGCACTAAAGAATTTAGGAGCGGGCGGTCTTTATCACTGAGCGAAGATAATAAAACACAGACTCAGCAAAATTCTCTCCTCCCAGCTCTCCACGAGGGAACCTTTTATTCTTCAAACTCGCACAAACTCATTTTTTCATTACCATTCCTTGGTGTTACAAAGTTTTTCAAAAGTGTTCCGTCTTAGTCCTTTTGGATCAGTGTTTTATAGAGATACAAAGCACTGGTGTGTATGTGGGTCATTTTGACCAATCAGAATCATTATTTGCAATTACATAAGCTTCTTGGCATTTTCATCCTGGCTTTCCTTTGCTTTTCCAAGAATACATACTCAGCCACATCTGGAAACTTCAAATTGGCGGACGTGACAGTTTGCAATAACAATTTCATCACTTATCTGGGTGGAGATTCCATGTCACGTTGGCCTGGCAACACTTTAGGGATGTCAAAACTTTCCCAGCTGGCAAGGGTCAAAATATCACAAGATTTCCTGCAATAACAAGCATCAGTTTTCCCTCTCGCCAAGAAGTTTCCTCTAATGCACTCTGCTCTCCAGACAGACAGGCGCTTGTAAGAACAATCCTTCATATTGTGATGGTAGAACAATAGTAACACTTTTAATCTAGTCAAAGCAGAGCTTTATGCCTCCACAAGAACACTTAATGAAATAAAAGGACAATTGTCTTTAGTTAGAGAAGTGATTGGTAAATCAGAAATTATTTTAACTATGATTATATATAAACTCACCACGGGCAAGCCTAGAACTCAGTGTGGAGTCATGCACAGACCCAGACATTGCTGACAATGTGGGCTGCACTCATACATGTTCTTCACAGATGCTATGTCAACTACATTTATATTAAATAAGTATTTAATACAGAATAGAGTAGAAAATCCTTTATTGTCCCACAATGGGAGAAATTTGGGTGTATCAGAAACAAAGCAAAAGGCAATAAAAGCATCCAGGTTCATACATCACTAGAACCATAGAAAAAGTTACCAAAATAGACGATATAAGAACCAAACAGGAAAAACAGGAGTCACAAAAAGTTTGAAGAGGCTGTATAGTAAAGGAGAATAAAACCCAGGAAACATTAAATTAACATTTGAACAAACTGGTGGTTATCAACAAAGCATACTCAGATTAATTAAATGAGAGGTGCAGCATAGTCAGATGACAGAATCAATGTTAACACTTGTTGAGCTGATGATAAACTGTGCAATATAATATAAAACAAATAAAATCAATCTCCTTTATTTAGTGAAGAAGCAGTGAATGTAACTGCCATGTATGCAGGGAATGATGCCTGGAAACCCAGAAATATATCAATAGATAATGCTTGAAGTCTCAAAATGTGATACCAACTAAATTACTGCTTTCACCGATTCCTGCAGTTTTGTAACTATGCAGTTTTTGTTTTCTTAATAAGGCCAAATTTAATGCACAAATTGCATCCATTAGCAGGCGTATTAATGGTGCTGAATGCAGGAGTTGTAGCCATATATCTGAGGCTGACGAAAATCTGGTGCTTAACTAGGTGCTTCCTCAGATAAGAAGTATTCCTGCCACTGGCCTTGAAATTCACATCACAAATTTTACAGCGACCGTAATCTGTTTGAGCATTTAAACCTTAACCAGTTTCCTCTCTATTGTGGATTCTCATGTGTTTGTTTAAACTTGATTTTTGGCTAAATCTGTGCCCACATGGATCACAACAGAAAGGTTTCTGTCCAGTGTGGATTCTCGTGTGTATGTTTAAACTTCCTTTTCGGCTAAATCTTTGCCCACATACATCACAACAGAACGGTTTCTCTCCAGTGTGGATTCTCATGTGTGTTTTTAACCTTTCTTTTTCAGTAAATCTGTGTCCACATAGATCACAACAGAAAGGTTTCTGTCCAGTGTGGATTCTCGTGTGTATGTTTAAATTCCTTTTCGGCTAAATCTTTGTCCACATACATCACAACAGAACGGTTTCTCTCCAGTGTGGATTCTCATGTGCGTGTTTAAACTTCCTTTTTCAGTAAATCTGTGTCCACATAGATCACAACAGAAAGGTTTCTGTCCAGTGTGGATTCTCATGTGTGTTTTTAAACTATCTTTTTGTGTAAATCTTTGTCCACATAGATCACAACAGAAAGGTTTCTGTCCAGTGTGGATTCTCATGTGTCTGTTTAAACTTCCCTTTTCAGAAAATCTGTGTCCACACAGATCACAACAGAAAGATTTTTGTCCAGTGTGGATTTTCATGTGTGTGTTTAAACTTTCCTTTTGTGTAAATCTTTGTCCACATAGATCACAGCAGAAAGATTTCTGTCCAGTGTGGATTCTCATGTGTCTGTTTAAACTTATCTTTTCAGAAAATCTGTGTCCACACAGATCACAACAGAAAGGTTTCTGTCCAGTGTGGATTCTCATGTGTGTTTTTAAACTTTCTTTTTGTGTAAATCTTTGTCCACATAGATCACAACAGAAAGGTTTCTGTCCAGTGTGGATTCTCATGTGTCTGTTTAAACTTCCCTTTTCAGAAAATCTGTGTCCACATAGATCACAACAGAAAGGTTTCTGTCCAGTGTGGATTCTCATGTGTATGTTTAAATTTGTTTTTCGGTTAAATCTTTGTCCACATAGATCACAACAGAAAGGCTTCTGTCCAGTGTGGATTCTCGTGTGTTTGTTTAAATGTTCTTTTTGGCTAAATCTTTGTCCACATAGATCACAACAAAAAGGTTTCTGTCCAGTGTGGATTCTCATGTGTGTTTTTAAACTTTCTTTTAGTGTAAATCTTTGTCCACATAGATCACAACAGAAAGGTTTCTGTCCAGTGTGGATTCCCATGTGCCTGTTTAAATTTGTTTTTAGGGTAAATCTTTGTCCACATAGATCACAACAGAAAGGTCTCTCTCCAGTGTGGATTCTTGTGTGTGTGTTTAAATGTCCTTTTTGGTTAAATCTTTGCCCACATAGATCACAACAGAAAGGTCTCTCTCCAGTATGAATTCTCTTATGAATGTTTAAAGGGTATTTTCCAATAAAGGTTTTACCACAGTCTTCACAGCTAAACTTCACTCCTGTCTGGACTTTCTTTGGCGATTCCACATTTTTCTTCTCTGTGAAACATTTCTTCCTATCCAGCGAGCTTAAAGATCCTATTTCTGATTTTATCATGTCTTTCCGAAGAAAGCCACAGTGAACAAATTGTTCAACAAACTGAGAGGAGCTAAAAGGTTTGTTAATGTTTCCATCTGACTCAGGAGCTCTGCTGTCCTTCCAATCATTGTCCATGTCCTTAGATTTCAGTCCAGAGTCTGACAAGTGTTTGGGCTCAGAGACGGGTGCTTTTACATCATCGGCCTTTTTTCATCCTTCTCAGTGTCTTCAGTTTCTGAGGAAACGGAACCATCTCCATGATCTTGTATCCTGAGGGATTCTTCTCCTCCATCGATGTCTTCTGGAAGCGCTCTGCCTTTAATTTGGTGTTGATAAAGCTGTGAGAGCAGAGGGGACTGTTTATCATCCTCACTCTTTATGGGAGTAGCAGTGACTGGAAACCTGATGGCATCAATCTCCTCCTTTCCTTTGAGCTGCTCTCCCCCCAGACTGGTGTAGACCTCCTCCTGTTCCTCATTTATGTGGTGGGGCTTTGGGTCATGTAGGCCAGCACAAGGTCTATGGTTTACAGGAGCTGCTTCTTTAACCATCAGCTTCTGCTTAACATCTGCAGGAAACACTGAAACACATCATGCATATTAGAATGTTTTTTGACTTAAGCCTGGACTGAGTGGCTTTTTAATAAAGATATATTTAGGTGATTTGGTTACATTCAATTCTTTGATTTAATTACCATTTATTCTTATCCTTTTATTATGCATTGTTGCTTCTTATGCCTGTTGATTTTATGTCATGATCTGTTCACTTATTCTCAACATCCATATGCTGAAACCATTTTAGTCATTTTTGTCTCCATCTCGCTTGTCTACGATTGTTTCCAGTGTGCCGCATAGTTAATATTTTTAACTAGTTTCTATGAGGAATAATGAGGTTTTAGAGCAGGTACAATAAGCAATGAACACGTCAACTTTTTCACTGTTTAAATATTTCTTTTAAAAACAATGACATATAATTCACAGCAGATGTCGGCAACTATCAAATATTCCTCATATAATAAAAAATTAAAGCCAATTATTCCAAAAAGGAGGTTAAGGGTAAAAACTTGAAATGAAACAGAGAACAAGGATTTAACCTATGAAGAAATGGATGTCTGAAGGTGTATAAAAAGCCAACAACCATATTAAATCTGTCAGCATTTAGAAAGCATCTTTTATATGTTCAAATCAAAATCAGCTGGTTTAAAATGTATTGATACCCTAACAGAAGGTTTCTTATTACTAAAGTATTGCACAGAGGAGTAAAACTGGTAAAAGCAAAGAGACCTTCACAAAAAGGTCTTACTATTGCAAAACATACTAATGGCAATGATTAAAGCTGCATTTCTAATCTTCTGACTGTTCCAATGAGCGCTGCTGCAACCATAATCCTGAAGTGGAAAGGACAATTTCAACGTCGACCAGTCAAAGCCAGGTGCCCCTAGAAAGACGTCTGGTCTTCTGGTTTAAGGTAGCTGTAATTAAGCTTTTGCTTATACCTTCGCTTGATCAAGGTGACTTAATAAATTCCAGACCTATATCCAATCTACTGTTCTCATCTAAAATTCTTGAGAAAATAGTTGCTAATCAAATGTGTAAGCATTTACACAGCCATGATCTGTTTGAAGAGTTTCAGTCAGGCTTCAGAGCTCATCATAGCACTGAAACAGCTCTGCTGAAAGTCAATAATGATATTCTTCTGGCCTCAGATAATGGACTTGTGTCTGTACTTGTCCTCTTAGATCTCAGTGCTGCATTTGATACAGTCGATCATAATATTCTCTTAGAAAGGCTGGAATATGCTGTAGGGATCAGGGGAACAGCGCTAGGCTGGTTTAAATCTTATTTGTCTGACAGATTCCAGTTTGTTCATGTAAATGATAAATCATCTTTAAACTCCAGGGTTAATTGTGGAGTACCACAGGGTTTAATACTTGGGCCAATTCTCTTTACTGAGGCAGACACCCTGTCTACTTTTAAGGCTAGGCTTAAAACTTTCTTTTTTGATAAAGCTTATATTTAGAGTGGCTTAGGTTATCCTGAGCTATCTCTGTAGTTATGCTGCTATAGGCTTAGGCTGCTGGAGGACATAATGACCACTCTTACTCTCTCTGCTACATTCTCATACTACTCTCCAAATTTGCATTATTTGCTGTTATTTCAGCTTTTAACTCTATGTTCTCTCTCTTTTCTCTTCCTAAAAGCAACACCATACATACATACATACATACATACATACATACATACATACAGGGGTTGGACAATGAAACTGAAACACCTGGTTTTAGACCACAATAATTTATTAGTATGGTGTAGGGCCTCCTTTTGCGGCCAATACAGCGTCAATTCGTCTTGGGAATGACATATACAAGTCCTGCACAGTGGTCAGAGGGATTTTAAGCCATTCTTCTTGCAGGATAGTGGCCAGGTCACTACGTGATACTGGTGGAGGAAAACGTTTCCTGACTCGCTCCTTCAAAACACCCCAAGGTGGCTAAATAATATTTAGATCTGGTGACTGTGCAGGCCATGGGAGATGTTCAACTTCACTTTCATGTTCATCAAACCAATCTTTCACCAGTCTTGCTGTGTGTATTGATGCATTGTCATCCTGATACACGGCACCGCCTTCAGGATACAACGTTTGAACCACTGGATGCACATGGTCCTCAAGAATGGTTCGGTAGTCCTTGGCAGTGACGCGCCCATCTAGCACAAGCATTGGGCCAAGGGAATGCCATGATATGGCAGCCCAAACCATCACTGATCCACCCCCATGCTTCACTCTGGGCATGCAACAGTCTGGGTGGTACGCTTCTTTGGGGCTTCTCCACACCATAACTCTCCCAGATGTGGGGAAAACAGTAAAGGTGGACTCATCAGAGAACAATACATGCTTCACATTGTCCACAGCCCAAGATTTGCACTCCTTGCACCATTGAAACTGACGTTTGGCATTGGCATGAGTGACCAAAGGTTTGGCTATAGCAGCCCGGCCGTGTATATTGACCCTGTGGAGCTCCCGACGGACAGTTTTGGTGGAAACAGGAGAGTTGAGGTGCACATTTAATTCTGCCGTGATTTGGGCAGCCGTGGTTTTATGTGTTTTGGATACAATCTGGGTTAGCACCCGAACATCCCTTTCAGACAGCTTCCTCTTGCGTCCACAGTTAATCCTGTTGGATGTGGTTCGTCCTTCTTGGTGGTATGCTGACATTACCCTGGATACCGTGGCTCTTGATACATCACAAAGACTGGCTGTCTTGGTCACAGATGCGCCAGCAAGACGTGCACCAACAATTTGTCCTCTTTTGAACTCTGGTATGTCACCCATAATGTTGTGTGCATTTCAATATTTTGAGCAAAACTGTGCTCTTACCCTGCTAATTGAACCTTCACACTCTGCTCTTAGTGGTGCAATGTGCAATCAATGAAGACTGGCTACCAGGCTGGTCCAATTTAGCCATGAAACCTCCCACACTACAATGACAGTTGTTTCAGTTTCATTGTCCAACCCCTGTACATGCATGGAAGGCTTGGTCCAACAAGTGTTTAGCAAGAATCATAAATGTATCAACGGAAACTGGCTCATACACAACAAGTTGATCATGAAAACTGCTGGAACGCTGTGGCAAGGCAAAGAAATTACCTGGCGTCGGAGGAGAAACGGGTAGAAATACTGGAGAAACAGGTGAGTGAAATGATCAGACAGTTGTGCTAAGCTGAGCAAGATGGCCGATCACAAATCATGACACTAAGTCCTACTACGGTTTTCTGAAAACATATCGATTGTTTTAATTTGATAATGAAACCTTTGGATGTCAGATGTTTGATTTTAACCAAACATAAATAGTAACAACCTCTGTGAAACGATGCACTCCATTACCTGAGAAACTTTATGTTTAGGAAAAAAAAAAAAGCCATTATTACGGTGGCCCATAGGTGTCAGGTCAAATAAAAAAGCCAAAACACAAATACAAAAGCACAACGGAAGTCACGCAACCTGCAACAGAAGTAACAGTACCTGTTGAATGAAACAACGGGAAGAGAAGCTTTGCTTGCTAACAGCAGACAAATCTTGACCGTTTGATAAGTGAAATGCTTTTTTGGTGATAATCAGACACACTGATTGGAACTATGAGTCTACAATGAGCTTTGACTTTGTTGTGTAAGTTATCGTACGCGGTTATAACTGCGGTCAAGTGAGCCGACAGTCAGAAACACGCGGTCACGCCAGCCGACACTAGCTCCCTCTTAAAAATTAGCTTCGCGCATACAAGGTGCATTACAGTAATAGAGCAGAAAGGACCCGATCCTGACAACGGTTAAGAATATAAGAGGAAAACAGGAAAGTAACCTACAGAACATTTATATTGATTACATTTTTACAACTTTCACATAAAGGTTTTATGTAAAAAAAAATTTTTTTTTATAATTTTACTGTACATTTTTGTAGAAAAAGTATCTACTAATGCTCAACCAGTATATAACTTTGTTGCTTTTAATTGTGGTTATAGTATAGATGATCCTTTACTATAATCTGTAGAGATTGTGTTGTCAACTCTCATGGTTTTGGAGAAATAAAATTCTGAAAGTGGGACAAAAGTGTATACTGGTTGAGCATTAGTAGATACTTTGACCCGTTATTCCTCCAAAAATGTGTGAAAGTTGTAAAAATGTAATTAATATAAATGTTCTGAAGGTTACTTTCCTGTTTTGTTTTTTTCCTCTTATATTCTCAACCGTCGCCAGGATCAGGTCCTTTCTGCTCCATTACCGTAATGCACCATGTATGCGCAAAGGTAATCTTTAAGAGAGAGCTAGTGTCGGCTGGCGTGACCGCGTATTTCAGACTGTCGGCTCACTTGGCCGCAGTGCAGTAACATATCTATAGTTTAACGCCATCTGTTCTCGGTTTTTGATACAGAAAATCCAGTTTCCCTAATCTTATGCTTAAGATTTACAGTTTCCCTCATCCCACTTTCTGCTTACGCTTACTCATCGTTGGTAAAATGGCAGAGTACACAGTGTATAACAAGAAAATAAGGACACTAAATAATACTGCTGTTGAATGACTTCCTTTGTGGCTCTTGTACTTGACCTGACACCTCTGGGCCACCGTACAATATTGCCTTTATGGTCTGGCTGCTGGCTCCCGTTTAACTATCCGTGGTTGCCATGGCAGAAATCTGTGCTATGTTCCTGTCTCCCAGCCTGTTGTTCCTTCCCTTGAATGTTACTCACTGCTTCATAATGCTGGTAGAAAAACCTGTTTCCAATGGAACGCTATGAAAAGAGCATACTCCTAGAATATGAATACCACATTCATCCTGGTTCATAACAAAGTCATTGAAATCTGTGTGCTACGGGCTACGAAACTGATACAAGTTTGCTTAGAAACTGAGTTTTCTGTGTGAAAGAAGCTCTAAAAATTACTTTAACACACTAGGCCCCTTGGGAGGCCAAACGTGTGCTTTCTGCTAGTTTTTTTTTTAATTCTCAATATCTCAGACAGTTTAAAGGTCAGTTCTATGAAACTTGGCCAGAATTTGCTTTTAACTTTTATTTTTTTAAGTTGTTTATCCTTTTGATTGCAAGGTATGTAGAACAAGAGCTACAAATTTAGCAAACACTCTTCTGATGCTCTGTAAGTATTTGTTCATATATCTCAAGTCATATCATCATCACACTATTAGCCACTGTTATCACACATTGCAGGTTTCCCTAATATCCTGCAGCCCTATTAATTAGTTTTTAAGCAAACTTGTATCGGTGATGAAGGACAACAAACCAATCAAAATGGCGGACGTGGGTCGTTCCCACCGAGTGACGAAGCGTTTACGTTTTAAGTCTATGGGAACATTTGGGCTTTAAGAAGCTAATCCATTAGTCACCTAAAATGTTCCTAAACTGTAGCTGAGATGAAAACATACAAACCTAATCTGTGCAGCAGAACTTTAGGGTTGAAACCAGCCTCCAGGATGTTGAGACGCAGCTGATCTTCTTTGTCCTCTTTAGCTGTTTGGGAAATCTCTCCCACTGCTGCTCTCTGCCACCGTTTTGAGCTGCTGTCTCCACATCTTTTTTTTGTTCGCTTCTCTTCAAAAGATCCTTTAACAGTTACTGAGTAGTTAGAACTCGGCTAAGATCCAAACTCTAGAGATGGGACATTTGAAGCAAAGCTTCGAGGATTTTTACAGAGTAAAAAGGTTCGATGCTTGTGTTGTCTTGCGGTAAACCACGTGACCGATGACAAAACGATGCCTCGCATTTCCGTGGGACACGTCACTGCTTCATTCACGTGTGGGGAATTTCTAAAAATAAAAGCGCGAAGACACTTGTTGCTTCGTGGGTTTTGTTGTAGTGGTTTGGTCGCCACGTCTGCAGAGATAGGAGCATCTGAGAAGAATGGAGCCAAAAAAAAAAAGGGGAAACCTCTCCCATCTGAGAGTAATTTGAAATGTGTGCTCAAAACAAGGTTTGTGTAAAGTGTGTTTGCAGCACATTACCTAATTTTTTTATTTGCATCATTACCAATAATTCTGTATCAATTAACTTTTATTTTTTGTATTTCAGGTGAAGTGTTTGTTGTATGCCAGAGAGCTGGTATACAATAATAACACCTCATCAATGCTTAGGCATTTCAGAGCCATTCATGAAAAAGAAAGAAAAAACAACTTCAAATAAAACGCAGACACCAGCCTGAGTTATGACATATATCTTATAGGTTTATTTAAATTGTTTGTGAATTTATTTTCATGCATCATACAGGTTCCAGAAAGCAGGTTTTTTGGATGAATGCTGTGGTCAATCTTATTGTAAAGGATTTCACAGCCCTTTACTGTTGTGGAAGACGAGGGGTTCAGGGAACTTGTTCAGTTGCTGGATCCCACCTATGTTCCTCCCTACTAGAAGGTTTATGTATGTACCAAACTAGATCAAATGTAGTGCTAACAAATAATTGCAGTAATTTCAATTAATTTTCTTTTTTTTCAAGGCTTTAAAGAAGATGGTGTAGGAAAAATATGAAAAAACAAAAGAAAAGGCCAAAGAGGACATGCAGAAGGTGTCTCCTGTGAGCCTCACAGCAGATATGTGGACATCAATAAATATGGAGGCGTACCTGGCAATAACATGCCACTTCGTTGATGCAGATGACAAACTGGGCACTGTGCTGCTTGGAGTTGAGCATTTCCCTCAGAGTCACACAACAGAAAATCTGGCAATGGTAGTTCATACCCACATGGAGGGGTGGGGCATAACTAATGAGGTAACTTGCCTAGTCACTGATGCTGCATCAAACATGATTGCATGTGCTAAGGCCTTAAGGATCAGGCACTCTGTGTGCATTGCTCATGCACTGAATTTGTTGGTAAGAAAATCATTTGACCAGGTTCCTGTTCTCTGTGACGTTCGGAAAAACGCCAAACGAATTGTAACATATTTTCGCTCAAGCACCAAAGGTAAAGAAAAGCTAGAAGTAGTACAGATACAGATAGGAAGACAGTCACAAAAGCTTGTCACTGATGTGGACACATGCTGGAATAGCATAACCTCACTATCTAGTTAGGAGTATCAAACAACTGAGGAGTGCTTACCTGTATTATTCCCTTTTTACCAGGCAACATTAGAGCTCCCAGAAGAGAGAAGGGTCTCAATCTCAAAGATAACCCTTAATGAACATGCTGCACCATGCAGTACTTGCAAAATCAGCAAATATCGCCAGTGTTGCTAAGCTTCTCTCAGACAACCTTCTAAGACATGTCAGAGAACATGTGGCAAGTATAGAATCTCTAAGCATAATGACAGTGGCCACATTACTTGACCCCAGGTTTAAAACTCTTGGCTTTCTCAGCCAAAACAAGACACAAGAGGCAGTACGGCGGCTAAAATCTAAATGTACGGCACTAATAGCCAGCAGTGAAGCTTCACTTCCACATCCATCAGATGCAGGAGAAGACACCAGCAACTCTAGTGAGTTTTTATTTTTTCTGTAAATTCCTTGAGCTTTACATGTTAGTTCTGCTGTATTTCAGCTGCTGGTGTTGTATGATTATATTTAGTTGTTTTTGTTGCTATTTATAGGGTAACTGTGGTGTCTACTAGATGAAACAGTGGACCAGAAGAGACAACGCTTCAATGCCACAGCAGATGCCATACTAGAGGTGGAGCGATGCCTGGCAGAAGGTAACTTGAGGAGACATCAGGACCCCCTGGAGTGCTGGCTTACACAAAAACATGTGTATCCCTACTTGTACCGCATGTCACAGAGGTTCCTATGTTCACCAGCTTCCTCAGTGCCTTGCAAGAGTGTGTTTTTCAAGGCTGGGGAGCTCATCAGCTGATGAAGAAACAGCCTTCAACCGCAAACAGTGAAATAAGTCTTGATTTTGAATAAAAATTATCATCCAAATACCCATCCACCAGCAATTTCACATTTAGTGGTTTGATCAGAAACAGACTGAAGGCTATTGAAAGAGTGAAATTCTGTGTGCAGCTAACTATAAAGGATCTGAAGCAGAAGTCCCAGAAAAAGAATACAAGTTTTTCAGGAAAGAAGTCACAAACACAAAGCATACAGTGCATATTTATTGTCAAATCAGTCCCCATAAAAATCATATCACATAAAAGAAGACTATTACCACAGACGTCAGCATATTAGCAGAATTATTTTGGGTATAAATCATTTTAAGAACTAAAAAGAAATGACACATGGGTTTGAAAAAATTTTTATTGTGATAATATTGCAAACAATGCCATATTCTGATATTTGAGGTATGAAGAGAAGGAGAGAAACCCAGGAGTCAGAACAAGAACGAGATAAGGAAGGAAGGATGGAAGGAAGGAAGGCCATATACTCACACAAGGCTTTAGATAATCTGGTGCTGTTTGTCAGCCAGAGAGCAGCATATAAAGCCAGGTTAACAGGTGGAGTGAGTGAGGCGTGAGTAGGGAGCTGGCAGGGAAGAAGCAGGTGAAAACAATGATCGGAATTACTTCAGCAGAGAGGATCAGAAGCAGACAGTGGTGGTGCAGGCAAAAAGACCAGAATTATAACATGAGGCCAAACTGGTATTTAAATGATCAACAGAATATAAGTGTATACATCCACAGGATGCATCAGGATGCATTGAAGGCATTTTGTCTTAAAGGGGTCACAGTGACCAATCACACATTTTTATTTCTAAATTTTATACCTTTCCAGACTAATGTTTTTAGATATCTTCACAAAGTTTGTATCATATACAAGAAGTAGGATTAGAAGATAGTGTTTCCTTTTTATCTTTTCTTCCACAACATTAGAGAATGCTAAGCTGACCAAGCAAATAAAACAACAATAATAATCACCTTTATTTGTCACTCCAATTGTATATTGCAACCCAGTATGTCCTCTGCTTTTAACCCATGCCTTAGGCAGCAGTAG
This sequence comes from Crenichthys baileyi, assembly GCA_036173005.1. NCBI lineage: Eukaryota > Metazoa > Chordata > Actinopteri > Cyprinodontiformes > Goodeidae > Crenichthys > Crenichthys baileyi. The sequence continues at coordinate 210,484 of JAHHUM010001517.1, read as the reverse complement.
GCGGCTTACAGAGTCTGAGAAGCATTCTGGGGCTGATGGTTCTCCTGGGAGACCCCGACCATACGCAAGCGGTATTGTGAACCAGGACCTTCCGCTGCAGTTCACCAACATCCGACTCTCTACCCACTTGGCCAGCTCTCCCACAAGAAGAAGAGAATGAGAAGAAATTAGGGCTCACACATAGTGAACCAACATATGAAGCTAATATGAAAAAAGGAGCTTGATAAGCAGATTGAAGAACTGAAGCAAGAAAAAGGTAAACACGAATAAAAATTATAAATGATCATGAAAATGGAGAAACACTGAGGTTTTGGAGATGGTGCTACATGAAATCAAAATATTTGATGTTAAAGATCAAATAGTGGAAAAAGACATTTTAATGCATAAAGAAAAATTATTGAAAACAGCCAGTAAATATACAGAAAGACTGGAATACACAGAGAATCAGATAACTAGAATAGAGAACAGAAATGAAGATGTTTAGAACTCACAGCAATTTACTCCCCCAGAAAAATAATATCTGACATGAATGCACTGGATGCATTATGCAGCATTACAGGCACCTCTAGTCTTGTAGAGGTCACAATAATGGTGTCAGATCATAGGGTTCAGACGTTTTGTTTTGTTAAAATGTCATGCTATTCCAGCCTCATATTTCTAGGTTTATTGTTCACTGAGTTTTTACATGATTCTGGACATTTATATAATAAAGCATTAATGTTCAAACCACTCAAATGGTGGAAAAAGCTTATTATTTACAGGTTCCACAATTAATGAAATGAACTTATATAGAGCCTTTCCAGTCATACAGACCACTCAAAGCGCTTTACACTAGAGCCACATTCACCCAATCGCACTCACTAATGCTCACACATTCATACACCGATTGGTAGGCAACGTGAGGTTAAGTGTCTTGCTTAGGTGTTCGATAACATATGAAACTAGTTTCATTATAATCAAAGAGGGTGGATTGTTATGGAAATTTTAGTGCCTTGCTTGATTTGCTCCTTGGTACTCTACAGGAACTGACAAAAGTATTAGAACCCCTCAGTGTTGTTCTATTCTTCTCTGTTTAGTCTTAGAGTAATGGTTTCTCAGCCTTCTCCTTGCACCTGTGTGAGACAATATGTATGCCACACTGTTAAGATTATGTCTAGGACAACAGGTCTCATGAGAGTCACCTTGAAAACTGTTGTAGATTATAGGAGAACTTTTACTTTGTCTAGTCAGAATGATTTGGCAGTACTACTGAGCACATCGCCAATGCTGTAAAATCCTTCTCTCTTGCAAGATTAAAACAAAGCTGATTCTGAGTAACAATCATCAGTCTCTGGATGTGAATTTTTCTACAACAATATCTATCTATCTATGGGTATATATACGTAAAATTATGATTTATTTGATTTATATTATGACTGACTGACTGACTGACTGACAGTTTATCTAATGAGAGCACACTAGCTCAACAAATGTAGATTGACTTCTCGAAACATGATGTTTGAGCTTTCAGGGTTACCGTAGTTCCCCTGTGGTGCGAGCACAGCGCAGCGGTTCCGAGCCTGCAATAAGCACGCGCGCTTTTTGCCGCCTGGGCAGTGAGGAGATGCAGGGGAAATCGTATCTGATGGGGAAACGCGAATCAACGTAACAACGGCATCCATCCCACTTTGGATGGAGCAGCTTCTTTCTAGGAATCTGGCCAAATTTATTAGTTCTCCAAAACACTGACAAACCCAGGGTTCAGACCAGGAAGCAGGGTCGTAGTTTAACACTCCTCTCTGCAGCTTCTGTACTGCTACCCACCCATTACCCTATTAAGACAGTGTCTCGCCCACGGCCAAAACTGAATAGATTAAAAAATAATCTAAAAGGAGGAAATAAGGTAAATCTAATAAAAATAAACACAACTCAGACTAAAAAATAAATAAAACAATTAAATATCGCTTACTGAACATAAGATCTCTCTCTTCAAAGACTTTGCTAGTTAGTGACCTGATTTGTGACAATCAGATTGATTTATTTTGCCTCACAGAAACCTGGCTGCAGCAAAAGGATTATGTTACTATAAATGAGTCAACTCCTACTGATTATTCAAATTTTCACATTCCTCGAAATACTGGGCGAGGAGGAGGAGTAGCAACCATCTTTCAGTCCGATTTATTGATTAGTCCCAGACCAATCAATAGCTACAACTCTTTTTTAATATTTTAATCCTTAGTTTTTCCTCATCCAAATTGCAAAGCACTAAAAAACCACTTCTGTTTGTTGTTTTGTACCATCCACCAGGCCCTTACTCTCAATTTATAGATCAGTTTTCAGACCTTTTATCTGATTTAGTGTTAAATACAGATAAAGTTATTATAGTGGGGGATTTTAACATTCATGTTGACACTGAAAGTGATAGCTTAAATATAGCCTTTAATGGTATCTTAGACTCCATTGGCTTTACTCAAAACATAACAAACCTACCCCACCTTTGTCTTCATTCTCTGGACCTTGTGCTGACATATGGCATTGAGTGTACAGACATAACAATATTTTCTCACAACCCTGTGCTGTTCTGACCATTTTTTAATAACCTTTGAGTTTAATTTTAAACCGAGTACTCCACACCTGAAAGAAAATTTCATTATAGTAGATCATTATAAGACGATGCTGTAACAACCTTTAAAGAATCTGTTCCACTTTTAATTTGCTCATTATCACAGAAAAACAGAGTGGAGGGCAATAATTTTGTTTTCTTTCCCCTTCACAAATTGATTCTCTTGTTCAGAGTGTTACTTCATCATTGCGTGGTGCATAAGGGCAATGCACCCCCCTTGAAAAGAAGGAAATTATTCATATGAGGCAGGCTCCCCCGGTTTAATTCAGAGCTGCGTACTTTAAAGCACAATGTTTGAAAATTGGAGCGAAAATGGCGCTCTCACACACCTAGAAGATTCCTACTTAATCTGGAAAAAGAGCCTACTGTTGTATAAAAAGACACTTCGCCAAGCCAGAACAGCTTATTTTTTTCATCATTAATAGAAAAAGAACAAGAATAATCCTAGGTTTCTCTTTAGTACAGTTGCTAAACTTACACAGAGTCATAGCTCTGTTGAGCCCTCCATTCCCTTGCTCTTAGCAGTCATGAGTTTTTGGGATTTTTCCAAAAAAAAAATTGATTCTATTAAGAAAAAATCTTTGATATACCCCGAAAATGATTACTTCATCCTCAGCAAGTGAGACAACATTGGAAATAACTGTAGAACCTGATCTGTGTTTGGACTGTTTTGATCCTGTGGAGCTTCCTGAGTTTTTCAGAAATATTAGCTTCATCTAAAACCTTCAACTTGTAGGAACCCAATCCCCAACCAAAATTTTTTAAGGAAGTGTTCCCTCTGATTACCAGCCCCATTTTAGATATGATTAATCTATCCTTAGTAAAGGGATATGTACCACAAGCTTTAAGGTACCCCCCTGTAAATTAAAACCCTTTTGCTTAAGAAACCTTCGCTTTTGACCCGAGATGACCTTTAATAAATTACAGACCCCGTATCCAATTTTCCCCTTCTTATCTAAAAATTCTTGAAAAATAGTTTGGTAATCAAATGTGTGAGCATTTTACACAGCAATGACCTGTTTTGAAGAGTTTCAGTCAGGCTTCAGAGCTCATCATAGCACTGAAACAGCTCTGCTGAAAGTCACTAATGATATTCTTATGGCCTCGGATAATGGACTTGTGGCTGTACTTGTCCTTTTTAGATCTCAGTGCTGCATTTGATACAGTCGATCACAATATTCTCTTAGAAAGGCGGAAATATGCTGTAGGGATCGGGGAACAGCACTAGGCTGGTTTTTAAATCATTTTTCTGACAGATTCTAGTTTGTTCATGTAAATGATAAGTCATCTTTTAAACTCCAGGGTTAATTGTGGAGTACCACAGGGTTTAATACTTGGGCCAATTCTCTTTACTATATATATATGCTTCCAATAGGTCAAATTATCAGGCAGCATAAGATAAATTTTCACTGTTACGCTGATGATACTCAGCTTTACTTATCCATAAATCCTGATGGGCCCAACCAGTTAGATAGACTACAAGCATGTCTTGAAGACATAAAAACTTGGAAAACTTTAAATTTTCTGCTTCTAAATTCAGACAAGACAGAAGTTGTCATCTTTACACCGGAGTCTTTAAAAAAGAAACTGCTTAGTCAATCACTTAACCTGGATGGCATTAAATTGACCTCCGCTATTAAATTAAAAAACCTTGGTGTTATTTTTGACCAGGACATGTTATTTAAATCCCATACTAAACAGGTTTCAAGGATTTCCTTCTTTCATCTCCGGAACATTGGCAAAATTAGAAATATACTATCCAGGATTGACGCTAAAAACTAGTCCATGCATTTGTTACTTCAAGGCTGGACTATTGTAATTCGTTACTATCAAGATGTCCACAAAATGCATTTAAAGGCCTTCAGCTGATTCAAAATGCTGCAGCAACAGTTCTGATGAAAATTAAAAAGAGAGATCATATTTCTCCTATTTTAGCTTCCCTTCTTTGGCTCCCTGTTAAATCCAGAATAGAATTTAAAATTCTCCTCCTCACATCTAAAGCCCTTAATGACCTAGTTCCATCATACATCAGAGAGCTAATTGTTCCATATGTTCCTAACAGAGCACCAACGGTTTACTGGTGGTTCCTAGAGTCTCTAGAAGTAGAATGGGAGGCAGATCCTTTAGTTATCAGGTTCCTCTCCTGTGGAACCAGCTCTTAGTTTTAGTCCGTGAAGCAGACATCCTGTCTACTTTTAAGGCTAGGCTTAAAACGTTCCTTTTTGATGAAGCTTATAGTTAGAGTGGCTTAGGTTATCATGAGCTCTTTTTAGTTATGCTGCCATAGGCTTAGGCTGCTGGAGGACATAATTACCACTTTCATCTTCTTCGCTACATTCTCACACTACTCTCCAATTTTGCATTATTTGCTGTTATTTCAGCTTTTAACTTTGTTCTCTCTCTTTTCTCTTCCTAGAAGCTACACCTGGCCTGACTCTGTGTCTACCTGTGACACCTTTCTGGAGAGGGGCATCGTCCAAGCCTCTGCTTGCAACAACTTAATGCTTACCCTCTACCAATGATCCACATGGCCCTGTCTTTCAGTGTTTAACCCTTTCTCTGTCCTAGACATGGCGATTGACTGAGCTTTTACTGTAACTAATTATATGTTTATTCTTTGTTCTCTTTGTGTCTCTGCTCTGCTCTCTCAAACCCCCAGTCGGTCATGGCAGATGGCCGCTCACACTGAGCCTGGTTCTGCTGGAGGTTTCTTCCTGTTAAAAGGGAGTTTTCCTCTCCACTGTCGCTACATGCATGCTCAATATGAGGGATTGCTGCAAAGTCAACGCCAGTGACTGTCCACTGTCACTACATGCTCATCCATGAGGAGGGAATGCTGCAAGTCACTGACTGGATGCAATCTGCTGCGTTTCCTTAGATAGAAAAACTTTTTTATCCAATTTGAATAAATAACTGAATCTGTCAACACACTGTTCAATGATTAGGATTAATTGGAATGTATGTACCTGACTTTTGTGAAGTGCCTTGAGACAACATGTGTTGTGAATTGGCGCTATATAAATAAGCTGAATTGAATTGAATTGAATTGAATTGGTCAGAGGGCAGGGCATTTGTGTCATGGAGAGGCCACAAGGATCCAGGTTTAAATCCCATAGCCTGCCACTCTCGGTCCCTGAGCAAGACCCTTAACCCCAAGTTGCTTCCCAGGCGCCGCACAATGTCAGCCCATTGCTCCCTAAGGGATGCATTAAATGCAGAAGGGCAATGTTGTTGGACAATTGCACTGACAAAAATAGATTATTATCAGCTGTAAGCAGAAAGTCATCATAATTAACAGAAATAATTGCTTGAAAACCTCAGTTTGTGTAATTAATCTTTAGGTGTTTAACTTGAGTAACTGAAATAAATGGAGTTTTCAACAATATTTGAATTTACTGAATATGAATGTGGTTTCCAAAAAAGACTCGTTGAAAGATATGTCAGTCAAAACTAAGCAAAGGCTGTGAATACTTTCATCAATATGATTTATTAGTTTTCTATTTGTAAAAAATGTATAGCAGTCTCAAACAAACTTTTTTCAAATGGATCTGAAATGATAAACAAATTGAAATGTGACACTACGACACTACAACTCACATGAGCACTGCCTGCGTACAGTGTTTGCTCATTGGTCCGTTCATGACTAACGTCACTTTACATAGGCGGTCCCTGTGGAGAACAGTTGTGAAGCGGTGGTAATGTGGCTGCACATTCAAGGTGTCAGAAAATCTGGAGAGCAGAAAAAAAGAAAAACTGACAATGAAACGAAGGAATGGGAGACAAAGAAAAAGAAAAGGGCTTTAAATGAAAAGTGGAAGACAGCAGGTCGAGAATGGCTGGTATATGACCCAGGGGAAAACGTTATATACTGCACAGACTGTAGGATGCATGGGGGTGAAAAGATGAAGGGGGTCTCTTTTGTAGTCGGAACAAACAATTTCAAAGTCAAAATGATAAATGGCGGCAAAACGGGCGAAAATGGCCGGTTCTTTGTCAGATAGTGTGGCGGTGAAGTCCCTGGCCCTCATGACGTCGGCCGAGCTTGAGAAAATGGGATTGCTGTTTCGCAACGCACACGCTATAGCGAAGAAAGGCTGACCATTCACATTTTCATATAAAAGAAGCTTTACAGAGAACCTTGTCGGAACTGAATACTTGATAATAACCTGAAGTGGTAAACATTTTATGTAGTCTTGATATGATTGTGTAAAAGGGTCATTTACACTTAAAAATGTAAATCTAGTGCAGCCCCACTCACAGCCAGAGACATGCCCATGAATGTCAGAGTCTGGGATTTTGTCTGCCTGCTACTAACTTCCCTCCACCACTAAGTGTCGCCAGATTATTTTAGCAAATTTCTTTGGAGAAAAACTAAAAGTGGCCCTAGATTCCAAACAGATTTTACAAATAAACAGTTTTTAAAGGATCGTTCACTCCAGGATTGGCCAGCTGATATATTGGGCTTTTTGACTGACTCAAGCTAAGGTGTTCTTATTACTAAAGATTATTGGAAATTTAAGCCGCTGCTATTGATGAACCAGGTGAGAGACCAGTGCTTTGTGGTTAATAATAGGCTGAAAATAGGATTTGTTTTGAATTTGGTTTGTTTTATTGGTCCTATAGAGATGGTTAGAGAGGTAGAGATGGTTAGGATACCAGTGGTGGAGGAAATGACATCTGTTTTTTACAGATAACATTCTGTCAAATGCAATTCACTGTTGAGATAAAACATGGCCTCATTAGAAATATTTAAATCCTGGTAAATGCTTTGACTTAAAGCATCCATAAATCCTCTAACAAAACAAAATTACTACATCTTTGGATAAAAAAATGCCTTTGCTATATATATTTCCTCAAATGGCTCGTCAGGATGATTTGGGCTGATTAATATACTTTGCAAAACATGTCAGGTCAAATAATTTATTGTATAGTTTCTTAGTTTTGACTAAGTATTGTGTCTAACATTGAAAACTGGCTCAGAGTTGATCTGTTCTTTCTTTCTAGGTGAAACGACTAAAGGAGCTACATCCATTAACATTTACCTTTTCCTTCCCATAGAAAGTACTCCTGGATCAGTGCTTCTTTGTTCTCTTTGTGTCTCTGCTCTGTTCTCTCTAACCCCCAGTCGGTCGTGGCAGATGGCCGCTCACACTGAGCCTGGTTCTGCTGGAGGTGTCTTCCTTTTAAAAGGGAGTTTTTCCTCTCCACTGTCGCTACATGCATGCTCAGTATGAGGGATTGCTGCAAAGTCAACGCCAGTGACTGGATGAACACTCCACCGTAAAATCAAGGACAATGGCCTCTGTGACAGTGCTCATGTTCCTCCGTTGCACACACTTACATGCACACACACACACACACGTTCATAGATATAAACATACGCACACACCGTCTTCACCGTGTCCCTGCATCTACTGTCATATCTTTCTCTTGCATTCTTCTACTCTTAACCTTTTATCTCTTAGCCAGAATTAAGGAGAACTTCATACCAGTGACTCTCAAGGATTATTATTGTTGTCGTTTTTGTTTTTTCTGTGCCATTGTAATGTTTTCCTTTCGTTATGTACAGCACTTTGAGTCTTATTACTGAAAAGTGCTATAAATAAACCTACCTTACTTTACCTGACCTTATTTAAATAAATAGTCTGACCCAATAAATTGCTTCACATAGTGCCGCAAGAGAGACTTTGATTCATTTTTAAGTCCGCAAGGTTTGACATAATTCAAATGGCCTGTAATGACAGACAGTGGGGTTTTCTAACAGGGCAGCACCATGGCGTGTATGTGGAATATCCATGAATATTATTTATCATAAGCTATCAATATCTGAGGAAGAAAGGATATTCAGATTATTTAATAATTTATAACCATATTTTTTCTGATAAATTAGCTTTTGGGGTTGGTTACATATCAGTATTATTCTACCAACAATGTTAATCAACCAGACTTAAATCTTTATAAAAACAGAGCGACACAGAATGCCTTACAATGGGTAAGCTTGTTTTACTTAAAAGGTTTAATTGTGTCTTTACTCTCTATAAATGCTAGCTCTTTTTCAGATGGTTACTATAATTATTTTCAGTATCTAAAAAAATAATAGCATATAATTCTGAGCAAAGATGGTGAAAAACAAAACGTCCATAAAGAGGAGCCTGCAAGGAAATAAAACTACGATGAAAAAAAGTCAGTCTAAAAAATAAAACCTGTGATTTTAAAGAAGAACACAAATACAGAAAACGTTGGCTGATTAAATCTGATTAATATACTGTTTGTATTATAAAATCATTTTGTTAAAAAGTGTAGAGAAAGACGTTCATCATCAGAAACCTTTAATTATTTCAGACTCAGTCTCAGTATGAACAACAGGGAGATAAAGGCTTGTGGCAGATAGGCAATGTTAAAGAAATGAGCTTCTTTATTGAACCTGTGGACTGTGTTGTCTATTGTCTCATTTTATTGTTGTTCATAATGGTATTTATGTTGGATCGATTGTTAACTGTCATGTCTGGGAAGGAGGCATTCAAGCAGGATTTGATTATAATCTGTACACTGTACTTTTACAATAAAACTTTGAATCTTTTAAATCCAATATGTCCTCTTTATTTAACCGTATTGGGTATTGCAAGACTCGAGATTATTTGACGCCTCCACTTGCCGTATTCCCATCGCTTGATCCCCACATAACTGTACCACCAGGACGAATAAAAATATTTGAGTCCTGCTGTCTTCAAACACTAGCATCCCATCATTAGTGGCTACAGGGCGTCACTCTGGACACATTTACAAAGTATCTTCGTCTACATTTTCTCTGTTGTGGTTCTTACCATGGAGCTTCTTGAAGGAATAACACCCTGGGTGTATCCCTCTTTCTGTGCTCTAACCAACCCTAAAAACTCACACATTACTGGTTATTATCTAGATAATATAATACTTACTCTAATACATACTATCATTGCTTGTGATTCAATTCACAAGAAATGCAAACATTCCTGTTAACAACAGAAGAACACTGACTTGTCTTTTTCATCTAATTTATTAAAACAGAAGTACATAATTGATTCTTTCTATCTAAAGAATTTGGACTAAAATCAGAAGCATTTTAAGTAGACAGATTTACTGAGAAATGGTAGCTGGAGCCACTAGCCTTTGTTTACAGGGGATTTGAATTCTGTCAAACAAAGTAAATGGGTGGAGAGTGGACACAGCCCTGCTTAAAATAACATTTCAGTGTATAACATTATAAAAACAATGTTTTATTGCTTTCTATTACGTAACCAAAAGCTTTGATAACGAGAGGTGCCTATCTCCAGGCATCTTTGGGCGAGACACCTGGACAGGTCACCAGTCCATCACAGGGAAACACAGAGACACACAACCATTCACACACTCAGTGACACCTACGGAGAGACCAATTAACCTAACAGTCATGTTTTGGACTGTGGGAGGAAGCCGGGGTACCCGAAGAGAACCCACGCATGCACAGGGAGAACATACACACTCTGTGCATAAAGAACCCAAGCCAGGAGTTGAACCCAGGACCTTCTTGCTGCAAGGCAACAGTGCTACCAACTGTTCCACCGTGCAACCCAAAAATCTTTTCCTTTTTTTTTTTAAATGCAGTCTGCTATGAAGCTAAACAAAGTTTGTATTTTGTACTGTAAGGCATGTGCTCTTGCTTTTTACTCTGACAGCAAGATTTACAGGGGTTGGACAATGAAACTGAAACACCTGTCATTTTAGTGTGGGAGGTTTCATGGCTAAACTGGACCAGCCTGGAAGCCAGTCTTCATTGATTGCACATTGCACCAGTAAGAGTAGATTGTGAAGGTTCAATTAGCAGGGTAAGAGCACAGTTTTGCTCAAAATATTGAAATGTTCACAACATTATGGGTGACATACCAGAGTTCAAAAGAGGACAAATTGTTGGTGCACGTCTTGCTGGTGCATCTGTGACCAAGACGGCAAGTTTTTGTGATGTATCAAGAGCCATGGTATCCAGGGTAATGTCAGCATACCACCAAGAAGGACGAACCACATCCAACAGGATTAACTGTGGACGCAAGAGGAAGCTGTCTGAAAGGGATGTTCGGGTGCTAACCCGGATTGTATCCAAAAAAACATAAAACCACGGCTGCCCAAATCACGGCAGAATTAAATGTGCACCTCAACTCTCCTGTTTCCACCAGAACTGTCTGTCGGGAGCTCCACAGGGTCAATATACACGGCCGGGCTGCTATAGCCAAACCTTTGGTCACTCATGCCAATGCCAAACGTCGGTTTCAATGGGGCAAGGAGCGCAAATCTTGGGCTGTGGACAATGTGAAACATGTATTGTTCTCTGATGAGTCCACCTTTACTGTTTTCCCCACATCCGGGAGAGTTACGGTGTGGAGAAGCCCCAGACTGTTGCATGCCCAGAGTGAAGCATGGGGGTGGATGAGTGATGGTTTGGGCTACCATATCATGGCATTCCCTTGGCCCAATACTTGTGCTAGATGGGCGCGTCACTGCCAAGGACTACCGAAGCATTCTTGAGGACCATGTGCATCCAATGGTTCAAATATTGTATCCTGAAGGCGGTGCCGTGTATCAGGATGACAATGCACCAATACACACAGCAAGACTGGTGAAAGATCGGTTTGATGAACATGAAAGTGAAGTTGAACATCTCCCATGGCCTGCACAGTCACCAGATCTAAATATTATTGAGCCACTTTGGGGTTTTTTGGAGGAGCGATTCAGGAAACGTTTTCCTCCACCAGTATCACGTAGTGACCTGGCCACTATCCTGCAAGAAGAATGGCTTAAAATCCCTCTGACCACTGTGCAGGACTTGTATATGTCATTCCCAAGACGAATTGACGCTGTATTGGCCACAAAAGGAGGCCCTACACCATACTAATAAATTATTGTGGTCTAAAACCAGGTGTTTCAGTTTCATTGTCCAACCCCTGTACTTCCAAACTGATTACAGACATAATCCTACCGGCATTTCAACTGGAACTTCAGAGGGGACCTTGCCTCTCTTCCATACATTACAAGGAAGGGCGAGACTTTGGTGGTTGTGTGCACTTTAGATCTCAGTGAAAACAAGGTGGCATCAATGGATAGATCCCAATAATCCTGCCTTTCATTAACAAGTTTTCTTAGGACCTTATAAAGAACAGTTGTAGAAACTGTGTTTCCACAAGGAGTATTTCATTTGGTTTAAAAAACCTGGCTGATTACTACTGATTACCATTGTAGGAGTCACTCCGCATATGACATGGCCTTTGGTCATTTTTTCGCTCATCAACAAAATAGAACAGATCCAGACTGCAACGAACAATCACGTCTGCAGAGACAATCATCAGGGCGGACCTTCCCTCAATCAAGGACTTATAGAGGTCTAGGGTCAAGAAAAAGGCTGCTAAAGTCAAAGCAGACCCAACACACCCTGCACATAACTTGTTTAGACTTTTACTGTCAGGTCGGCGCTACAGAGCGGTAGTCAGCAAAAACCAGCCGCCACAGAGACAGTTTCTTCCCACAGGCTGTTGCTCTGATGAACACTTGAAAGTCAGAGTTTTGGACTGATCTCACATTATATTCTATTCTAAAGTCAGTTGTGTATATATGTACATTTAAATTGGTATTTTTCATTTTTCCATTATTATAAAAAAAAGTTTACTCATACTCATTAAGGTTTGTATATTGAGAAATAAATATGTTAAATTGAACATTTTTGATTTTATTATTAAACAAATAGGACAACGTCTGGTCCAGAGAACTGTAGGTGATCCATAGTAGACACTGTGTGGGAGCAGGGAGAGTGGATGGTGTTCTTCAGAGGTCCACTGTCGTCTCATCTCATCACATTATATTAGCACTCAATTATTATTAGTCAGACTATCAAACATGTTGAAATGATGCTCTTGATCCACAGGTTCGGTTCTATTCCGTAGGTCCACTTTACTACCTTTTTGCTGCCAGTTTAAAACCCTTTGGTTTGAAGTGTCTCTTATGGCCCATTTTGACCCAATCCTTGCGTTTACCTTTTTATCCTATTGTTAACACATAAATACATCCACAATTCCAGCATGTTTTGGCATTTACATTTAAGGGGCATCTTATATTTTTATTTGTGAGCACTCACAATATAGAATCAGTTTTGGCAAAGTATCTAAGCACGGATACACAGCTCCAGTCCTCAAGAGGTCCCATCCTGCACCTTTTAGATGCACCCTGAGTGTGAAAATTAAACTTTGTATGTTGTTTGTATAACATGATATAACTTAGAGCAGCTGCACAGACCAAGTGTGAGCAAGGATGCATCTAAAAGTTGCAGAACAATTTTTCTGTTTAACTGTTACCAACTAAATTACACTGTAAAAGCTGTGCAAGTTGTATTTACAAGAAAACAGAAACGTGAAATCAGAAAGGAATACCTAAAAATGCAGCTGCAGAAAACACAAATTGGAATAATATGGAACCTGGCAAGAAACAGCTGTTAAAAAAGACTACAACAAAGTGTTAGAGATATTTATCAAATAGTCAAGCTCAGAAGGAACGACACATAAGTCTCTGTTAATCTTGCAGCAAGATGGTAGCCCACTCTGCGGTGCAACTACAAAGTGTTGGCACCCTCTCTCTTTATTTATATATGTGGTTCACACACACAATTCAACAGACAGTTCAAGCATTTAGGGGGTGTATGTGTGTCTGTGTGTGTGTGTGTGTGGGGGGGGGGGGGGGGCAGAAGGGTTATGGTGCATGTGTTTTGCTTTTAAACAGAGAGGGAGTGGGGACTGGTACAAGCAGCCCCCAGATGTGGCTGATAGTAGCATAACTCACTCCTCTCCCCCATCCCCCTTTCTGTGGCATGTGGGAAGGAAGAGCCACTTTGTACAGACATGAGTGATAAACAATACAAAAGTTTTCAAACCCTAACAGTCCCTCCTTTTTTATCACGAATAAAGTCATGATTAGATACATGTAAAAGAAATCACTCTGTGTGAGCGAAAAAACCCACGGACCGAAAGCAGATTATATTGTGGGAAGAATACTCACGCGGCCCCTCCACCCAAGGCGACCACCAACCATGGTAGAGTACAATAATAATAAAACAATGTAATAAATCAAGGAAAACAAAAAGTAATAAAAGTAAAAGAATTAAAACAAGCCTTGTTCATGTCATCATTGTACTTTTCCTCATTTCACTTAAATAGCAATTTCTTTCGATTTTCTGCTATAAGGTCATTTTATGAAGTACAATTATGAGTACACTCAGGCATTAAAGATATATTCATTTACAACATTTCATCATAGTCATCTGTTTTTGGGTCCAATGTGGTGTCGACTTGAATCAATGCTGCATATGCGACTGTGACTGACTGAGTCACTATCCTTTTTACCATACATTTGCAGCATGGAATAATACATATTGACAAGATGCACAGGATGATCAGGAATACTGCTATAGCGAGTAAGAAAATCTTAACCCAATTCATCCATCCCCCTTGGAGCATCCAGTCTAACCAAGAGGAGCTGGGAGTCGGGTGGTCGTGTGTCATGACGTTTTGCAGGTTACGCAGGTTATTCAGTGCTCCTGTTATATCTGAGGAATGTATATTATCTGGAATATATGTGCAACAAGTGTTGTTCAGCAAAACGCAAACGCCCCCCGTTGATGCTGTTAGAATATCCAAAGCCATGCGGTTCTGAATTATCATGGCTCGCATAGCATTCATTTCTATGTTTTGGCCATCTTCTACTATTATGGAGTTTTTCAAAAACCGCCCTAATCGGTAGCTTAAAGGTTCCACACGCAGCATTAGTTTGCCCACACCTAGCCAAGGACGGACAGATAGTGTCACTTACACATTAGTTCCCCAGATAGGGTCGTGTGGTTTCATTTCTATGTCTCTCTTTAGCCTTTTGGGGAAGGTGGGTATCATCGTTACCTTACTGAGTATTATAGTGTGGTCAGAAGTGAAAACTGGAGCACACACCCCATACCAATTCGGGGGTAGTATGAAAAAAAGCGTTATCCGCATAACCAAGCTACCCCCCCGACCGTTTTGTTTTTTGGTTGTTATTACCTGGGGATCCATGTCCTCCACACGCGGGTGTTACCCACATAATAAAAGGGGTTGCCATTTCTTTGTGTCACAGGTGCAGTTATATGGATCACATGCATATTGTAATGTGTGATTACAATAGGTATATCTTTCATTATTTTTAGTCACTTGGGTACAGTTTCCTGATGTTAGATTTTGGCCGGGAATGATAAAATATGTGCGTTTAGTATAACCCCACATACCTACTGAAAGGGCACAGGCTGTCTCTGTGAAATTAATTTCCCTTACATTAACTGTAGGGCCTAGAGAGTGTACAGGCATTATTGAACACACATAGCAGTCAGTTTTATTTTGTGATTTAGCGGTTTCGTAGACATATCTTTACCAGTAGTTTTGTAGGAACCGGTGTCCTCTGTCTCCTTTCTCTAAGGGTCTGAGATGTGATCCATCTGGTGTCCATCTTTTCTGGTGTGGTGTTGCATCCTGTGGATTCTGTCTGTAGCAGAAGAGAAAGCCTACTGCCAACATGAGGCTCAGGCAAATGAGTAGCTTGCAGATAGCCATACTAAATTAGGCGCAGATCAGTTGTTTTCTTCACCGGTTTGAGACGCTGGGCCCTAGGGGTCACCAGCTCCTTTGTAGCCGGGCTTCCTCTGCTACCCCGTCGGTTGGTTTGGCTCCTGCAAAGGTAATATTAGCTTACAGTGGCTTTTGTGAATCCAGGATGGTCTTTCAGCGATCTTCAGCGCTGTAGGAGTTGTCAGGAGCACCTGGAACGGCCCCTCCCAACGGGGAGTACTCCAGTCTTTCCTGTGGAGTGTCTTTATCAGGACCAGGTCTCCGGGTTTCAGGTTATTCTGTGGGAGAGGAGCAGAATTCACTGGCAGACTACTGGATAATTGCACTTCTCTTGTTCTCAACATTTTATTCATCCATTCTGCTAGTGATGTTTCTTGTTGAGCTTTCTCTATGTCATTCATTTCTGATGGTAATGGAAAAGGTCTTCCATGCACTATTTCAAATGGGGTAAGGCCAGTCTGATTAGGTGTTATCTATGGTTAGCTATGGTCAGCTTGATCAGCTATGGTCAGGTTAGCTATGGTCTCCCTGTTCCCTCCACAGTTTTTCTTAATCTGTTTTTAGTGGTTGTTCACAAAGTGTTTCCCATTGTCTGACCTGATGATCTGTAGAATGCCATAGGTAGGGAAGAAGTATGCTAACTACTGTGAGTGCATCACAGTGTTTTGCTGGGTAATATTTCAACCCATTGTAGAAAAAGCATCTATAACCACTAAACAGTATTTCTTTCCCTGTGACCATGAATTTCAATAAAGTTTGCATAGTCAGAAAAATTTATGGTGTAGAACTGGTGATTACCATGATTAACCAGGTGTATCTTCCCCCTCCTTTTTGACACATTGCCGTGTGTCACTGTTGCTGCTAGAGATTTTTTTTTTCGGGGCAATAATTTTCTAAAAGATTTCTTTCCCTGCTCTTTGACTTTTATGAAAGTTGCTGGCTGTAAATTCTTTTTGCATAGTCACGTCCCCCGATCTATAAATAACAAATCTGTAGTTCAATTAAGGAGGTGATTTTTAATGCAGGATTAACAGTGTACTTATCTTTGAACAGTGTCACTCCTCTTTTGAGACAATTTTTTGGCAATGTCGTTTATTTTCAATGTCTCGTTTTGCTGCAGTTTTGTAAGTCCAAGTTTTATCTCTTTATTGCTTTTCAGTTGTGAGGCAATGCATCTATAAATAACAGATCTGAAATGTTCAGTATAAGGGGTTTTAGATGCTCCCTTTCGTCGAAATGGGGGAAAATTTTTATTTTTTTATTTATTTATTTTTTGGCAATATTGTTTTATTTTCTGAATGAAATATCGTTCTGTTTAACAGATTAAAATGTCAATTCTGTTCCAGATGATGTTTTGAACCCTCTATTTTCCCATATTTTGGCAAAATGGTGAACAGAACTGAATACATATTGGCTGTCTGTGTAGATGGTTAGCATTTTTCCTTCATGTAATTCACAGGCTCTGATGACAGCATACAGCTCTGCAGTCTGTGCTGAACATGTATGGGGCAGGGCCTGTGATTCTATAATTTTAGTTTCAGTGGTTACAGCATAACCAACTCTATTTTCCCCAAACTCATCTTTAGAAGCTGAATCATTCACAAAAATAATTTGTGAGTTTTGTAGAATAGTTTTAAGAGCTTCAACTTTTGTTTTACATGAATGCGGTTCTCCATCTTCTGCTGTTGGTAGCAGAGTGCTTAAATTGAGTGGACCACATCTTTGTAAGGTTATATTTGGCTGTGAAAGCAGAAGTAAAGCCAGAGCAATGTGTCTTGCTGTTCCTGCAGAAGTTTTAAAGCCTCTGTTTTTCCAAATTCTTCTTATTCTTTTTTATCATATTTTATTTTATTGGGGACTTTATTTTATTCTATTTTATTCTTATAAAGCAAGTCCTTATTACATTTAAAAATTAGATCACTATATTTGGTAGTTGCTATTATTTTAAATAATGCTTGATTTAGTTCTTATTAAAAAATATGAATGATGAACACAAAAATGAAGGGCATATTATATCTTATAATCTTAGTTTGTCCTACCCAGTTTTATAGATACACCGTACAGTTTCAGTAAGCTTTGTATTTAGTTCAAGTAACTAAAGTTTGTTTCAATTAACTCAAGTTTTCTCTATTTCAGTCCAGTCCAGTAATTACAGTAACTACATATAGAAAATGAAATGAGATGATTTCACTTAAAACATGAACAGGCCTGAATGCACAGTTTCACAACCTCCTCCTAGTCCGCATGGACCTAAATTATGCATCCATATGTGCATAATCAAATGTCTCAATTGGGATTACTGCAGAGGCTTTTGTCATGAAGTTTTGGACTTTGAAAATACTTCGGACACTCAGCTGCCGTGATGTTTTTCTGAGTGAAGCCAACGAGGTCATGCATCAAGCGATAAAGCAGCTAATTAATATCCTAACTTGCCACCAAGTGGTCATAGGTGTGAACCATATCTGTCAAAATGACAGATGGCCTTCAGATTTTTCCATCACTATTAAAAAAAACAAAAAACAAATTTGTCTTTCTTGTACCTGAGTGAAAAGTGTTATAGCCAACTGACCAGCAGTGTGCAGAACTGCTGGTGGGGGGAGGGGAGTTCTCCTAACAGCTGGAGAAAACCCGTCAATCTGGCACATTTCCTGGCATTACATCAAAAGGACTTTAAACCATAGCTCCATAATGGCTAGAATCTATACACCCAGTTGTTCGACGTGGTAAAGAACATTTTGCTTTGTGCTTTTACATTTAACTATGATCACCATGTAAAACTGAAAGACTAGAGCAGTTCATAAATACATCTAATCAGGACGGCTATTATTTATTTCTAGCCCCAGAAATACTTCGTGGTAGCTTATAGAAACACGCTGGTAGAGAAAAGTGACTTGTGTTTTCATCTGCAGACGTCTACCAATGGCTACCTGCGAAGACTCTCCTCTAATGTTTGCTGAAACATGTAACGACACCTTTTACTTTCTAGGTAAGTGAATACATTTTTTTTGCCACTAGTGCCCGTTATTGTACAGTCATCAGACAGGAAAGAGAGTGGAGAGAGAAGGGGAAGACATGCAGTAAATGGCTCAAGACCGGAAATCGAACCCAGGAGAACCACATGGACGACTACAGCCTCTGGACCCGGTGCGCGTGCTCGACCAGCTGAGCCGCGATTACATCCTTTTCTAAACTGTATTTCTGTTGGTCTGTGTATGTCGTTCATGGGTACAGCATAGCTTTTATTGAGCTTTTTGTTTTTTCTGTTGTTCATTTTCTGTGTACAGATACTGAATATGTCTCGCGTTCTGCCTCACCTAAAACAGGTAGCTTATTAATTGGATTGTTTCACATTGACCTCCAAGTACTGAAAGATGCGGCACTTCTAGTTATTAACATGTTGTCCACAAATGCAGATCTCTGTCCAGATGCTTTCAGGAAAGGCAAACAAAGGCCGAACTCCTACTGGATTCAAAGTATGGATCAAAAGTTCCTGGTTTTAAGAACCTCGGGGAATTTTGAGTTTGAGGACAGGACTACTCATGATCGGGGACTGTCTGGTAAGAGACATCGAAACTCCTCTTGCTTTGCTTGTTATAATGGAATCAAATAACTGATTTTGAGCTGACTGAGCCTCTGTACATTGACGTTTGTTTCTGTATACATTTAGTGTGTGAGAACTGATATATATATGCAACATGCTCAGCAGTGCCATGAAAAAGTATTTGCCCCTTTCTTCAGGCCCTATGTGAAGCCGTTATTGCCTCCTGAACCCAATAACTGACTGTAGCACCATTGGCAGCAACATCTCCCATGCAGGGTTTGTAACAACTGGCAGTGAGTCCGTACAGGGGAGGAATTTTGGCCCAGTTGTGGCAGAATTGGTTTCATTTAGCCATATTGGAGCATTTTTGAGATTGAACGGCCTGTTTAAGATGATGCCACAGCATCTTAATTAGAATTGAATCCAGACTTTGACTAGGATACCCCAAAACCTTTATCTTGTTTTATTTAGACAGTCAGAGGTGGACTTGCTGGTATCCTTTGAATCATTGCCCTGCAACATAATCCAAGTGTTCTGGAGCTTAAGGTCATAAACTGAGGGCAGGGAATTTCCCTAGAAAACAGACCAGGATTCATGATTCCATCAGATATGGTACATTTTGTAGGACCTGAAGAAAGAGAGCAGGCAGGACATTTTGATTCAACTCTAACCTAAAGGTGGGGATTTGTAGTGGGAGGAAGCTAAACATTTCTCACTTACCTGACTTTTATTTCTGTCATTTTCTCCTCTGCAGTTCATATGTTCTGTTAACTTTAAGTTACACAGCAGTACCTCTATTTTTGTGTTTTGCAAATCAAATATAAACACAGCTTCCCATGCTGAACATCACAGTGTTTTAAAGAGTTTACATTCAAATACATGAATAAAATCCTGCAATCTAATTAATTAAAGGAAGTGCGGATTTCCACTTATAGTGTTTCCTGAAATCAGGAGAGATGCTGTCATCCAAACCATTTTCAAACATATTTAACCAGTAAAATTAATATACTTTTAAACTTTTCTGTTTAGAATCACTGATTTTAGGCCTGAATGGAGCAGAAGCCCTGCAGTGTACTTTAATGAGACGCATCTCACAGGATTTATTTTATTACAGATTTGTAAATTATGAAACAATGTAAGATTAATGTTGTGTTAGTCTGATGATTCACAGCTTTCTATGGGGAAGGTGTTTGCTTTTCGTGAGTTTAAGAAAATTACTTATTCCTTTAACTGATTCTTAACTGATTAAAAGGTGCTGATTTTACTTAAAAATGAATTCTATTGTAAAACTACTACAAAATGTCTGTACTAATAGGGATGGTGATTTTCAGTTTAGTATGGTTTTATTTGAACTTTGAACTCTTTTAACTTTAAAACAATTATGGATCAAATATAAAACTCATCAGGTAGGGGCACAGATTGTTGAAAGGTGGCACATTGAAACTCTAGTCTAAGATCTAAAGTGTAAGCTATTATATTTTCATTATGTTTTCATTCTCTTTTTGTATTCTGTTATGTTTCTTTTTTTCAATGAAAAAGCAGTGAGATGTTTAAGCTAAACTTAAGTCAGCGTTAACCAGAAGTGACCTTGAGAAACTAGTCCATGCCTTTATTACAACCCAACTGGATTATTGTAATGCACTTTATGTTGGGGTCAGTCACGTCTCCCTGTTACGTCTCCAGCTGGTCCAGACTCCTGCGGCTTGGCTGTTAACTTGAATGCATAGGTTGAAACATATTTCACTGGTTGTTTATGTTCCCTTCACAGGCTCCCTGTGAGTCACATAATAGATCTCCTGTTGACCTTTAAATGTCACAGTGGCCTTGCACCCTAATATCTCTTCGACATAATTCAACTTTAAATTCCTTTTCAGGCACTGAGATCATCTGATCAGCTGCTTTTGGTTGTCCCGAATCTAGGCTGAAGCTCAGAGATCAGACTTTTTCAGTCTTGGCTCCTAAACTCTGGAACAATTTCCCGTCCAACATTAGACAGGCTCTTCCTCACTTCCTCTTTTAAAAATCTATCTGTTTTCCCTGACGTTTGACCCAGTGTGGGTTTTTAGGTATTTTATTGCTCTTTTTTATGTTTAGTTTTCTTCTATTACTTCTGGAAAATTCTGTTTAAGTGTACTTTTTTATCGTTTAGTGCTTTGGTAACAACCTCTTGTTTTTAAATGTGCTTTATCAAGAAAAATGTACTTGACTTGAATTCTGTTTTTCAGTAAAGGTTAAAAACTTCAACCCTACAGCACTGTTGGAAAAATATATATGAGTTATCATTGTTTAGTTTAAACCACGTTTATGTTTGAAGTTGTACTATAGTTAAGATGATTGCTATGATTGCTTTTTTAGTGTGAAAAAGTGATTGTGGAAGGTGAAGGAATGTGGTCTGGATTGGATCACTCCCTGGACATGACAAGCTTATACCATATGTGGGAATGACTACTCTTCTAGGTTGAAATCTCTGTAAGAATTGGCTGAATTTGCTTGTAGGAATGTGAGTTGTAAATAAAAGGCTGGTGGAAGGATTTGTCCGTTTGTGAGAAGGAAGTGGCTGTTCTGGCAGGGGACTGTCTCTCCCTTGCAAGTCAAACTTACTTGGTTCACTTGTGTCTTATTTTACACTGGTCTGTGTTTATCAGCTTTCTAACTCTATCAAGCACCAATTTAATTTTGACTCAGTAGTTGTTTCTGTTTATTGCACTAATTTATTGTTATTTTTTTCAATATACAGTAAATGTTTTATTTTGTTATATTTTCATTCCTAATAAAACTTATAGTTATACCATCATCAGTATGAACTAAAACTGAGTCGACAACCACTGGAAAAAGCAGGAAGAGAAAAGAAAGTTCTATGCAGAGTTTTATTTGGATGGGAGCGATTATTTTTCTGCACATTGCCAGCTGTGACTCTGTGCTGCGAGAACCAATCGGCAGCCTGTTGTAGCTGGTTTTTGTGTGTGGTAACAGATTCAGCTCATTCATGCGGCGACTTTCTTCCTCAGAAAGTTGTTGTCAGTTTACCAAAAGGGGCCAGATCTGGTGGTAGACGCTTTTTTGAATAAAAGTCGATTAGTGGGTCTGAAAAAGGGCAAAATCTAGCAACAAAAGTGCGAATTTGGCAACACTGCAAACCTCTCTTCAAACGCTATACAAACTGTTTGACAGCTCTGATTGGGGTGTGGCCCTGCGACCACACCTCTGCACCTTAGAGGGTGTCTTTTGTAAGGTACTCCAGTCCTTATGTTTATGTAAATAATTCCTTAATTGGATAATATTTAAATTAGTCATGGCTTGGGAGATTATTTTTTGTTGGAGCCGCTGAAAAGACTTTAGACTTCCATTCTCAAACGTTTTACCCAGCAGAATTAAGCCTTTTTAGCCCAGTTGTGTAGTCCAGATGTAGAAACTCATTGTTATAACTTTCTAGAGCTCTACATATAGAACTGGGGAGATTTACTGTATTTTTGATCTTTGACCAAATCGATAGAATTATCTCAACCCATTCATTGTTGATTTTGTTCTTTGACCGTGTGTCTTGGTTTACGAAAGAAATAGTATCAAGGAATATGTCCTGGCAGTCACCTTGCTCCATATTATTCCAAACTGTGTCCTTATCTCGGCAAACCCGTGTGGCCATTGATCTGAGTTGGTCAGTCCTGTAGTAAATTTGTTGAGCATAGTGAATGTGGACATAGAAATTTATGTAGGCAAAAAAGAAAGAGGAATCCTGGTAAGATGCTTGTTCTAATGTTTTCTATCTTCCGTAGAAATACAAGATGTAGAATTTCGTATCTTAAGTGTCTTTCTTAAGCTTGTCCATTAATTTCCCACATAAAGCTTTTTAACAGCTGTGTTAATTTAGGAGTTACAAAAATTCCTAGGTTTCTGCATGCCTGATTAGACATTCGAAATTTAAATTTACCTGTTAGATTTGTGGGTGAATGACCATTTATTAGCATAGCTTCTGATTTTGATAGATTGACTTGTTAGCCCGAGAATTTGCCATAGTCCTCTAAAGTTTCCACAAGTGAAGGAACAGATGTTGTTGGATCACTGATATATGTAAGAATGATATCAGCGAAAAGTGAAATCTTGTGTTCCTTCTTGTTTTTATCCCTAATACCTTTAATATCGTCATTCATTTTGATTGATAAAGCCATAGTTATGGCAAAGCGTCAGGTGCTACGACAGTCCCTGGCGTCCATTAACCCTTACACATGATGTAGGATTCATGTACGTCACTTTTATTTATTCCATAAACTGTGGATGAGAGCCCCTAATGCCAGTTGACTGTGTCAAATGGTTTTTGTGCATCAAACCTAATTAATATAGACTGTTGTTTATTTCCTTTGGCCTGTGTTCTAGCAATCAGGGTTCTCCTTACGTTATTAGCATTATGTCGGTTTGGTATAAATCCCGTCTGGTCTGGGTGGACAAGTTTTTTAATATTTTTCTGTATCCTTCTAGCTAAAATAGTGGTCAAAAGTTCGAAATCCATGCACAATGAGCTGATTGGTCTGTATCTTTCACAAATGGTTCCATTTTTCCCTTCCTTATAGATATCTGAAATAATGGCCTCGGAATAAGCAGTCAGCATTTTATAATTCTTAAGCGTGTAATTGAAGACTTTAGTTAAAACTGGAAGTAAAATCTCTATAAAGCATGTATAAAACTCCCCCAGGGAGCTCATCAGTTCCTGCGGATTTATTGTTTTTTTAACTTATTGATTGCCTCCCATGTTTCAATCCCTGTTAATGTTGGAGCGATCCCCGATGCTTCTTCCTCAGACAAAACAGGCAGATTTAAATCAACGAGAAACGTACCAGTTTGTTTTAGTCCATCATTCATTGGTTTTGGCTCCTCATATAGATTGCATTAGAAGGATCAAAAGCGTTGGCAATTTTTTTGTGCTATATAAGTTTGTTTTATTTTAGGCGCTGTTCTGTCAGATTGTGCTTTTAGAAGTTGGACTTTTAGCTCCGTCAATGTGTCATTTGCCCGTCTTTATTCATGTTCAATTTCTAATCGTTTTATTTTGTTTTCAAGTCTTGTTTGTTCCTTCAAGCACAGTTTCTTAAGTATACATGATATCTGAATCATTTTCTCTAAATACTGCTTTAACTCCACTCCACACAATAGGTGGGGCGACATTCACCGTGTCATTTATCTCCCAAGTATTCCATCAGACTTTGCTTTAGTTCCTGAATCACTAATGCAGTAGTAAGTAATGATACACTTAGTCTACAATATTTGAAAAAAGTGTCCCTACTTATATATGACAATCAATGTGTTGTCCTTGAGTAACTATTATGTACCTTTGGATAAAAAGACAAAACCTTTCATGCTTGGGTTCTTAGATCTCCAGCACGTTATTAAGTATTTTTGTCTTTCTACTTTGCATCCCCCCAACACAACACCCCCACCCCACCGGGGTACCGTCTATTTTCCATCCTGTAAAGCATTAAAATCTCCTTCAATTAATATTGAGCTATTAGCATTTTCTGCTTATTACATTAGCTAATTCTTTAAAGAAGTTTTCATCACATTAATTAGGGGCATAAAGATTCATAATAGCCAACTTCTCTTCCCATATCCGACCCAGTACCAATACATACCTCCCCATTTTATCCTGAATGACCTTTTCGGTGAAAATGCCAATGACTCATCAATTAGAATGGTTTCTCCTCTCTTGTTTCCAGATGATGTACTATACTATATATGACCGTCTTAGTTTGTTATGTTCTATAAGTCATTCAAATGTGTTTCTTGTAAGAAGGTGGTGGAGCATTGCAATTTCTTTAGCTGGCTGAAAGACTTCCTCTTTATGGGATGATTTAAATCATGAATATTATATGTGACAATTGTTAGTTTTTTCATGTATACTGTATGTTTTAGATGTGTTAAGTAGTACCTTTCCCATAGTGATGATTCTGTAAACAACACTACTACTGCAGGGTGTGTACCTTTCGAGGAGCGACTGCACATTTGTTAGGGTATTCAGAATAATCCTTATTAGTAATAAAAAAAAGACTTCCAGTGAACTTCCAACAATGAACTAAATAAACAGACGACCTTGAAACTGGTCGCCATGAAAACAAAGGTACTCCTTTTGACACACTCCGTGTAGTAACAGCTCTCTGACAGCGACAGGTTGCTGCCGAGTCTTTCTTCACATAAACCAATGTGAAGCAATTGAAACAAAATAAATGATTAATCTACCCTCTCCCTTGGCAGAGAAAATCCCGTACTCGTACTCGTACTCGTCGTACTCGTACTCGTACTCGTCGTCTTCCGCTTTATCCGGGACCGGGTCGCGGGGGCAGCAGACTCAGCAGAGACACCCAGACGTCCCTCTCCCCAGACACCTCCTCCAGCTCCTCCGAGGGGAGCCCAAGGCTTTCCCAGGCCAGCTGAGAGATATAGTCCCTCCAGCGTGTCCTGGGCCGTCCCCTGGGCCTCCTACCGGTGGGACGTGCCTGGAACATCTCCCGAGGAAGGCGTCCAGGAGGCATCCGGAATAGATGCCCGAGCCACCTCAACTGGCTCCTTTCGATGTGGAGTAGCAGCGGCTCTACTCTGAGCCCCTCCCGAATGGTCGAGCTCCTCACCCTATCTCTAAGGGAGTGCCCAGCCACCCTACGGAGGAAGCTCATTTCAGCCGCTTGTATCCGGGATCTCGTTCTTTCGGTCATGACCCAAAGTTCATGGCCATAGGTGAGGGTAGGAACGTAGACCGACCGGTAAATCGAGAGCTTCGCTTTTCGGCTCAGCTCTCTCTTCACCACAACGGACCGGCACAGCGCCCCCATTACTGCGGCAGCCGCACCGATCCGTCTGTCGATCTCCCGCTCCATTCTTCCCTCACTCGTGAACAAGACCCCGAGATACTTGAACTCCTCCACTTGAGGCAGGAACTCCCCTCCAACCTGAAGAGGACAAGCCACCCTTTTCCGGTTGAGTACCATGGCCTCTGACTTGGAGGAGCTGATCCTCATCCCAGCCGCTTCACACTCGGCTGCGAACTGCCCCAGACCATGCTGTAGGTCTTGGCTAGAGGGGGCCAGCAGGACCACATCATCTGCAAAAAGAAGAGACGAAATCCACTGGTCCCCAAACCAGACCCCCTACGGCCCTTGGCTGCGTCTAGAAATCCTGTCCATAAAAGTTATGAACAGGACCGGTGACAAAGGGCAGCCCTGCCGGAGTCCAACATGCACCGGGAACAGGTCCGACTTAGTGCCGGCAATGCGGACCAAACTCCTGCTCCGCTCGTACAGGGACCGGATGGCCCCTAATAAAGGGCCCCCGATTCCATTCTCCTGGAGCACCCCCCACAAGGCATCACGAGGGACACAGTCGAATGCCTTCTCCAGGTCCACAAAACACATGTGAACCGGTTGGGCAAACTCCCATGAGCCCTCGAGTACCCTGTAGAGGGTATAGAGCTGGTCCAGTGTTCCACGGCCGGGACGAAAACCACACTGCTCCTCCTGAAGCCGAAGTTCGACTATCGGCCGGACTCTCCTCTTCAATACCCTGGCGTAGGCCTTACCAGGGAGGCTGAGGAGTGTGATCCCCCTGTAGTTGGAACACACCCTCCGGTCCCCCTTCTTATGAAGGGGGACCACCACCCCGGTCTGCCAGTCCAGAGGCACTGTCCCCCACCGCCATGCAATGTTGAAGAGGCGTGTCAACCATGGCAGCCCCACAACATCCAGAGATTTGAGGTACTCAGGGCGGATCTCATCCACCCCCGAAGCCTTGCCACTGCGGAGCTTTTTAACCACCTCGGTGACTTCAGCCTGGGTGATGAAAGAGTCCAACCCCGAGTCCCCAGCCTCTGTTTCCACCAGGGAATGCGTGATGGCAGGGTTGAGGAGATCCTCGAAGTACTCCTTCCACCGCCCGATAATGTCCCCAGTCGAGGTCAGCAGCCTCCCACCCCCACTATAAACAGTGTTGGCGAAGCACTGCTTCCCCCTCCTGAGGCGCCGGACGGTTTGCCAGAATCTTTTCGAGGCCGACCGGTAGTCCTTCTCCATGTCCTCACCGAACTCCTCCCAGGCCCGGGTTTTTGCCTCTGCCACAGCCCGGGCCGCAGCACGCTTGGCCTCACGGTACCCGTCAGCTGCCTCAGGAGTCCCACAAGCCAACCACAGCCGATAGGACTCCTTCTTCAGCTTGACAGCATCCCTTACTACCGGTGTCCACCACCGGGTTCTGGGATTGCCGCCGCGACAGGCACCGCAGACCTTACGGCCGCAGCTACGGGCAGCAGCATCGACAATAGATGCGGAGAACATGGTCCACTCGGACTCTATGTCTCCAACATCCCCCGGAATCTGGTCAAAGCTCTCCCGGAGGTGGGAGTTGAATACATCCCTGGCCGAGGGCTCCGCCAGGCGTTCCCAGCAGACCCTCACTATGCGCTGGGGCCTGCCAAGTCTGTCCGGCTTTCTCCTCCTCCAGCGGATCCAACTCACCACCAGGTGGTGATCAGAGGACAGCTCAGCCCCTCTCTTCACCCGAGTGTCCAAAACATGCGGCCGAAGGTCTGATGATACGACAACAAAGTCGATCATTGACCTCCTGCCTAGGGTGTCCGGGTGCCAAGTGCACTGATGGACACCCTTATGCTTGAACATGGTGTTCATTATGGACAATCCGTGACTAGCACAGAAGTCCAATAACAAAACACCACTCGGATTCAGATTGGGGAGGCCATTCCTCCCGATCACGCCTCTCCAGGTGTCACTGTCGTTTCCCACGTGGGCGTTGAAGTCCCCCAGCAGAATAATGCAGTCCCCGGGAGGGGCACTATCCAGCACCCCTGACAGGGACACCAAGAAGGCCGGGTACTCCGCACTACCGCTCGGCCCGTAGGCCGAAACAACAGTCAGAGACCTATCCCCGACCCGAAGGCGCAGGGATGCGACCCTGTCATCCAACGGGGTAAACCCCAACACAAGACGGCTGAGCTGGGGGGCAACAAGCAAACCCACCCCAGCCCGCCGCCTCTCCCCGTGGGCCACTCCAGAGTAGAAGAGAGTCCAGCCCTTCTCAAGGAGATGGGTTCCAGAGCCCACGCTATGCGTGGAGGCGAGCCCGACTATTTCTAGTCGATATCTCTCGACCGCCCGCACAAGCTCAGGCTCCTTCCCCCCCAGCGAGGTAACATTCCACGTCCCTAGAGCCAGCCTAAGCATCCGGGGATCGGGCCGCTGAGGTCTCCACCTTCGTCCGCCACCCAATCCTCCCGGAGGTGGGAGAAAATCCCTTTGAACTTTATTATAAATACTTGTTCTTGCCTTCCCTCACATCCTTTATCACTTATGTCATGCCGAGTTTGATTCTATTTACCTACGTGCCAAAATTTTCCATTTATTTATCACCTTGTATGAATGTCTGCATGTCTGCAATTCTCAGTGTTTCTTCTCCTACTTCCCTGGACTCCGTGGTCCAGGTGTTGTGTAACAGTTCTTGCATATTCCAATCTCATCCAGAGTTTAAGCTCTAGTCTGTATCATGTCTGTTATGAAATAAATCATATCATTCTTCTTCTCTCCCTCTTGTATCCCATGAATGTGCAGATTGTTGCCCCTCATTCTAGATTTGAGATCTTCACATTTGGCCTAAAAGTTGGTTTCTCTTTGTAACAAATAGCGTAACAAGCGGTCAGGGTGGAGTAGCTGGTCATCTGCATCGCTCACCTTCTGGTTGGTGTTGTTAGTTTGCTGCTCAAGGTTTGTCGTGCTCGAGCACATCAGGGATGTCTCTAGCCTGGACAGCGTAGCTTTGGCGTTGGTTGGAGCATCAGTGTGGTCCTTTCTCAGTTGTTTTAACTCTGTGAGCACAGTCTCCATATTGTCTTTTGGTTCACTCATGTCCAAGACCGCTTCGACATGTTGACAATATAATGGTATTTTTCTTGTCAAAGTGGGAGAGAAATTAACTCACAATAAGAGAAAATACGGACTTTGTCTTTATAAGTTTTATTCAAAGGCATTTCTGCGTTTGAAGACCCTGTCACTGACAAGTCAGTGAGACAGAGCCCAGAGCACAGTTTACAGACAGTATTTAAACAGTATGTGGGTGTTACCTCAACTTAAAAGAGTTTGGAGACATGGTCCTCTAGACCCCACCTGGGGTCAGAGGTAACAAAGTTATTTATGAGGACAGCCATCTGCTCTTCCTCAGACACAACCCTCCAGGATGTGTTTTAACCATTAAACTTCTGGTAATGGTTTTACAGACCAACTCCTCTATGGTAACAAAACACAGAGGTCAGAGGAGAGAGGTAAATGGAAGTTCAGAGCATGAAAAAGAATTTTCCCACAACAACAAGCTTCTGCTTTTTTAGTGGTAGATCTTTTCCTTTCCATTTCGTTTCCGAGAGTAGACATCTTTGGTTTTATTTCAAGTTAATTTCCAATGGAATATATACTATTTTGTTAGATTTTGGCTAGTTTTTAGGGTCTTTGTGGAAGAATCAGGCTGCTTCTCCCCTTGTGGTTTCACCTAAAGTCCATGTAAAACATATTTTGAGATGAAAAGAATCATTTTTCTTATTTTTCCAGTAGCTGGATACACTACTATACTATACACAAATGAATCCCTCTTCAACAGAGACAGGGAACCTACACTGGAATGGTTTAGATCAAAGCATATTGTGTTAGAATGGCCCAGTCGAAGTCCAGACCTAAATCCAAATGAACACTCTGTGACAACACTTGGAAATTGGTGTTCACAGATGCTCTCTATCCAATATCTGTTTAGCTTACTGAGATTGAGCTACTTTGCAAAGATGATCTGGCAGGTGACATGGTCAAATGGCCCCAGAAGCCTCATATTGGCACCAGCCAACCAAGTCTGTCCCTGAAGCACCGCTGCTAATTAAAACAGAATAAGTGGAGCGTTTGAGTGTGCTGTAGGAAGTTGCCAATTAAAACTTGCTGTTAGTGATGAAAAAAATACTTTCTCCAGATGTACAAAGCTAGAGACGTACTCCAGCAGACTATCTGTAATTGCAACAAAAGGTGGTTCTAGCTTTTCAGGAAATCAGAGAGCTGAATATAGACGCATGCCGCACTTTTTAGAGTTTTATTTGTGAAATATTTTGAAAATCATTTCACGGATGGAATCCCTCAACTGTGTCACCAGGTTTACTTTCGAGTCTTGAAGATTATGGAGGATGTAAATTTTTCTCCCTCTACCAAGTACTGTATGCACTACTTTGTGTTGGTCTATGACATAAAATTCCAATAGAATATATATTTAGGTTCGTGGTAACATAACCAAATGTGAAAAAGAGATATGAATACATCTGCAAGGCACTGTACACGTGATTCCTCTTCTGTGTCTTGTAATATGTTGAATTTCCAGCGTAGAAACCCTTACTGAAACAGAACAGGTGTATTTTGCGGTATTTTCGGAGAAACTAACAAATGTTTGATGGAAACTGTACAAATAGACAGAAAATCCTCCAATGCACAACAGTGGAAAGCTAGATGCAGTTAGTGGTTTCTACAACATATTTGTGTTAGTCACCAGCTTAGGCAACAATCTATGTCACCAGCCAAGCAATGACAGAGTCAGCCCTGCTGGCTTCCCCGGTGCAGCTTTTGCAGTAGGAGTTTACTTGGCATTTTGCTGACTTTGAAGTTCAAAGTTAATTATTTGGAACGTTTTTATAATCCTTTTTGTTTTCAGCATGGAGAGGGCACCTCCATATGAAGTTGAAGAACAGGGAATTAAACTAAACAAGGCAATACTTAAAGAGTACAGTAACTGGCAGGGAAAAAGTCCAAATAAACACACAAAAAGACAATCAAAAACTCAAAAAACTTCTAAATCATGACAATTTGCTCAAATGTTGTGTTTTTTCCATTTTCCCTTCAAGAACAAGACCGTTTTTCTCTTCAAAAGACTTTCAAGTTTTTAGCAAAATTAATTTGTGAAGGAATTTCTAGAAACAAATCTTGGTTTAGCTTGTAGCTCGGTATTAAAGTCACACGTTGGTAAGTTCTTATCAGGAGAAATGTTGTTTTAATTATTCGGCAATCAACAAAGAAATGTACAATTTTCTGGCAATAATAATAAGTAATAGTAAACAACTGACTGGATATTTTCTTTGATTTAGTCAAACAATAAAGGATAAGGAGTATAAAGAACATATGGATAGATGGATTATGCAACAAAAAAAATCTATTACATATCTCACAAAAGTGAGAAAATCTCTCACATTTTTGTAAATATTTTCTTATACATGTTAACGGGACAACAGTCCAGATATGACACTTTGATAATATGTGAAGTAGTCAGTGTAAAGTTTGTATAACAATGTAAATATAATTTCCCTTCAAAATGACTCAACACAGCCATTAATGTCTAAACCGCTAGCAACAAAAGTTAGTACACCCCTAAGTGAAAATGTCCAAATAGTGCCCTTTCCCTTCCCAGTGTCATGTGACTCCCGCTAGTATACATATTTTTACAAACATTTATCCTGTTTAGTTGGTGATGTAGTCCATCTTTCCAGTTTTGGCTCCTTCTGTGATTTAGTTGGACACACCTGCACTACAAGTTTCTTCTAAAACATCACTTGGCACTTGTGCTCCTGTCAACCATTGTTCATCATTCATCTCATTTCATATTATGTTTTTTTTTTCTTTCAGATTGCAAATTTGACATCCAGATTTATCAGGACTCAACTGAACACACACAGCCTGTCATGCTCTATGCCTGTATTAATGGCCAGAAAATGATGGTATCCTGCAAAAATAACAAGGAAGTCTCTCCAGAGCCCATGGTGAGTACAAGCCCCCTCTTTTGTACCTTGTGTTTTCAGTGGTTCTGACATACAAGACCTTGGTTACAACATGGAAAATGTGTGCTGAGGTGGAAAATAAAACTTCAGTGTAACTTGTCTGTTATTCTCATTTCTGTTTCTCATAGAATACTAGTGGTCTGGACATTATTAATGAAACAAGACACAAGGCCTTGTTTCGGTGGAAAAATATCTCTACTGGCAAATACAAGTTTGAGTCCACCATGTATACAGGTTACTTCCTGGCATTTGAGCCCTTAGAGGATAAGCCCTGCCTGCATAAGCTGATTCTGCGTCCTGAACCCAAGGACGAAGTGGACGAGTCAATGGTGATTAGTGTGTCAAACTGCAAGTTGAAATAATATCTCTCTGTAAATTACAGAATACACTCACAAGTCATTTTATTATGTACACCCTTCTAATACCCCAGTTCCTTTCAGAACTGCCTTAGTTCTTCGTAGCATAGATTCAACAAGATGTCAGAAACATTCCTCAGCATCAGTTACTCTGTCAGCTGAACACCTCTGGTGACTGTAGAGGCTTTATGTCCTTACCCAGACATGGTCAGTAACAACACTCAGGTAGGCTGAGGTGTTTAAATGATGATCTAAGAGTCCAAAGTGTGTCAAGAAAATATCTCCTCACACCAGTATACTACCAGTATCCTGAAATATTGATAAAAGGCAGGATGGATTCAGGCTTTCATGTCATTTATGCCCAATTCTGACCGTACCATCTGTCAGTATTGTGCATGTATTGTTCTTGTTGTCCACGTAGCTAACAGGAGTGGTACCTGGTGTGGTCTTCTGCTGCTGTAGCCCATCTGCTGGAAGGTTCGACGTGTTGTGTGTTCAGAGCTGGTGTTCTGAAAACCTCGCTGGTAATAAGGGGTTTTGTTGTGTAAATGTCAACAGATTAGCAGGTTCTGACATACTCATTCCAGCCCGTCCGGAACCAATAACCACACCACATTCGAAGTGACAATTTCTTTTCTTCCCCATTCTGATGCTCAGCCTGAACTTCAAGTTGTCTTCATCACTTCTTGACAACCAAATGCAACAAGTTACAGCAGTGTGATTGGCTGATTTTATGTTTGTATACATAAGCAAATGGTGTACCTAATGAAGTGGCCACAGTTAGTGTATTCATGTTTATTAAACTGTCCAAAAATCTGACATGCAGCATGGAGTGTTGACTAATGACGAGCAAGCCTGTTTTATGTAAATGCTGGTGTGAAAGGAAGCGAGAGCCTACAGTGAAAACACTGCTCTGATCAAAGAAACATAAACCTTCTCACCCCCAGAGAAATGTCATAAAGTAGAATGTGACTCAGAGAGAGAAAGCTGCCTTACTGATGGCAGTGACTCATATTTTGCATCTGGAAACTCCGTCTCTGAAGGTCCAGAATGTTTTAACTGACTGGAACTTGTAAAGAACTTTTTTGCAGCCATTTATTCAGGAAGCTATTGTGTTTTGATTATGATCATTGCTTTGTCATCAGTATTATTCTGCCCTCCTACCTGTCATATTTACATGTTTTTATGTTACATGCATTATTCCTGGCTTTATTCAGATGTACACAGACATTTTAAGCTTCATTATTTTTTAGTCTTGTGGCTGGTTGCAATATTCTTTTTCCTGGTTTGTTGTCATTTAACAAATTAACCAAATAAAGGCATTTTACTCTGTTTTATACACAATATATTTAATCAGTTTACTAAATAAAGAATAAACAGATCAAAACCAAATGTGTACAGTTTTTTTTTACTGCATGTGTACACAGAGTGAAGGCAGAGCTCAGTTTTCATTGCTCACTTCTGCAGCAGTGGAAGAAAAGGTGCTGGAATCTAAGCTGCATGCAGATGGACCGGAAACATCAGTGATCAAATTCAGTCTGCTTTCAGAGTTCTCATGATGCAGCCTTAAACGCTGGCCAGGAACGCTGCAAAGCAAACCATTAAGCAGACCATTGAGTGTGTATTGCAAAAAAAACCCATCAAAGCTGCAGTGCAGCCCTGCTGCGTCAGAGCGTGACTGAATCAACAATGGAGAAAAACATACAAGATGTTAAACGGCTGTATTCTGTAAGACTTGATCAGAGTCATGGCTGTTTGGATGAAAATGCTTCAATTTAGCCGAGAGTGAAGGTGAATAAGGGCTGTTTCCAACATATTTCCAGAGGAAAATGGAACTTGCAGCCTAATCAAAACACAAAAACCAAGCTGGAATTTACGAGCATCCATTAGACAAACACATTACATCCAAAGTAATTTCAAAATGATACAAGAATTTACAAACACGCTGAATTTTGGGTTTTTTTACAATTAGACGGGACAAGTTTTCTCCCAAAATATTAGTTCCTCCTGAGCTTGCCAGTCCAAGAGTCCCTTTCATTTGCTCCAGAGCAGAGCGACAGCTTTGCAGATGCCCACATCGTTGTAGTTGAAGTAGCAGAGGCCGGCGAAGGTGACCGTGGACAGGAGGAAGAGGCCTGCGTTGGCCATCTTGATCTTTGTATCTCCATGGACGTAGTCCGTTAACACTTGACCGATACCCCTGCAAGGCAAAGATGAGCTGTGAGGTCACTTTGTGAAAGACAAGTCAACAATTCCTACCATGCTTTGAATGAGCCGTCATGATGTGTTGTTGGACTGAGGCCGTTTGGCATAAACTTGCTTCATTTTGATTAGATCTTTTTGTCAGATGTGTTTATTACATAAATTCAGCCAAAAAGCCATAAATTTCACATGCTTTTATTGAAAAATACATCAGGTTTTTGCAAAGTATCAAGTTCTGATAAATGGATCTGGGAAGTTTTTTTAACAATGGAGCAAAATGTCACTTTATCACTTTCAACTTGCGACACAGTCATGCTGGAAAAATACGTTTTTCATCATCAAATTGCTCCTGGATCGCTGGGCAGTGTTTTTACAAACTTGTAAGAACGTCCATTCTATTGGACAAGGAGCAGCCCCACACATGAATGGTCTCAGGATGCTTTATTGTCAACATGTCACAGGGCTCATGGCAGCATTCACCTTTTCTTCTCTCCATGTCCCAACAGGAAGAGAAGATAACTCTACCTCAGTCCTCTGCTGTCCAATCCTGGTACTTCCTGTAGCACATCAGTCTATCCTTAATGTTTTTCTAGGAGAGAAGGGGCTTTTTCCTGCCCTTCTTTACAATAGGCCAGTTTGCTAACATCTCCACCTCACCATGTGTGCACAGACAGTCACAGCAGCCTGCTTCCATTCCTGAACAAGCTCTGCACTGGTGGCAACACCATCCTTTACTTGAGTTCTCTTTTGGAAAGTGTCCTGTAACCTTGTGAACTTTCTTTAGCATCCAGAAGCTTTCTGTAGAGCAGCTTAACCTCTCTTCTTAAATGCTTGATTTGGGTGCAAACCTACTAGAAGCTTGGTTGTGAAGTGAGGTCCTCACTAACAGCACATTTACTTTGAGGAAACAATGGCTGACAAAAGAAGAATTACTTAACACACAACTCCATTTATAGAACTGTACGGTTCTTACTATCAGCTCAGAATGACAGACTGCAATCAGCTGCCTTGTCCTCGTTCCGTTTCCTCTGAGCTGACCCTGACATCACTGAAAAGATGCTTGCAGGTCATTTATGCTCCTTTTCCACTGGCTCCATTTGGCCCTACTCGACTCCACTCGGCTCGCTTTGCGAGTGTTTCCATTACTATTTTTTTCCGTACCAGTTCCTACTTTTTTGGTCTCTGCTCCTGAGCAGGTACGACGGGGACTGAGTAGAGACTACATGTGACCAGACTGCGGTTAACTGATTAGCCGTGGAAGGGGGAGAAATGCGAAGGTTTACTTTGAAACTCAAGAACTACAATAATATTAAGGACCACAGTGACTGGAGCAGGTCACACATGTCATTTTACCATTTATAGATCATAAACCATGACTGAAGGCTGAAAAGAAAAAGGACAAATGAGCTTTCTGAATTACAGCAGGCAGAGCACTGTTTGTAATATCAACCTAAATCAGCTGATCACACATAAAATCAGTTGTTCAGAGGCACAAACATTTCCCCCAAAACCACCATGAAACATGTTTGGTTCGGACATTTATTGACAGTCCTTAAGAGAACCAGCGGCTGCAGGAGAAGGGAGCAGACAGAGAGCAGCTGCCCGTAATCAGACTGTCTGCATCGGACCGAACGGGAGGACGAGCCCGCTGAATCTGCGGAGCACGAATATGCAATATTCAACCTAAAACTAACCTCAAAGGTCATAGGTCAGCGGTTTTGCGAATTTAAGTCCTTGTCCTCGTTATTACCATGGATAAGATAAAAATTTCTTCATAAAGTCCAAAATTGTAACTTCTTTAGGCAAACTTTGGAGCTTCACCATCCAGACAGCAGCGTCTCTCCTCTCTGCTTCTCCTGCCACCCCCCTAACATCAGAACCCCTGAGCCTTATTTTATAAGTATAAGACATTCTTGCATATACATTAATACAAACGTTATTGGTATTTAGTTTATTTATCTTTTTATATTTTTTCCTTTCACGCAGATTACTTTAATGTGAATTAAAGTAACACAGTAACATTAATAGCAGCACAGCGCTCTACACTCATGGCTGGAGGCGAGGCTTCAGTCGCCATAGCTTCAGCCGTTGGCGGGTCAGTGGAAACACAACAGTTACCGTACCGAGTCGAGCGAAACAGAGTGGAGTGGAGCCGCGCCGGCTAAAAAAAGCCAGTGGAAAAGGGGCATTAGTGGCAGAACTAAAATACATTGATTTCTATCCACTTTGTAATTAATTGCATTCCATCTGATCTGCTTCATAGCAGCCTAGACTCAATGGAAACTGCGACTATAACTGAAGCAGAAATGTCAGTAAGCAAAGCTTTGGTCCTGACAGTAGAAATAAACAAAATAGACTTCATAACCAGATTCCCATCAAAAAACTCAAGACTTAATAAGAGCTTACTGTCTTATAGATTCATCAGGTTGCCATTCTTTGCCAACATTCCTTTAAAATCCTATTAGGCGCCATGTCTCTTGAACAAGGAGAGCTTCCTTGTTTCTCATGCTTCAGTCTAAGCTGATGACATCACAACAGCGTTCACATTCAGCAGCGCTAGACCCTGAGAAATCACACAAGAAGACTTGTGAGCAGGATTTGCAGCGTACCCCTGCACTGCTGTTCTGTCTGAGCTCAGGCTGTTGGACAAAGAGCATGGACTGAAGCCAGGTTCTGAAGCCTGCAAACGGAGCACAGAGAAATCAAGGCTGCATTAACATGTGCTGACAGCTATGGCTGCGTCCTCTAAACCCTTAGGACCTCATTGGTCATTTGTTAAACCTTTGTAAAAGCTGGGGACCCCTTTGGATCAAGTTTGTGTTCAAAACTGAATGAACTGGATCTGTAACTCTGAGTCAGGGTCACGTGATGAAGAACATCCCATTTTCCCACGCTGAGTAAAGTCCGGTCTTCTCTGATTTCAACACTGACATAAAATCTGAATCAAATAACTGAACTACCATAAACCCTGAGAATGGCCATTAAACCTCGATTCCTCTAAGATTTAGATCTTCCAGCCCTCAGGGGATCCTGTTGTGAAACGGACAATCAGCCAGGAAGTGAAAGTATTTGCCCGCTTCGCAGGGTTCACTGTGTTCAACACAACAGCAGAGCAAACATTTCACCACTCAAATTTGGACTGTTAATATGAATTCTTTTCAATGAGCGATCCGAGACTTCATCTGAGATCCAGAGGTTTTCCGGGTTGATCCGGATTCCAGCTCCTTCGAAGAACCTGCCGATTCTGATTTTTAACAATCCCTTTTTAAAAGGACTCCAACAAATAGAGGAGAACAATTCTTTCAACTGGTTCTTTGATAGAGCAAGGAACCTGACCTTCATCTGACTGTTACTGATGTACTAAATAATACATCAAGGTCCATGTTGTTGGATGGTTCATTTATAGGCTACAAATGACGGGAAATCTTAGTTTCAATGCATTTAATATTGTGTATTTGAGTCAATCAGAGCCTATCAAGTGGAAATCAGTTGTGCATTTTTACACAGAATCGGATAAAACAATTCGTAGAGAAATGCACCTGTTGTCTGCCAGTCTTACCAGTGTCCATGCAGGGTGAGAGCCGCAGCCAGGGAGTAGTCGATGACAGGCCCAGGGCTAAAGTAAGCTACTGGACCCAAGGCCAGAAGGGCGATGCTCAGCACTCGCTCTGCTGTCCAGTGAAGTGAGGCTTTGGAGTCGGACCCGGCTGCAGAGCGAGACAAAGAACAGCTATTATTCATGTGTGATGAAGGAAAAAATCTGAATTGCACTCGAGCTCAGGAAATAATTTACATGACCACTTATTTCTCAAAGTAAGAATCTGTTCACTCATTTGGTTTTTAAAGGAAATAAATACTGCTTGATGATGCTGGCCGACAGTAGCAGAGTAGCATGGCCTGGGATGGTGATGTGTGCTGAACGACAGAGTCGGGTCATCATCACAAACACGTCGGATTGTTTCTCACATTGGATTCCTTGCCTCTGTGTCAAATCATCACTGTAACTGATGTTAGGGTTTGTTCAAAATTGGGGGAGGTGGTGGAGCGTGTCGACAGCATTAAGGTTCGCAAATGAAACTATATTTTGGTATTTAAAAGATAAATATAAGAACCTGTTCGTTGGAACTGGACGATATTAGGAACTAATACAATGACAACGTTATTTGTACAAACTGCATTAATACCATCAGTTTGATAAATCCACATTTTCCTCAGTCATTTCCTTCTTCAACTGTGCTTTAAACCATCTCTGTGACCTTTGACATCCTGGCCAGTGTAATGTGTCAGGAGCAGGCATCTGCTGCAGGACGTCTGCATCCAACAGGCTGAATTATGTCACAACTGTGCAAAGTGTGAACTCATGAAACCTGGAATATTAAGATTATTAATAAACAATTATTGCATTCACTGCTGTGGAGAAAGCAGCTCTACTAATCTACTACAGAAAACGAAAAACATGAGATGAGACGAGAGGCACACTACCCAAAATAACACCGCCTGTACACCACAGGCAGGTTTCAGTCTACCTACAAGGTGAAATGGAGAAAGAGTTCTGTTCTTCATGCATGTAAACCAACCAAATGTGATGTTAGCCACATCACCAGGTGGGCACCTACATTCAGCACTGATTTACGTGTTACACACACTGTGCAGAGGAGTATTAATGCTGCTGCAACCACAGTGCACCACACAGGACTTCGCCACTATCATGCGGTCTGTGCTCAGACACATGCATAGCCCTGCATGTTCACCTAATATTTAAAGTCTGGATTCTAAACTCTGCTTCCTGTGTATGCACCTTGAATCTAGGTCGATACAGAACTCACCATAGAGAGGCTGTGAAGAATGAATCCTTGCAGTCAGCCAGTGGGGCTGCAGATGTTCTTTGTGAAGGACAACAGCTGGCCTGGCAAGTAGGGTGCTTTGGTAGAACAGAGCTGAGGAGAGAAAACAGGAGCTCATCTTTTAGTTCGAATGTTTCCTGTCCGGACATATTAAATAGGCTGAGGCTGTACGTTAATGTAGAACTTCAAATAAACATAAAAATGAGGTGTATTAGAACGTCAGAGGCTTCTTCAGATGTGCTGTAAGACAGACCGCTACAGGAGATCCTTCCTGCCCACAGCCATCAGCATCTACAACGGCTCTTTGAAGAAACCTACATAATATGAGCTACATTTAATTTCCCTTTGGGATTAATAAAGTACTTTTGAATTTGAATTGAATAATAAGAACAAGGTCAAAATGTAGAAGCTGCATGAGATGAAGTCATGTCTGTAACCGCTTGTCCTTGCAGGGTCTCCAGCAGTCACTGGTACACCCAGGACTGGCCTGTCCATCCCAGGACAAACAACTGGTCCAGCATGACGCCCCACTAAAGGATTCGGTAGCATATCATCAGTCTTTAAGCACAACTCCGATCAGGTTCCACTGCAGCATTTCATTCGGGTTGAGGTCTGACTTTGACTGGGCCACGGAAATTGATGCTTTTTTTTTGGTTCACAGTCCTGCTATGA
Organism: Crenichthys baileyi; assembly: GCA_036173005.1. Classification (NCBI taxonomy): domain Eukaryota; kingdom Metazoa; phylum Chordata; class Actinopteri; order Cyprinodontiformes; family Goodeidae; genus Crenichthys; species Crenichthys baileyi. Next base: position 170,797 of record JAHHUM010001517.1, on the reverse strand, counting down.
TTAAAAACCATGTAAACCATGGCTGCAACTAACAATTTTTAATCGATTAATCTGTCGACTTTTCTTTTCAATTCATCAGTTAATAATCAGATAACAAAAGGAGCTTAATAGGAGCTTTTTTACAGAATTTGGACCAGGTGAAGCTAAAGCTACGCTACTTGAGGAGTTCTGGATAGAGCATATTCACAGACAAAGATGTTTTCCATATTAAATGCAAAATCGATGTATTTTTTGTACAACTTTGGCCTAATGCTGCCCTGAGTAGGTTTTTCTTTCAGCAAATGACATGTTTTACAGTCTGTATACTCCAGTTAAAGATGAATCTCAATCCAATTCATTTTTCCAGCCCTATCCTGAAGTGAACCCATTGGAAACACTGAGTGGGAGCTAGAGTTGAACAATACTGGAATTTTAAACTCGATAACGATACTTCGAAAAATACCCGAAACCATTTTTGATTCCGCTGCAATGTTTTTTGAAGGCAGGGAATTTTTTCTAGTTAAGAGAAACACATATTAATAACAATATGACAATTATTTAACTTTCTTAATCCTGCTGAATATTTTCTGTAGTGATCAGCTGCAGCAGCAGGGTAGGTTGCTGCAGGGTCCTCAGTTTCTGCTGTCCGCTCCAGTCTGGCTCCACCATAACCATCACTGGGCTGTTTGTGAAGCTAATACTTAATCAGATAGTGTTAGCTTACGTCATCTGGGAGGTTCACTACTTCACTGTTGCAGATACAGGAGCTTCACCGACCTTTTCAAGTTGCTCTCAAACATCAGTGACGTAGCATTAGCTTGTAGGATTAGCGTGGCTAGCATGTGGCGTCCTTCGGTATTTCCTCTTTTTCCTCTCTACCTGTCTCAAAGGGAACAACGCTTTTGGGTTTGCCTTGTCGGCCAAAGAGGCTAGCATGTGTTTCTTTTTCTGGCTGTACTTGCCATGCTAGCAGAGTTTAAAACTTCCAGCAGCAGGGAGGGGAGGGGCTGACCGTCTCTGATTCTGAATCAAAGGCTTCAGGAGAGCAGCAGATATTCCTGTTCTTAGTTAGAATGAAGCCTCAAAGCTTTGAAATGTTCTTCGGCACCATTAGATGGAAAGCTTCAGAGCTTCACGAGGTTTCACCTGCCTGCCACTAGCTGCTGAACACAGCCTCAAAATCTGGAACACACTGGTTAAAAGATGCAGTCATGTGACACAAAATAAGACCAGATCCTCACCCCTCCACCGCCGTGCTTGACAGCTCAGGTGTTCTGCTGTGTGAAATATCCAATGTATTTATGCAAACATCTGAATGCCTCACAATTCCCCCAAATATCCAGACCAAATATCTCTGCTTATCGAGATTGTTCCAAGAGTTACTTATTAGTGACATTTCTATTTTAGAGACTTTCCATATGGGGATAACGTAGGATTCCTTATGAAAGTATGCTAAAAAGCCATCATAGCGGAAGCTTAAGTGTAAAACATGGTGCAGACTGGCCCGGATGGACGCTGTGGAAAAACACTGATGTCACATGAAATGTCTGCACCAGAACATCTGTAGATCCAAGAGGAAGCTCCTGCAGATTCAGGCAGCTTATTTCAGCATGTCCTAAAAACATTACAATTCTGATAGTCAAAAAGAATTAGCAGCAGAAAACAAGAACGGCCAAATAAAACTGATTTTTATTTTATTTTGTTATTGGTCAGCCTCAACCATCCAAATATTTTTTATGTTCTTATCCATCTAGTTTTAGGACCCAATACGATCAATGACCTTTTCTAATGTTTTCTGATCCATAATAGAGCTAAATGATTCTGACTGCATTGATCATAACTGTATAGTTCAAGCAGAACTCAGTGGTACCACCATGGACGCACTGCTTCCTTTATATTCCGTCTATTAGTGACTTTATTAAACACTTTATTCACATATTTCCCAGCTTATATCACTGTTTAATATTTTATCATTTGGTCTCTGAACATATTTATCATGTCAAAATTACATATTGCTCCCGGTTCAAATTTCCTATCCTATTTAAGCCAAAAATAGTTTAAAATTTGACGGTGAACAGCGGTTATTTCTACACGGGTCGGACATAGAGTCTGGGAAATCCACAGACTGTGTGAAAATAGATGGTTGCAACTTTTAGACAATGAGAGAGGGAAATATTCTGGAAGCACAGATCTTTTTATACTCTAGATTCGTCATTCACTTTTCCTATAAGTGAAGGAACCCTGTAGGTTTGCTGTCTAAACGATGCGGGTCGAGCCCTGACGTAACCGTGACTTCATCATGGCGGCAGGTTTTTACATCACTTCACGAAGCAACTTTATTTCAGGCTCTGTTTGGATGAGTTCCCAGCCTCCAAATGAAAACGAGCTATGAAAGGTTACCAACATCCAGCTGTGCGTTCCCGAACTCGCTTTGCTTTGTGTCGTGAACGTGACAACCCTATCGGCCGTGGGGTTCCCTGTCCACTGCCACGCTCCTCGTGTCCTCCTCACACCCCGCTGCTCTCAGCTCAGCAGTCGGGTTCAGAAAACCCACCAACCTGGAAGACAGAGAGCAGTACTCACGTTTTACACCCGCACGACACACAGAACTCAACCTGATGATGGCCGCCATGACGACTAACCCACCAAGGTCACCACTGTTACCCGGATGTGGATACGGCGTCGTCAGGCACAACAAAGATGCTGAATGTTGAAGAAGATGGCTCACTCTGCTTAAAATCTGGCAACATGTTACTATGGCTTAAACATGCAAAGTATTCGGATAAATTTGGGACTTTCGGAAGCTTTTGGAACACACCCTTTTTAAAATCACATACAAAAAACACTGCTGGCATATATATATATGTATAATTATATATAATATATATATATATATATATATATATATATATATAGATATATATATATTTTTTTTTTTAAAAAAGCTTAAAGTTTTGAGTTAATTTGATAAAGTCGGCCTGAGAATGCATAGGGCCCTAGGTAGAGTTTCAATGTGTGGCCCTAGTTCTGGCTCAAGTTATTCATTAAATAACGGTTATTTCTCAGACTTATTGTATCCTAAGTGCAACATTTCAGACCAGACTCAGTAGAGTCAAGCAAAAGGGACCAATTGTCATTTCTTTATTGATATATTTTTGCGCTTACTCTGTGCATAAAATGTTACTTCAGTCACCATGAGCACCAGAAACCATTAAACTAAGCACTACTAAATTATGAATATAAACATAACATTAAAACTATGAATAGTTTCTTCTGTATGATTAGTTAAAGAGTTAGTCTGGATTTGTCGAAGTGAAGTTCTGTGAACTTATGATTGGTAATAGTTCCCATACCTGTAGCACAAAGACATCATATCATCTTGAGCTTGCTGAAAATGTAAATACATTCTTGGAGTGGAGGAAACTAACTTCTAGTCACTACACTTTCTGTTTTTGCTGACTTTAGCAGTTTAAAACTACTCAAACTAAAAATGTTCATATCGGTGGAATATAATGCCAATATGCATTCTGGGCCTGGTGGCCCTGAGCAGAAGCTTAGTTTGCCTCTTCCTTGGGCCGGCTCTCACACCAGGCAGAAACCTACCTTTGCCTGTGGCATTCAGTGTCTGGCAAACAGGTAGAAAACGGGTGAAGAAAATATATGAGATGTATATTTACTTATGTATGTATGCTTTTATGAATTTATCAAGTTGACTTAAATTGTGTTTTTACACTGTTTAAAAGATTGAAAATTAAAAAAAGATATTGATGATTGAACTGTTCATATCTGAGATAATTACTAACAGACAAGTAAACTTCTCTTTGCCGTCAAAGATCTTGGTGAACGTAACGTCCTGCGTCACAATCCCGATGCTGATTTCCAAAGTACTGAGATGTGACCCATCATGTTGTGAGGAACATCTCTGCAGTCTGTAGATCAGCGCTGTCTCTGGCTTTCCTGAAGATCTCCTCAGCCGGAGACACACGCCGGTAACAGTGAAGGACACGGCCGCCCGCCGCTTTGTCCCGGTTCGTCAGATCGCTCTCTGGACTCTTGTTGTTCGGCTGGAAGATCATGGACAGCTTTGGTAATCTCAGCGCGTCAGAGAAGGCAGAAGCCTCGGACCTTCAGAAGATGATCGCCATAGAGCAGCAGAAGGCCCAGTTTCAGGCTCAGGTTCGTACACACACCCCAGCAGCAGGCAGGTCACATGCTGGGGGCCACACTGTCCTGTGGAAATACCAAACTGTCCTGAAGAGCCCAAACTTAATGCTTTATTTGTTCCAGGCGGTACTGAGGCCTCATGTTGGTCCTGTTAACACTTATGTGCAAGTAGAAATGAGATGCTGTAAAGGTCACCTCATTTCCTGGACTCTGGAACCATGGATCGAGCTAATCTAATATTGTACCCAGAGGTGTCAGATACAGTGTCTGTGTGTTATAATTACAATCAGAATCGTCCATCTGAGCTTCTGACTGTCTGCTGCTGTGTATTCCAGGTGCACAGCTTCACCGACGTGTGCTGGGACAAGTGTGTGGACAGTCCAGGGTCTAAGCTGGACTACCGGACAGAGACGTGTCTGCAGAACTGTGTGGAGAGGTTCATCGACACCACCTTGACCATCACCAACCGCTTCACACAGATGGTGCAGAAGGGCACTCACTGATCATGGACCTGATGACAGAGGACTATTAGCACATAGACTGTTTTGTACCACGTTGATGGGAGATAACGTGAAGTGGACTGTGTGCTTTTGGCTGATGGAGATGAGGGATGAAGTCTTCTAATGTTTCTGGATGTAGATCTTGAAGGTGTTAGTAAACTCCCACAGGTTCACTAGTGGAATTAATCTGTGCTCTGGTGTGAAATCTCTGCAGGTTGTCAAAGGCCTGAAAAAGGCTCTACTTCAGTGCTCCTAAAACATATTAAAATCTTTAAATATTGTGTGGTTCTGTTTTCTGTCTCCAGGTTAATGAATCATAGAGAATAAGGCCATTTATGTATTTTATATGTAGCATGAAAAAATACCAGTTTATTTGACAACTACAGAGCCACCAGAAGGTTTACACACCTTTATTTTTCCACATTTTGTTGTGTTAGTGATCTGAATATAGTTTTCTTTCATACGATTCTGCAAAAACTAGACAATAATGTCAAAGTGAAAGCATGTTTTTTAGACATTTGTAAATGCTGCTGACATTTAAACATAAGAGGTAGAAGACTTTAGGTTTCACACCCATGGCTTTTTTGAAGAACCTTTAGCAATAGTTCCAGCCTTATGTCTCCACCATTTATGCAGTCTGGCTGACTGTTCAGCGTTTTTGCCAGAGATGTCCAGTTGGATTTAAATTAGGACTGGTTGCGCTAGCCCCTTTGCTGTGTTATTTAGTCGGAGCAGGTTTTCATTAAGATTCTCTTTATATTTGGCTGTGGTTATTTAACCCTCTAGGCCGACTAGTCGCTCAGTTTCTTTCTAAGAACACATTTTAATTTTGTCATCATGGGCTATCTAGTGTATGTTTGTGATGGAACACATTCTGATTGTGCTGTAATTGCCCAATGCATACCTCTGAAACACAGGCATTTTTCCACCCATGTAATCTTTTCTTCCTTTTTAATTTATTTTGTTGGGACCACAGCCATGGTTACAAAATGAAAGGCCAGCAAGAACTTTTCTGGAACTTTCAAAATAAATCGCATTAACCTACTTCCAGCACAGCCAGAAACGGGGAATTACAGCGGACTTCCCGTGACGTCACTGTCTGAATAAAAACCCCGCTTTTGCAACAAACTGACCTCTTCCACACAGGTCCCCCAGAGGAACTGGACGGAGGGACACAGCGCGCTAATGTCTCTTTGGCAGGCAAAAAGACATAACTTTCAAACTGATCCAAGGAGCTGTCATACAATTACGATCACGTGATCATATGCATCTAAGTTCAGTAGGAATGGAATTGCTGTTTGTGTATCCGATATCCATTCATAACGGGGGTAATTAAGGTACAAGGGTGCTTGACTTTCTCTCTGAGTACGACAGAAGCAAACTGTTAGTTCCAGAGAGCCCAAAGCAGAGACCCTGTCGGTACGACGCCGAGTGAGGCAGGTTTCCCGAGTCTGAAGGAAGGACAAGCGGGAACGCATTCACCGTTGGTTACGGCAGTAACGTGCAGTTTGGCCGGCCCGGCAGAGCGAGCCGCCCCACCCCACAGCTACGGAGGTTAGCTGCAAACTAACCCTTTGTTCACTGTGGATGCTTTCCTCAACTTCGTCGCCCCGGACAACTTTTCCTCAGCACGGTTCATGTAAGAGGTTGTGTTTTGGGCGGAGAGTTTAGCTTAGAATGAAATAATCTAAACATTTTTCTTTTTATAACATTTGGTTGTGTTTGTGTTGGAAACTCAGCTATCTTTTTGCTAGCAGATTATCTGCCCAGCACATGTGCTCAGTTTGTGTTCTGTTTGTGTTTTTAACGTTAAGACAAACTTTATTTAAAGGGGGATTATAAAGACAGAAGACCGGCCATAACGTGCCGTCCACGCTTATGCATTTTAACCCTTTTATTAATGGTATTTTAAAGTTATGTGTTTGATTCTGATGATAAGCCATAAGCTTCTTTTGTTAGCTTTAACTGCCGACAGCTAAGAACACATGCTTGCCTGCTAAAGATCATTTACCCAAAAAAGTTTTCAATCTAGAAAATAATATTTCCCTAAATATTCTTTTACTAAACTTGAAAACACCATTAAGCCCAATTTCTCCAGAAAGATTTGGTTTTTATTCAAAATAATATTTCCTTAAATATTATTTTACTATTTCCTTAATAATATTTCTTTAAATATTATTTTTATAAATAAAGGCAGCTAATTAAACACTGTTGAGAATTGGTCATCCAGAAGGTCGGTTTTATTCAGCAAATCATTCTTTAAAATATCAGTCATTTTCTACCGCTTATTCCATAGTGGGTTGCGGGGGCCTATCTCCAACAGTCTATGGGCACCCTGAACAGGTCGTCAGTCCATCGCAGGGCAACACACAAACAACCAAGCACACATTCATTCATACACCTAAGGGCAATTTAGTGACCAATTTACCTAACAGGCATGTCTTTGGACTGTGGGAGGAAGCCAGAGTACCCGGTGAGTACCCATGCAAACTCCATGTAGAAAGACCCCCGGCCGGGAATTGAACCCAGGACCTCTCTTGCTACAAGGCAACAGTGCTACCAACTGCGCCACCGTGCAGGCCTCTTTAAAATATTATTTTATTAAAATATTTGATCTATATCTATATCATTGTGAATGATTGTCTAAAGGTATGCCAATTATTGCCTAAGTTAGTTCCAAGACTAACTTAACTTCAATTCCAGATTCTTCAAGATAATCCTTGGTTCTAAAACAGAAATAACATTGCATGGTAATGTTGCATCACTCTTTCGGTCAGGGTTTTCAAACCATCTTTCAACTTGTTCATATTGTACATAGCCATTAGTCTTCCTTATTCTTTCATTCTGCTTGGTAGTTTAGTTGGATTGTTTTAGTATAGTGAAGAGTTTGTTGACTGAAATATGTCTGATTTGAGTTGACTTATTTTTGTTAATAAATTCTTGTATTTTAAGAGATTGTGTGAATTCATTCCATGTGTGTGCAGAGTTTTGCTGTTCAATAATGCCAGAGCTTGGCTCATACCTTTCAACTTTGTCCTAATAACACCGCCTTATTGGGCTGGTATTCACAGGACAACCCTTAACAGACCGAAATAATATTTAATAAATATTAAAGTATTAATATTAAATAATATATTCATATTCATAATTACAAACATTTTAAGGGCTTATTTCCATATTTAAATAACTAAATCAAAAATATTTTTAGGGGCTGCACGCAGTTGGTAGAACTGTTGCCTTGCAGCAAGAAGGTCCTGGGTTTGATTCCCAGCCGGGGGTCTTTCTGCATGGAGTTTGCATGTTCTCCCCGTGCATGCGTGGGTTCTCACCGGGTACTCCGGCTTCCTCCCACAGTCCAAAGACATGCCTGTTAGGTTAATTGGTCACTAAATTGCCCTTAGGTGTATGAATGAGTGTGTGATGGTTGTTTGTGTGTTGCCCTGCGATGGACTGGCGACCTGTCCAGGGTGTACCCTGCCTCTCGCCCATAGACTGCTGGAGATAGGCACCAGCTCCCCCGCGACCCACTTTGGAATAAGTGGTAGAAAATGACTGACTGAAAAATATTTTTAGGTTTTGTTACATAACAATGAAGCCATGACGATTTCAGCTTCAGTTCATATTTAGTACTTTTCTACAATTTGTCAAATGTCTGTTATGAGATAGGCATATTATGGTGCAAAAAGCCTTGAGCAGCCCATGATTATGTTGATTCCACAAGCCACAAGTTTTTTGTTTAATGGTCCTGTTCATTCTTTCAGCTTTTTTCAGTTTGTATTTCCAAATAGTTTTAAGTTTGACAGTTTCTCCTACTCCTGTTTAGTATCAGAAAAAAAGGTTTCATACCCATATTAAATTCAGTTTATTTTTATCGGTTGTGAGGTATTTTCCTTATTTGAAGGACATAAGTAATCATAACATGCTGAACTCTCATAAATATTTCAGTTTGATAGTTTGTAATTTTATATCCCACTCTGTTTCAGTTGACTGTGGTCCAAATTACTGTTTGCTCCAGTAGAGCCTTAGAAGATCTGACAGATTATGACCCCTGATCAAGCCAGAATACCTGAGTGACGACCTGCTATCTTACCTGTTAAAGACATAAAGCCAATTTCCTTGCAATGCCGAAACAGCAGACATCAGCAAGAAGCTACCTAATTCCTAAAACATTGTTGAGATGAAAACAATGAACTTTAATATTTTCCCAGTAGTTAGACTACTTATTATCTGGGGTCGATGTTTGCTATAAACCCAAAACAAAAAGACATTAACACTTTATGGAGTTCAAACGAAAATTCAGAATGTAAGACTCACCCTCGCCATCTCCACCGTCCAATGACTCTTCTGTGCGTCTCCCAGCCTTCCAATCACCATCCTGTCCGCCTGATTCATCATCCAATCGCCTTCCGACGCCTTGTTTTTAAAGGACCTTCGGCTGTGTTCCTCCTCGCTTGTCAGCTGAGCTCATCCCTCCTCCACCCCACCTCCACCATCTTCCTTCACATCTACTCCTGGCTTCCTCGCTCCCTGGCAGCCAATCCACCACCAGTGTCGGATCAGGGGGAAGACATCTCTAAATCTAAGCCTTCCAAATGTTCATCTTAGCTCATATCATTCACAGCATTCATGTCTTCCTCCCAGGTCTGACCGCCAAAGATATAATAATGTAATTTCACATCATTAAAACTTTTCTAATTGCCAACCCTCTCTTTGTGAGTCTTTTCAGATTAAATTATTTATTTATCACAAGTCATATCTTTATTGCATCATTCATCAATATGATTATCGTGCAGCCATATTTACATCCTCTAACCATAGACATGTATGTATGTATATATATATTTTTTTTTGATCTTTTCAGAGTGAAGTGATTATGGCTACACGTATGTATGCACGAATTATTAAAAACAAGAATTTTGTCCAAATGATCCAGATTTTTTCTAATTTACACAAGTTCAACATTTTGCAGACAGGCTCAAATATATACATACACCCCTACTAATATTTGGAAAATGGGCCGTGGTAAGTTGCAGAAAAACCACACATCTTTTGTAGCCATCAAGCTTAACTGACCTCAGACTAAATGAGATAAGGGCCATTCTAGAGGCTCAATGGTCTCCTGCTCTGTCTGTTCCAAAGCCAGTTCTGATGTGTGTTTTGGATCATGATCCTCTTAGAAGGCCCAACTGTGTACAGGTTTTAACTCTATCTGAAGTGAAGATGGAGTAATTCAAAAGTAGCTCTCCTCCTTTGGTATTCCATCCACTTTGTGGGGCACCAGTACCACTGTCAGCAAAACACACAGCCAGGATGATGCTCCCACCATCACGTTTGGCAGCATCTACAGTGCTCTAGGATTTGAAAGCCTCACATTATCATTGTGGCCAAATAGCCTTCCTATGACCATGAAACCATTTTCTCATCCATGTGGACAGCTTAACATTCCAGTCAAACTTGAAATTATGATTTTAGAACAGGATCTTCTGTCTTTATAGTACCCTCTCAATTCAAGCCGATGTGAAACTCACTTCACAGTATACAGTGACACTGGTGTTTCAGCATCTTCAGGTTTGATAGGATTGAGCCTTTGCAGTTCCTGTGTTGTTCTTTAACATCCAAAATGCATTCCCTTTGTCTGAGGGGGACAGTTTTAGTCAGATAGTTAAAACCTGAATATATTTTGATGTTGTGGCAGAACAATGATCCCCAACACAAATCAAAACCGGTTAGGAATGTACAAAGAAAGCTTACATTAAGCTGCTGGGATGGCCCTGACCTCAGTCACATTGAAAGTTTATGAACTATGATTAAAAGCCTGGCCCGTTCCAGGAAACCAACCAATTCAAATGAACCCTACAAATTCTGATAGGAAGTGTGGTTAAATATTTTGTTGCCATCACTAAGGTCCCCCAGGATATTGTCAGAGAAAATTCAATATTGGAACTTGGGTTCTGGTTTTTAAAACTAATTGAAGTTGCTTGTTGCACACTCAGTCAACTCCAGAAAAAGAATGGATCAAAATAAACAAACCCTTGCTTAAAGACCATATTCACATCCACAATAAGTGCATTTAAACTTCTATCCACCACTGTGTCAAGTACTGCATTTATTTACTACATAAACACAAGGAATGGGTCAGTGTCAGTTATTCAGATCAATGAACACAGAATTCATGGTACAGTGCTGGCAAAGAACGATAATACCTTTTTACTTCAGATACATAACAATATTTTCCTAATGACTGTTTTCTGGTGTTCCATTACATATGAAAACATATGAAGTTAAGAGTTGGTCCTGAGAACTGCTTGAATTTAGAAGTTCATTTGAAGTTAGTGAGTTAAAGTCACAATTTCAATCGAGAAAAAGGTGTAGCTGCGAAAGTAAAAAGTGTCTGAAATGAGCAAAATACTGTAAATATTAAAAAAAAAGGTTTATAATGTGTACTTTTCATTGCCCTAATGTTCCATGTTTTGCAAATATTCAGAGTTGAGCTGAAATCATCAATAACTGACAGTAAGTCAGTTGTTAAAAACCTAATTATACTGATTAAAAAGCTTAGCCATTTTGAACAGTGGAAGTTCATGATATGGGCAGTTGCCCAGGGACACATTAGAAATGGGGTGGATGAGCACCATATTAAAAAAAAGGTATAACTTATTTTATAACTATATAATCCTTAAGTTGCACCAAGTTTCTATTGCTTTTTTTGCATGTGCAGTCAATAGAGACTGTGTAGTGAGAAGTAGTGAGAAGACACCCCCTGCTTGTTGGTACAAAATAGGGAGATCAGGGTGTGTTTGCTGTCATTCACAGTGCCCACTTAGGCTGGCATGTGCGTGAATTTATTTTGAGACGTCTTCTTTTCCTTTAGCTAGACTGGCTGGGTGCTACTTTTAGCTACATTCAACTGGGAAATTTGAAGAAGTTATCTCAACAAAAAGTGGGATTGTTTCTGTGGCTATTTGTATTGTGGAAGCAGTAGTGGGTGTGGAAGGGCGACTGAAGGGGGGGCTTGCCCAATGTGCCATTCATGCAAGAATCACCACTGATTTTAAAAGACTTCAACAACTTAAACTTTAAACCATTGATACTGAGACCCAGAAATATCTCCATATCATAATAAAACAGACATTACATCAGATGGAGAATGAACCAGGGTTCAAGACGTCGGACAAATTCTAAAAAAGGTGAGATTGTAAGAAAAAATATTAAACAGATATGAAGCTACAGAGTCAAGCTGTTGATATTTTTAGCTGCTCTGAGAGCAGACTTGATAGCAGTTTCAATCCACCCATGAGGAGTAGCTGTGTGCTCCCCAGCAAAGTGCACCCGTCCCTCACTCTGGAACAGTTCTCGGGCGTAGTGCCCCTGCTGGTACGGTGTGAACAGGGCAAAGGCTCCAAGACTGTATGGGTCCAGGCCCCACTTCTTCACCAGCCCCCCTGTGCACAGCGGTCGGATATACTCCCCATGGATTTTCACCAAGTCCTCCAGAGCTACAGCCATCAAATCCTCCTCACTCATCCCCTGGAAGAGTGCGGAGTCATCAGAGCAGGTGTAGGAAGCCAGGAGGGCCCCTGCATTGGTGCCTGGGAAACTGTGACTGGGGTAGTAGATGAAGCGAGAGGGCCGGTCGGTAATGCTTTTCCCTCCTGTGATGCCCTCTTGCTCCCAGAAGCGTTTCTTAAAGCTGAGGACCACCTTCGTGGAGCTGGCATAATGAACAGAGCGCAGGGCCTCCATTTTATCACCAGACAGAGGGGGGTAGAAGTCAATGAAAAGGGTGGCCTTGGCTGTGGGTGTAACAAGGGCATAGTCCACTGTCATGTTTGACAATGAACCAGAGTTACGCCAGTCCTCATATGTTATTGTCACATTAGCCCCGCCTGTTTGGTTAATTAGCTTCACCTTGGAGTTCAGCCGGATTGTGGCATTTAAAACTTGGTAGAAAGCTGTTGGGAGGTGGTCAAAACCATCTGTCACTTCAAAGTACCTGAAAAAATTACACAGAAAAAAAACATTTTTCATAGAATACATTTGTATGCATCAAAACCTGACTTTTCTTGACACAGTTTGTTTTTGTCAAATGTGATGTTCCTTCTTTGATCAGATTCAAAACAATAGCTATGTCAGCTGTATCCTAACTATCTGGCAAAAGCCTGCTCACAAAGTGATCTACGAACCAAGGGAAAAAGGAAAAATTTACCTGGGGCATAAATATACCAAAATAGAAGTGAGCACTAGATTTGTATTAGCTAACCTGTCAAAATGATATCAATGCTAACAGAAAACCATTGTCCCCATTTGCTCTGGGGCTCTGAAGATGCAAAAAATAAGTGGGGAAATTATTCTATTCGTTTTCACCTCTTTGCCCAGAACAACATTATCATTATGAGAGTAAACCCTGGTAAATGTCATGTTACAAAATGAATGCATATCCCACTGGCAGCTGTAGGTCTTGAATTAAAGCTGCAGTAGGGAGTTTTGAGAAAACAGTGAACTTAGCCTGAAAGTTTGAACAAGCACACCTTACAGGTCCCTCCCCCTTGCTCTCTGCTGTGCTACAGCTCTTTCCCAACAGCAAAGCCTGCCGTGAATGAGCAAGCTAGTAAGCAGGGCCACCAATGACGTCAGATAAACAGCTATGGCACATTCACTGGTTGGCACGAAACATCATCGCTATGCTTTACATTGACTATGGCCTTCACATGCTTGGACTACAAACTTGGTCCTCAAATCATTAGCACAGCGCCATTAGTACAGCTGCAGCACACCAGCAATCTTTAGCTTGAACGTCAGTATGCGCTGTGAGGGGGAGGTTTGTGAGCAGCAGGTACACCAGCGGGATTGACACTGATAAGACATTCCTCCTGGCTCTGGTTGTTTCTGACCTGGAGTGGTGTATTTCTGCAAATGGCAGTAGCGCCGCTGGGAGGAGCCAGAGGAGCTTAATGTTTTCACAGATCATTTGTCTCATATTATACTGTCTAAACATAGTGACAGTTTTAACATAAATGTAAAATATACATTTTTATAAAGGTCACCTACTGCAGCTTTAAAGTGGCTCTCACCCTGTTAAAAGTTCAGGTATTGTGGTATAAAAAATCAGTCTATCTTTCTAAATGTTTTCTTTAATGTGACATATACCAGTACAATTCAACTGAAAAACAAGCAGATGTTTTAGAAGAAAAATAAAACGCTGCAATAATTTGAATAGCTATTTTCAGCGTTCAGTCTTCTTAAGTTCACAACAAACCCACAACATTATATAAACACCATGGTACAGTGAATGCACTCACCGATAGCTGAAGAAAAGGTAATAAAACACAGACACTTCAGAAACTGGACATTTCCCCAAAATGGATGAAAAGATGTGACTGAAACTGGTCAGCTTGGTTAATTCCTGTTGCAGATAGGAAAACAGCAGCAGGAATTAACAGGACAAAGTTTTGGAATGGCCTAGCCCCAGTTTGGAAATCAATCAGACAGAAAATCTATGGCGTCACCTGAAGAGAGCTGTGGATACCAGATGTTATCACAATCTGATAGTCCAACCAAAGAAGACTGTACGCTGAAACTAAAATAAAATGTGATTATACAAAGTATTAGTTTAACTGTCAGATTGTTAATTTCCCCCCCCGATTAACAGATCTATTTGCTTTTCAGTTTAACTACACATGATGAATGTCACATTAAAGGTGGAAAATGTTTTGAAATAATGAATTATGATCTCACTGGTTGGAGTATGTACAGTTTGTAGAGCCACTCTACATTGCTCTGCAGATTTTCTAAGCCCTCCAACATGCTCACAGTGCATGGAACTGTGATTATGTACGTATGTATGACAGAACAAAAATAATAAGCCTAAACTTTAATACATTTTAGTTTAAATTAAAATAACATTTGTATTTATCTCCTGCTTTTAAAATACTTGTTTTGACCAAATTGGGTTTACAAAGCAGCCTGTTACTCATTAAGTATAATAAAAGGCTTTAGAGGCTCTTCCTCTTTGAGCTTTAAACTATAAAAATTGTTCTACCAACCTTTCTTTTAATATGTAAATGATAAAGCTAAAGTAAGGTCCTCAGATGGGTTAAAGGATGCAGAACAGCAGCCTGCTCTCATACTAAAGAACCATTTTAGCAGGTCTATCCTTCCGTTTTGCATTCTCCCCCAGCCTACTTCCATGTAAGCCCCCTAAACCAGTGGTGTCCTAACATTCACCCACATGGACCAAAACTGTCATGTTGAGAATTCTCATAGTCCACAAAAATTCAATATTTTTAAATGGAAAATACAAAAATAAACTTATTAATATTTTTATTTTTACCTGCTTAACAACAAATTAAACATGCAATATTTTGAGGGCTTAAGTGTGCCTCATAATAATTATGGGTCATTCTTTCTAGGAGAACTCTTTTAGTCACGTTTAACACATTGGTACACTCTAGTCTGCAATTTGTCAGGAAAAATCTTGCTCTAAAACAATGTCCACCTGCATCAACCACCTCTGCTGGCGGAACATATTTGTACCATTCCTGAATTGCAAATGGAGGCCGCACTTAATCCCTCTAAAGATCCTTGCTCTAAACAAAGAATTTCATATTGATGCACCGAAGTATTGCACATCATGTCATTTCAGTTATAAGGTAATTTCTTCAATTGTGGCTATAAGTAATCATAAATGACACTTCACATTACTTCCAATTGTAATTGAGTGTGATTCTCCACTCATCATTCTAAAATAAATTTTCTTCCAAAGCCTTTTTCCTGCTTCCTAGAGCTGTCTTGGCATCCAACCATGACATCATGCAGTTATGAAGGATATCTTACTCGGTGTTGTCATTGATGTCCGACTGTATGTACAGCATCTCTATCAAGGACATGTAGAAGAGGCTGTTTTCATTGAGGATGTCACCGATCATCCTCAGAGCGCCGCGGCTCAGGTTGGCCTCCTTAACCAGATATTCCTGCAGATCACAGACCAATTACTGGAGTCTGTATGTCAGCTGTTATTCCAATACACTGACAAACGCCTTACCTTCACTGTGTAGGAATCATATTTATTCAACATGGCACTACAGCCCAGTGTCTTTAGGTCTTCCCTCACCTGGACACAGACACCCATGCATTGAACAAATGATCCATAACAAGTGCAGAAATAACTATTTTCAGTTCTCTGCATGTCTAAAGACCTTCCAGAGTGTCTGACTGAAGAGTTCAGCAGCTGACCTCCCCTTCTCTCTGTCATTCAAGCTGTAGTTGAGCACATTGGGGTCATTTTCTACAGAGTAAGTTTTGTGTAGCCTTCCGTTAACCAAGTAGTAGGTGTTGATGTCATCTTGGATGAAGTGATTCAGAGGAATTTGTAATGTGGAGATAAAGGTAAGCAGGATCCTGTGATAGAAACATATTGTGTTAAAATTTCATCCACATTAGAGAGATTTTCCTTTATTCTTTAAAGGTACAGAAAACTGGGAAATTAGTTATCAAATGGTAATATAAAGCAAATATCTACCCAGTCTGTTTCTGTAATATTACATGGTCATAGTGAAAACAAAATACATCCTTTTAAAATTCTATGGTTCAATTCTGTCTTTATTTACTAAAGATGAAGCCAAGAGGAAACGTGATGTGTGAAAACATTTTGACCTCATGATCCAGTAGGTCTAGAACCACCTGGCAGTAATAACTTGAAGTTGTAATTTGTTTTATACGACTATCAGTTTCTCAGATCATTGTGAGGAGATTTGAGACTTTCTTCTTTTCTCCCTTTCTCCCTTTCTTCTTTACAATATAACGTCATTCGCATGTCCCAATTTTGGCCAAACTTAAGGTGTTGGATTACATTTCTGACATTTTTGCTTGAATGTTAACTCCTCGGAAGCATGGATAGTGTCTTAAATGTTTTCCATCGGTCAATAATCTTTCTCACTGTAAAATGATGGATTTCAAATACTCTGGAAATTACATTATAACCGCTCACAGGTTGATGTGCAATCTGAATTACTTCTCATAGCTCATTGCTGATGTCTTCTCTTCTTGCCACAGAAACATTTTTATGCACAAAAGCAAACTTCAAAACGTCCTGCTTTAATAGAGCTTGCCACGCTTGCTATAATTCCACTATGAAACATGTTAAATCATTTCAGAGCTCTATAAAGACAATATAATGTTTAATAATATTCTGATACATAAAATCGTTTTGTGTTTTAACCATGCATTTATTATTTCAGCATTCCATTGAAAGTTTTCTCACTTTCCCACTTAAGGCTGGTGTTTACATGTAATTATATGCATAGAATAAAAAAACACAGGACAGGATTCCTTTAAAGGGCCAAAACATCAGAGTTGTGGTGAAGAAGGTCTGGTAGCATCATTTGTGTTTTTCCACTAATACAAACATCTGCAGACCTTCTCTCCAGATAAACTTTGATTTAACATTGCCAGAATTCATCCCTGTAAACATATCGCTACATTGGACCAGTCATTTCACTACTCACTTATGGAAGCTTGGGATTCTCATGGCTCCTACTTCTGCATACCAGCCTTCTTTTCTGTTCCTGAAGGTCTCCACCCGTCCTCCGATACGCTCACTAGCTTCTAGTATGGTCACCTTTTTTATCCATAGATAGGAAAACGTAATCATCACCATGGGAACATCATCCAGTACCAGCTTATCGACACTTTTATAGGCCTTTTCCCCATATAATTAACCTTATGTCCAGCATCTTCTAAGACCTTCGCAGCTGTCAGTCCTGCCATACCCCCGCCGATCACTGCCACGTGCCGAGGCGTCTTAGCAGCAGGGAGACCTTTCATCACAATGTCCAGGAGCTCACTGTAGTCAGTGTCATGGAGGCACTCATAGAGAGGGTCTCCTAAGATCCCGCTTGCTGCATAAACCACAACTCCCACCAGAACCAGAGGGGCTGAGAGATGGAGAAAATTACAACTCAAGTCACCTATTTAAAGCAGGAAATGCAACCACGCACCTTTAGCCTGCTTTGCTTACTTTAAAGAGTACAAAATAATGACTTGTGGCAAATGATGATGACATGTCTGATTATAACTATTTTGTAGATGCAACCTGTGTTAAACTTACCAAACTTGCACAGTGCCATGTGAGGCATCATCTTAAGAACAGAACTCCACAGTTTAGACTGAGTCCCTCTGCTGTGGTTAATGACACTAGGAGTGGAAACAGAAACCTAACAAACACAAGCATGCTTTAGGTTTAGAAAGAGAGTATCTGGCTAAATGAACAAACAGAAGTTTAACTAAATTAGATGTACCTTATTGAAAAAATACACACACAATAAATTACATTTGAAACAAAGCCTGATAATTATTGTATTTTTAAAATGAAAATAAAAAAAAAACATATTCCCACTTCAGAGCTACATTAACTCACCTCTGTCAAAGGGAATGTATGGTAAGTTGTTGCAGACCTAGGCATGACTGAGCAGAAATGAACCTGAGTCCCTAGTGAGGCTAAAGTATCAGAGACTGACTGGAAAACCTGGGAAGCACAGTATGTGCCACGCTGCACACGAGGTCATTTTTATGATGGCTTCCTTAGGCCTTCCAGAAATATTTTCCCACACCGGCTTGAGAGTCAACCACACTGAACAAATCAGATTAGTGGGGTATACCAGTCATCGGCACACCTCATTTCCTCCATCTTCCCTCATTTCAGGATCTGACCTGAAAGTGCTCATTCGGAAGTATCCACAAAACGCTCAGGCTCAGCTTATTGCCAGATTTTTCCCCCTTAGCAGTCAATTAATAATAATTGCTACACATATTAACTGGTCCTTACTCACCAGTGAGATAATGTGTAGAGTAGACTCCCTCACTTCTCTGCTTGTCCTCCACAGGGCAGCAAACGCATGGCTTTTATATGCTGCAGAAAATGAAAGCAAAAGGCGGATTTGGGTTTCGTTTTCCTAACTTCAGACCCGAAACTCAAAGAAACAAATGTCCAATACAGGCAAATGCTTGTGTTTTCTTGTGTATAATTACAGGGAAAAGAAAGTGCACTTCTTTCAGTTCCAAGGTTTTACATAACCAGCAATGATACAAATGCTCTGGTCCCATGTAAAATTATTTATATCCAACCTCAAGTGTATGAAGATTAAAATCTATCATCACTATTAAACTATATATGTAAAACACAAATAATGGCAACATTAAAAAAAGAAAAAGTTGCATGCAAAAAAAATAAGTTCACCCTATGATTCAGTAGCTAGTAGAAGCATTTTTAGGAACAATAACTTGAGATACCAGGATGAAGAGGAAGACGACAACGAAGAACTTGAGATGTTCTGGTTATGATTTATTGTTGTTTTATTTGTCTCTCATATCATTGTAAAAAAATTATTCTTCATGCACGATTTAGTTCATTCAGATTTGTAGCCATTTGTTTCTGCATAGCTCTCTTTAGGTCAAACTAAATCTTCTCAATCAGCCTGAAGCCTGGACTTTGACTAGGCCCTGGGTCCGCCTGAGGCTCTTGAGGCACTCTACTGTGGCTCCTAATATGTTTAGCCAATAATAATACAGAACTAAGCAGCATTTTTGTTCCATCAAAATAATCAGAAAGAATCTCTGCACACCCAATATAGAAACATTAAAGGTACAAGGAGAATGTTGCTGTTTAGCTTTTTTGTCATTAGGCTGCAAATAATTTTACTAATACTAATATTTGTTTTCCATTGATTAGAAACATCTCAGTCAAGAAACTGCTTCCATTCTCTTGTTCTAAAAGCTTTGTTTTATAACCTGAAACATACCAATGAAACTGTTCTCAATAATCACCAATTATCACAAGCAAAGTTTTTCATGTCAGGTAATTAATTAATTAATTAATTAGTGAATTTTTAGAAGAAATGTGTAGTTTTTGTTGACATATTTATTAAGGGCTAGGGCCAAAATGGGTCTTTGATTTGAAAACGGTTCCGACCCAGGCCTTCATTGCCACTAGATTATTTTCTTTTTCGGTCATCTCTGTTGTGGATTTGTTTCTGTGTTTGGCATCATTGTTCTGTTGAAGTCCTCGAAGTAAAGAACCAGTTCAGTGTGCTTCCCAATCTAAGGAAATCTGATTCCTTTCAAATTGAAAGCCAACATCTCAGACTGCTCTTTTTTGCAAAGTCAAAGTTCAATTTACAGTTGATTGAAGAAGTGTACACACCCCGTTTAAAATGACAGGTTAGTGTATCTTAGAAAAAAAACCATCATAAATAATATTTTTAACCTGTAATGTGAAATGCTTTGTGTTGATCTAAATGTCAACAGTAAAGTGACCAAACAAACAAACCTGTCCGGATAAAAATGAATATTAAAAGTTTGCAGTAACCTAGTTGCATGAAGGGTAACACCCTGAAACAAATACTTAATTCACCTTTTGATTCAGTTTGAGCATTCAATCGTATAGGTTCACCTCTACCATCAATTAATATTGAATCTGAACCAGAATCAGCAGGTGTCCTAGTAGGACTTTCAATACATTTGCTTATTTGCATCCTTCAGCTAAGCTAAGTCATAGTTTGCTGAAAGGTTTGTTGTATAATCATTTCACCCAGATAAAGGTTTGGTTCCTGTTTGACATCTAGGTCCATAATGAGTGTATATAAACATCTTACCAGTGCTATATATGCCATGGCATGATTAAACAAAATAAATGACAACTGGATGTAGGTATTTCTCCAGTAAACTAGGTGGAAACTGTTCAGGGAGGCTAACAAGAACAATACTGAAGGAGCTACATGGACTTCTAACAAGTACAGGTCTGTTCTACATGTGACAATGATCTCCTGGATTCTCAGTATGTTTGGACAAGGGATGAGGTAGCAAGACAGAATCCGTTTCTTCCAAAGAAAACATCCAAGCCTGACTAAAACTTCCATAAATGTCATGCAAAAAGGTTTCTAAGCAAGTATAAACTTTTGGGTCCCAGTTCCTGAAGATGTCTTCGTCACAAGAAAACAACACTTCACAATACAGAAAAACACCTTATCCACAGTGAAACATGGTGCTGTTAGCATCAAGGTCTGAGGGTGATGTTGTTTTCCATAGCAGAAAATTAAACTTTTGGAATGGCCTAGCCAAAGCATAGAGCTACTGAGTCTGATAGTAAATCACTTGAGGAGGTGTAAGGACATCTGATATTCTTGGAATTTGATAGATTTGAAGAACTTTTGTAAGGTAAAGTGAACAAATATTACATAGTCAAGATGTAGAATTGTGATAGACTCTGAATAAAGAAGACTCAAACCTGATACAGAACCAATGCTTCAACATAATCTAAGAATATGTGCACCTATGCAACCAGGTTCTTGCAGCTTTTGCTTTTTTTTTTATTTTTTGAATTTTTCTAAGATTTGTCTTTTATTCACTTTAATGAAATAAGAAACAGCATTTTAAAAGTAAAACATGTTTTAAGAAGTTTACATTTTAGTCTATGTTTGTTTGTCTATTGATATTACAAAATTCCTGACTGTGTATGCTGTTTATATCATCTGGAGCCTCAAGAGAAACCTCAGACAGAGACACACCAAACTAACCTTTAGCTCTGCAGTGTTTGACAGATTCCAGAACTATCAATACTCTCAAGAAAAGTGGAAGTCAAAAGTCCCTGAGGTCATGGGTCAGGATTTAATGCAGATTAGTTATCTATGGGAAAACACTGAGAATGCTGGGGGTTAAGTCAACCATAAAACCCATTCTCTCAACACTGTGAGAAAACAGACGCTTGGCCTTAAAGTTGGATCAATGAATCTGGTTTATCAAAGTGCTGAACAATGTTGTAGAGCACTGGGGGAGGATTGATTATACTAAGTAAACTGAAACAAGCCAACATATGCAGACTGAATGTGTAAAGTTCCCCATTGGCATGCATTTTTCATTAATTTATTAGTTAGTTTATTGAAAACTGAAACAGGAAACTGACACGTCTCTGTTTGTGCTTACACTTGCCAGATGAAGGTCCAGTCACGGAAATGTCATTGATGTCCAATCCATGTTCAACAGTTAGAGTTCTGCTTTAATTTTCTTGGAATGAGCAGTCCATTTCGTCACATTTTCTGTGCATATTTTATCCAACATGTTGTTGTCTTTCAACCAAAGAAAATGTGTTTTTTGTAAAAACAGAAGGAAAACCTCTTGATGATTGTGAAATAGTAAAAGGTAGTAATTTAAAATTACTGAATCACTACAGATTAGAAACACATGGATTGATTGACAAATGCTAGATGTTGCTGCAGAAAAAGCTGAGGAACAGGGGATGTAATGTATCCCAGTTGTGTCTTTATCATTTGCACATTCAACATTCTCAGCATTATCTAATTTATAAATATTCATTATGATGGTGAAAGTAACCTACAGATTTGCCTGGATCAGTTTAGGCCCCCCATCAAATGTGGGGCCCATTACCTCCCCGCCACACTACCTGCCGGTGGTTGGTGTGTCTGCCCGCCGGTGTACTTGTGGTTCTCGGTGTCCGGGGCTGGGTGCTTTGGTGTATGCTGGGTCACTCCCGGTGGCTGCTTGCCACATTGCGCCTCTGCTTAGGGAATGATATGTCCCGGGGTCTCGGGTCTCTGGGTCCATGGCTGGATCTGCTTGGGTGTAGAGGGCTGCTGGCGGAGCCAGTGGGCTCGTTGCTGCAGCTCCCTGGGGCTTTTGCACTGTGGCTGCTGGATGGTTCCCCTGGGACTGTCTCCTGGTCTTCTCTGGGGGGGTTGTGGTGGTTCTCCTGGGTTCCTGTGTTCTGGGGGGCCTTTGGATGTCTGTGACTCGGATCTCCTCCGTTTCTGTCCTAGATCCAGGGGGGCAGGTCTGTGGCTCCTCACACTCACTATTGCATATTTTATAGAGAAACCTTGTATACACAAGCACGCTCACACTCAGACCCACAGGTGTTTAGATTCAGGTGTTAACAGATACACAAATGTTCTATATTGAGCCGCATTTATCACTAAATACATTTTGCATTCATAAGTATCGTGCACTTTTCGGTAAAAAAGCTGGTAATATGAACGTTTCTGCAGATGTAGAAGCAAGCAGGGTGTTATCTTGTATTCTCTTCATCCTTCTTTCTTTCCTCCATTCTTTTCTCCTCTCCCCTTTTCCTTTTTGCCCCACCTTTCTCTCTTTCGGGCTTCTTTTTTTCCTTTTAATTTCTGTCTCTGTGTCCGTAACAATTGAAATAATCCCAAAGCAGTTTCTAATAAAGTTTCTTTTTATAAATATCAAGCAGAGCTTTAAAGCGTTACCTGTAATGCTCCACTTGTGAAAGTAAATCTCTTGGGCTTTTTCTTGGCACTCTGAAAATAATTCTGAGCCCTACTCTGCCGGACAGGACACGGTTAAAAAAAAAAGAAACCTACAGATTCTCCCATAAATCTGACTATGACAGGAAAAGCTAGACAGTTGGCGGATATGATGTAAAGGAGGAAGGTGGACATACTGTGTGTACAGGAGACCGGGTCGAAAGGTTGCAAGGCTAGAAGCTTTAGGAGTGGGGTTCATGCTTAATGGACATGTTGGAGCAGGTAACAAAGGTTAGGAGGTGACAAACAGGTTTGGTATCCAGAACAGGAGTACAGAAGGATAGATGATGGTAGACTTTTCAAAGAGGATGGAAATGGCTGTAGTCAATACTTTTTTCCAGAAGAAGCAGGAACACAAGGTGACCTACAAGAGCGAAGGTAGAAGTACACAGGTGCTTTACATCTTGTGTAGACGATGTAATATAAAGGAACTCAGTGACTGCAAGGTGGTGGTAGGTGAGATTGTTGCCAGACAGAAGAGGTAAGAGAGTACTTGATATGTCTTCTGGAAGGAAAGTTGATAAAGAGACTTGGTGGTGAAATTAGGAAGTACAGGTGTGTGTAAGGAAAAAGAGATCAGTTAAGAAGAAGTGGGACATTGTGGGGACGGAACAGAGTCGCCAGGATTAGAGGAAGACTCATAATAATGTAAAGTGAAGGTAGGGGTAGCTAAGGCTAAACAACAACCATATAGTGACTTGTGTCATAGGTTGGACAATAAGGAGAGAGAGAAGGTTTTGTACAGGTTGTTGAGGCAGAGAGACAGAGATGGGAAGGATGTTCAGCAGGTTAGGGTGATTATGAATTGAGATGGAAATGTCCTGACTGGTGCAACAAGTGTTACGGGAAGATGGAATGACTTCTTTGAAAAGCTGACGAATTAGAAAAATTTGAGAGAACAGAGGAGAAAAAAGACCACTGTGTATCAGGAAGTATGGAAGGCATTGAAAAGAATGAAGAGTGGGATCATTGGGATTTACCTCTACAGGTAAAGCAAGATGATGCCTGAGGAATGGAGGAGAAGTGGGCTGGGTTCAATTTTCAAGAACAACGGAGATATGCAGAATTGTGGCAACTAGAGAGCAATAAAGTTGATGAGTCATACAATGACGTTATGGAAAAGAGTAGTGGAAGCTAGACTGAGGTCAGCAGTAAGCATTTGCGAACAGCACTATGGTGAAAAACTACTACAGATCCAGTATTAGCTTTAAAGATGTTGATAGAGAAGTACAGAGAAGGTCAGAGGGAGCTGCATTGTGTTTTTTTAGATCTAGAGAAAGCATATGACAAGCTGCTGAGAGAGGAGCTGTAGTGTTGTATCAGGAGGTCTGGAGTAACAGGGAAGTGTGTTAGAGTGGGGCAGGACATGTATGAGAGCTGCAAATAACAGTGGTGAGGTGTGCTGTAGGTGTGACAGAGGAGTTCAAGGTGGAAGTGGGACTGCATCAAGGATCAGCTCCGATCCCCTTCTTTTTTGCTGTGGTGATGGACAGATGAGGTTAGACAGGAATAATCATGGACATGTTTGCAGATAACATTGTGATCTGTGGTGACAGCAGGGAATAGGTGGGGAGAAGTCTAGAGAGGTTGAGGTTTGCCCTGAATAGGAGCGGAATGAAAGTTCGCCGGAGCAAGACAGAATACATGTGTGAATGAAAGGGACCAAAGTGGAGCCGTAGAGTTACAGTGAACAAAGATAAGGCAGGTGGAGGATTTTAAGTACCTCGGGTCAACAGTCCAGAGCAATGGTGAGTGTGGAAAAGGGGTGAAGAAATGTGTCCAAGCAGGTTGGAATAGGTGGAGAAAGGTTTCAGGAGTGTGATAAAAGAGTATCAGCGAGAATGAAAGGTAAGGTGTACAAGACAGTGGTGAGACTTGCCATGTTGAATGGTTTAGAGACAGTGGCACTAAGGAAGAGACAGGAAACAGAGCTCAAGGTAGCAGATATGAAGACGTTGAGGTTCTCCTTGGGGTTGACAAGGATGGATAGGATCATGAATGAATACATCAGAGGGATAGCTCAAGTTAGATGTGTAGGAGATAAACCCAGAGGAGGTATAGTGAGTACATTGGTAGAAGGATGATGAGGCTGGAACTGCCAGGCAAGAGGGCTAGAAATAGACCAAAGAGGAGATTTATGGATGGAGTGAAAAAAGACATGACGTTAGTAGGTGTGAGAGAGGAGGATGCAAAGGATAGGGTTAGATGGACACAAAAGACTCCCTGTGGCAACACCTCGAAGGGGAAAGCCAAAAGAAAAAGAAGTTCCATGTCTGCCAGATTATTAGGAACTATTCCCTAAATGTACAAGGTTGGGCCCAAATATGTTTCAATCCCCAGTGTGCTCTTTATAACCTATTGCACATATTTCCAATACTCTACAACTCACAACCATCTATTCTTTTGGAGTGGAATAAAATTCAAAATACATTAAAAACCACATATCTCTAATAGACAAAGCAGGCAACATTACAGAAACATAATTCTGTATAGGGGAAATGCTTTTTACATCAGTGTATAGACACACACACTGAATATAAAAGTATTCTGTTGAGCACTGTGTAGCTGTTGGTTTAAGGAGATTAAAGTGTTTAGAGCTGTTGTTCATGTGTTCTTTTCAGTTGAGTCAGTGTATCAGGGTCATTGAGCAGCTAGTCACAGTGACAAAAACAAACATAAAAACCCTCAAAATCAAAGTAACTTATGTAGCAAAATGTCCTAAAATATTACAATTGAGTTTTTCTAAATACATTTAAAGTTTTACAATGCAATATTGTAAAATTAAATTGAGAATGCTGAATCAGCATTCTCACTTGATTTGGACTCAGAATTAAAGAAATTCTGAGTCGAATTTCAATGGAACCCTATGCTAAATGAAAAATGTTATTACAGTGCTGATGTTGCTTGTCCACAACAATATTTCTGAACTGAGTTTACCATAGATTTGTTATGGCATGTCATTTAGTAACATATTACGCCTTTGCTTTGTCTTCGTTATATTAGGAATGTGTCTGCTCTTTTATAACCAAAGCTAAGCTGCAGCTTTCATAGGTTTGGTTATCAAACGACATTTCCCATGAGCCTTTTAGTCCCTGACTTCATAAAACAGGAAGTAAACACTGAAGAAAATGCAATCAAGCGGCTTCCCAGTGCCATGACAGATCGCACAGGTTGCAAACCTTTTCTCTTCTCTAATCGGGTATCTGAACCTGCTAACCGTGTCTGTTTGCTAGTGATGCAGCTGAAGCTTTACCGTGATGCTGTGCAGCCGTAGCTGTTCTGTTGGTTCATAGTGGCTTGAATAAAACATCCCAGCTGTCATGTCGTGGTTTCAGACTGATGACACTTAAAGGCTCTCGGATCATTGCGGTGTGCTTGTAACAGAGACAACGCTGTCCTTAATGTTCTCCACTGGTTTCAGACGCTTTAACAAGAGGTCTGTTGTTAGTGTTTGCATGAAGGTCAGCGAGCTGGGAGACATTTAACGGCGTTCATTTTAAAAGCATCAGCCCGTCAAATTCTCGCGGTCCATACCTAAAAACAGTTAAGACAAAGCAGCTGCAGAGTGTTTACATCTGAGAAGCAAGCAGTGTTTTAACACCAAGCTAAACTAAAGTTAGCGTCTGATTCGCACCTTCCTATTAGATTCTTGAATTAAGGGCCCATTTCACTGCTTTTAAAGAATCAAGGCCGATTTAAGCTTTTTTTCACGCTTACATCCCTTTGATGGAGTAAAGCTTGTAACTGCACTGACTGAACAAAGCTGATCTAAATACTCTGAGATTCTAACAGAAAACAGTTTGTGATTTCTGACTAGCTGCCTCCATCTCATGCTCCTCTGCAGTGGTGACTGCTCTAAGACTGCAAGGGAAGCTCAGCTTCCCCTAAAATGTCAAAAAATAAGTGATCAAATATATACTGCTGTGTGTACATGTCATTGACTAAATATGCGCTACAACGCGCTCAACTTTTGTTCGGAATCAGCTTCTTATCACTGGTAACGACGCGGCTTTCCTCTCATTCATTCCTGCAGCTTCACTGTGCTTTAAACAGTGAGTTCAATAGCAAAGCAAAAATGCTGGGCTTTGTCCCGCCCATCGGACGCTCAGCGTCTCTGGGGTCTATGGGGCAGCGGGCTGGCCCGGATGCTCAGCTTCTGCATGATGATTGGATGATCTGTCTGAGGTTGAATCCCTTTTTGATTGACAGCGAAATCAGCGAATCAGCGATCTTGAAATTGAGCTTCCCCTCCTTGAAAGACCAGCATCCGCCACTGCTCCTCTGCTACAGTAAAACCAACTTAACATAGCAAGGCTTCACCTTTGATGTGACACAGACTTTAAGGTGGCTGTCACCCTTACTTCTCTGTCAAATGAACTTACTTATGTCCAAGAAACAATCCATCCTTGTTCTAATGGTAGAAATACAGTCTGGCCCCATTATTTTTTCTTGAATGGTTCTTTGCTGCTCTTCTAATCACAAGGCAACTATGCCAAAGCTTCTCTTTGCGAAGTGTGGATATGCACACGCATCCTCCTGCTGCGAGTTTTGCTTAAGCTCTGTACCAGTGGCAACATAATTCTGTAGCACACTCTTTACTAAGACAGGTCCTGAAGCTGGCTGGACACTTTTGTATGTCTAGAAGCCTCATTCTGCTTTTTGCGGATGATGTGGTCCCATTGGCTTCATCAGCTCGTGATCTACAGCCCTCACTGGAGCAGTTTGCAGCTGAGTGTGAAGCAGCAGGGATGAGAATCGGTGCCCTCCAAGTCCGAGGCCATGGTCTTGAGCCGGAAAAGGGTAGAGTGCCTTCTCCGGGTCGGGAGGGAGGTCTTGCCTCAAGTGGAGGAGTATCTTGGGGTCTTGTTAACGAATGAGGGAAAAATGGAGCGGGAGATTGATAGACGGATTGGTGCTGCGTCAGCAGTGATGCGGGCCTCTTTACTGGTCTGTCGTGGTGAAGACAGAGCTGGGTCAAAAAGCGAAGCTCTCGATTTACCAGTCAAGCTACGTTCCTACCCTCATCTATGGTCATGACAGAAAGAACGAGATCACGGATACACGGCCGAAATGAGTTTCCTCCGCAGGGTGTCTGGGCTCTCCCTTAGAGACAGGGTGAGAAGCTCGGTCATCCGGGAGGTACTCAAAGTAGAGCCGCTGCTTCTCCACGTTGAGAGGAGCCAGTTCAGGTGGCTCGGAAATCTGGTTAGGATGATTCCAGGACGCCTCCCTGGTGAGGTGCTCCAGGCACGTCCCACTGGGAGGAGGCCCAGAGGAAGACCCAGGACATGCTGGAGGGACTCTGTTTCTCGGCTGTCCTGGGAATGCCTTGGGATTCCCCCGGACGAGCTGGCCCAAGTGGCTGGGGAGAGGGAAGTCTGGGTCTCTCTGCTTAGGCTGCTGCCCTCGCGACCCGACCCCGGATAAGCGGAAGACGATGGATGGATGGACTCTACATTTTGTAATTAAATATTAAACAACAAGGATTTTTAATGAAAACAGGTAATGTTTTTATTACCTGTTTTCTAAATAATCTTGCAACTAGAGGAAAAACCGCTAAATCCTAAACAATGCTTTGAAAGTGATTTTGTCTGTTTAACTTCTATCTCTCTGGGAGTATAATTTGTTAGATTTTCCAAAAATGTTGCAAAAAAGGAAAAACAAACAAATCAGTAAGAAGGAACTGCGCTGTACTGTACACTACATAGTAAACAAGTTGACATTTCAAATGAGGAAAGTGATTTATGTCAATGTGTGTATGAATGGGTGGATGACTGATTGTAGTGTAAAGCACTTTGGGGTCCTTGGCGCTATACAAGCTCATGCCATTAACCATTTACCATAGATAGAGAGTGGTGTCAGCTAGACTCTAGTCACGGCCATACTAAAGTGAGGTTGAGCAAAACTACAGTGAAAACTCCCACAGAAGAACTGAAGCCACAAAGTTAATAAAACCCAACATTTGTAGGCCTGTGATTTCACTCTAAATCTTGTCCCAACCCATAAAGAAATACTTACACAAATGATGCCTCTCAGTCTGTTAAAGGGTCACTAAATCTTTAACCTGGACTTATTTTCTTATTCCAGGCGTTTCCCTGGCATGTATGATTCCTGCTTCTCTCTGTGAGGGTGCTCAGGGTCATGGCTGAGGTGATGGGACAGAGGAGCCTTGTGGGCTTTGGTGTGGTGTTGGCTTGGCTCGTGCTTTTTCACCTCCTGGTCAATATTTGGCTCCTGTGTGTGTTCACCAGCCTGCTGTTGGTGCTCGGGGGCTGGTTTGGCTCACAGGCTATCTTGGAGTCCAGCAGCGTGGTTCACCTGGACAGGTTCATCACCCTGGAACAGGTAAGTGCATTACTAAATGTGTTGGTTCGTCATTAAATGTGTTTGTTCAATAGTACCTACTAAGGAAACCTTACTCTTTAGTTGCATGGGTAAATATAGAGCCTTGCAGAAGTAGTCATACTGCTTGAACTTTTTCACAGCTTGTCAAATTACAACAACAAACTTAATTGTGTTTTACTAGGGTTCAATGTGAGAGTGCAGTATTTTGAAGCGGAAGAAAAAATATGAGCAATTTTCAAAATATTGTATAGATCAAAATCCGAAAAGTGCGGCTGCATTTGTATTCAACGTTTTTTACTCTGAAGTGAAACCCAGTGCAACCAACTACTTTCAGTAGGCACCTAATTAGTAAATCGAGTCCCTCTGCGTATCCGTTAATTTCAGTCTATATCTAGCTGAGCTCTGAAGGCCTCAGAGATTTGGTAGAGAACAATGGTGAACAAACAGCATCATGGAGACCAAGAAACACAGCAGATGGATCTGAGCTTAAAGTAGGGTTAGGATGTAAAACAGTGTATAAAATGTTTTAAGGTTTGAACATTTTATAGAGCTTTGTTCAATCCAAAGCTCTATAAAATGTTCAAACCTTAAAACATTTTATATGTTTTATATGTTCAATCCCCCCTCCTTGAACCGCCACCTTAACGTGGTGGTGGGGTTTGAGTCTTCAAATGATCCTAGAGGCTATGTTGTCTGGGGCTTAAATGCCCCTGGTAGGGTCTCCCATGGCAAACAGGCTCTAAGTGATGGGTCAGACAAAGAGCGGTTCAAGAATCCTTCATGACGACCATTAAATCGAGGCACGTGACGTTGCCCGGTACGGCGGATCCGGGGTCCCACACTGGAGCCAGACCGGTGCAAAGAGGATTGGGTGGCGGACGAAGGTGGAGACCTCAGCGGCCCGATCCCCGGATGCTTAGGCTGGCTCTAGGGACGTGGAATGTTACCTTGCTGGGGGGGAAGGAGCCTGAGCTTGTGCGGGAGGTCGAGAGATATCGACTAGAAATAGTCGGGCTTGCCTCCACGCACAGCGTGGGCTCTGGAACCCATCTCCTTGAGAGGGGCTGGACTCTCTTCTACTCTGGAGTGGCCCACGGGGAGAGGCGGCAGGCTGGGGTGGGTTTGCTTGTTGCCCCCCAGCTCAGCCGTCTCGTGTTGGGGTTTTCCCCGGTGGATGAGAGGGTCGCATCCCTGCGCCTTCGGGTCGTGGATAGGTCTCTGACTGTCGCTTCGGCCTACGGGCCGAGCGGTAGTGCGGAGTACCCGGCCTTCTTGGTGTCCCTTTCGGGGGTGCTGGATCGTGCCCCTCCCGGGGACTCCATTATTCTGCTGGGGGACTTCAACGCCTACGTGGGAAACGACAGTGACACCTGGAGAGGCGTGATCGGGAGGAATGGCCTCCCCGATCTGAATCCGAGTAGTGTTTTGTTATTGGACTTCTGTGCTAGTCACGGATTGTCCATAATGAACACCATGTTCAAGCATAAGGGTGTCCATCAGTGCACTTGGCACCAGGACACCCTAGGCAGGAGGTCAATGATCGATTGTTGTCGTATCATCAGACCTTCGGCCGCATGTTTTGGACACTTGGGTGAAGAGAGGGGCTGAGCTGTCTACTGATCACCACCTGGTGGTGAGTTGGATCCGCTTGAGGAGGAGAAAGCCGGACAGACTTGGCAGGCCCAAGCGCATAGTGAGGGTCTGCTGGGAACGCCTGGCGGAGCCCTCGGCCAGGGATGTATTCAACTCCCACCTCCGGGAGAGCTTTGACCAGATTCCGGGGGATTTTGGAGACATAGAGTCCGAGTGGACCATGTTCTCCGCATCTATTGTCGATGCTGCTGCCCATAGCTGCGGCCGTAAGGTCTGCGGTGCCTGTCGCGGCGGCAATCCAGAACCCGGTGGTGGGACACCGGCAGTAAGGATGCTGTCAAGCTGAAGAAGGAGTCCTATCAGCTGTGGTTGGCTTGTGGGACTCCTGAGGCGGCTGACGGGTACCGTGAGGCCAAGCGTGCTGCGGCCCGGGCTGTGGCAGAGGCAAAAAACTCGGGCCTGGGAGGAGTTCGGTGAGGCCATGGAGATGGACTACCGGTCGGCCTCGAAGCGATTCTGGCAAACCGTCCGGCGCCTCAGGAGGGGGAAGCAGTGCTTCGCCAACACTGTTTATAGTGGGGGTGGGAGGCTGCTGACCTCGACTGGGGACATTATCGGGCGGTGGAAGGAGTACTTCGAGGATCTCCTCAATCCTGCCATCACGCATTCCCTGGTGGAAACAGAGGCTGGGGACTCGGGGTTGGACTCTTTCATCACCCAGGCTGAAGTCACCAAGGTGGTTAAAAAGCTCCGCGGGGGCAAGGCTTCGGGGGTGGATGAGAGCCGCCCTGAGTACCTCAAATCTCTGGATGTTGTGGGGCTGTCATGGTTGACACGCCTCTTCAACATTGCATAGCGGTCGGGGACAGTGCCTCTGGACTGGCAGACCGGGGTGGTGGTCCCCCTTCATAAGAAGGGGGACCGGAGGGTGTGTTCCAACTACAGGGGGATCACACTCCCCAGCCTCCCTGGTAAGGCCTACGCCAGGGTATCGGAGAGGAGAGTCCGGCCGATAGTCGAACCTTGGCTTCAGGAGGAGCAGTGTGGTTTTCGTCCCGGCCGTGGAACACTGGACCAGCTCTATACCCTCTACAGGGTACTCGAGGGTTCATGGGAGTTTGCCCAACCAGTTCACATGTGTTTTGTGGACCTGAAGAAGGCATTCAACTGTGTCCCTCTTGATGCCTTGTGGGGGGTGCTCCAGGAGTATGGAATCGGCGGCCCTTTATTAGGGGCCATCCGGTCCCTGTACGAGCGGAGCAGGAGTTTGGTCCGCATTGCCGGCACTAAGTCGGACCTGTTCCCGGTGCATGTTGGACTCCGGCAGGGCTGCCCTTTGTCACCGGTCCTGTTCATAACTTTTATGGACAGGATTTCCAGACGCAGCCAAGAGGGGGTCTGGTTTGGGGACCATTAGATTTCGTCTCTTCTTTTTGCAGATGACGTGGTCCTGCTGGCCCCCTCTAGCCAAGACCTACAGCATGCGCTGGGGCGGTTCGCACCCGAGTGTGAAGCGGCTGGGATGAAGATCAGCTCCTCCAAGTCACAGGCCATGGTACTCAACCGGAAAAGGGTGGCTTGTCCTCTTCAGGTTGGAGGGGAGTTCCTGCCTCAAGTGGAGGAGTTCAAGTATCTCGGGGTCTTGTTCACAAGTGAGGGAAGAATGGAGCGGGAGATCGACAGACGGATCGGTGCGGCTGCCGCAGTAATGGGGGCGCTGTGCCGGTCTGTTGAGGTGAAGAGAGAGCTGAGCCGAAAAGCGAAGCTCTCGATTTACCGGTCGGTCTACGTTCCTACCCTCACCTATGGCCATGAACTTTGGGTCATGACCAAAAGAACGAGATCCCGGATACAAGCAGCTGAAATGAGCTTCCTCCGTAGGGTGGCCGGGCACTCCCTTAGAGATAGGGTGAGGAGCTCGACCATTTGGGAGGGGCTCGGAGTAGAGCCGCTGCTCCTCCACATCGAGAGGAGCCAGTTGAGGTGGCTCGGGCATCTATACCGGATGCCTCCTGGACGCCTTCCTCGGGAGGTGTTCCAGGCACGTCCCACCGGGAGGAGGCCCAGGGGACGGCCCAGGACACGGTGGAGGGACTATGTCTCTCGGCTGGCCTGGGAACGCCTTGGGCTCCCCCCGGAGGAGCTGGAGGAGGTGTTCGGGGAGAGGGACGTCTGGGTGTCTCTGCTGAGTCTGCTGCCCCCGCCACCCGGTTCCGGATAAGCGGAAGACGACGAGTACGAGTTGTTCAATCCATCATCTGAAAATGGAAAGAGTGGCACATCTACATGCCTAACAAGACACATCCGTCCTCAAAAACTGACAGGTGGCTTAAGGAGAACATTAATTAGATTATAATAACTCAGGAGGTGCTCCAGAGATCCACAAGTCAGGTGAAAATACTTGTTCAGGAAAAAGCTTTTAGTTGAACTGAAAATATGTGTCCTTTATGGAAGAGTATCAAGAAGAAAGCCATTGTTGAAAGAAAATCTGAAGATGTTGCATTTGCATTTTGCCAAAAGTCATGTAGTGGACATGGTAAATATGTGGAAGAAGGAGTTCTAGTCAGATGAGAGAAAAGTTGAACTTTCTGGCAGATATGCAAAATGCTATGTGTGGTGGAAACACATCAACATGAACACACCATCCCTAATGGTGAAACATGGTGGTGGCCGCACCATGCTGTGCCATGCTTTCCTTTAGCAGGGACTGGGCAGCTGGTCTGAGTTGATGGGAAGATGAATAAAGAAAGAAAGCAAGAAAACCTGCTAGAGACTGCAAAAAACTGGCAAAGGGCTCATCTTCCAGCAGGACAATGAACTTAAACATACTCCAAATGCTACAATAGAATTATCTAGATCAAAGCATAATTTTCTGTTAGAATGGCTTAGTCAAAGTCCACAGGTTAATCCAATTAAAAATCTGTGGCCAAAGTTGAAAACTGATGTTCACAGATGCTCTAAATCTAGTCTGGCTGAGCTTGTGCTATTTTGCAAAGAAGTCTCTAGATGTGCATATGTGGCAGAGACATACTCCAAAAGACTTGCATCTGTGAAAGCAGCTAAAGATGGTTCCCCAACGTCTCGACTCAGGGGAACTGAATACAAATGCAACACTTTTTTCTAGATATTTGTAGCAAGTTTTGAATATCATGCATCATTTTCCTCCACCTTACAGTTATACGCTACATTCTGTTGGTCTAATACATAAATTCCCTCCCAAAAGTACATTTAAGTTTATAATTGTATAGTGATAAAATGTGAAAGAGTTATGCGAGGCACATCTATCTCTGGGTCAAAATAATTTGTTCTCTGCTACATTTCAGGTTCAGTCATCTGCTGAGGATGATGAACATTTGGACCAGGAGATCCATAACACAGTGAGAAAAATAATTAGAGACTTTGTCACTTCGTGGTACTCTACTGTGTCCGCAGAGAGTGGTTTTGAAATGGAAGTTCAGGAAGCCATGATCTCCATGGCCATGGAGCTGAAACTGCGTGCCAGACATGTTGACAGAAAGGTGAGAAACTTTAACAACCGTAGAGAAGGTACATTCAGAGTTTGGAAACCATACACTGTCATTAGTAGGACATGGAATGTTTTTTGTTCCCACAGGAACTGACACAGAAGGTGTTGAACCTGGTGGGCGGCCACCTGCAGGATTACCTCAGAGCTAAGGAGCTGGTGAAAGAAAAATGGCCCAGTGACAGCAAGCAGTTGTGGAAATCTTATTCCTCTATTGTCACACCTCACGTTGCCATGAGGCATGATGCAGCAGAGGTCAACTATGTTCGAGCCATTGTGGATTTGCTGCTGCATGTTTTGGTGCCATCACCTCATTTAGAAACCCACACAGGACGGTTTGTTGTCGGGGAGCTCATCACCTGTAATGTTCTTCTCCCTCTAGTTGCTAAACTGTCGGAACCTGACTGGTTAAATCTCCTCATCATAGAAATCCTTGGTAAGTCCAGCACACCAGTGAAGATGGTTGCATTCGAACCAGAGACTTGCACCCTACCACTACCTGCTGCTGATTTAGAGACAGCTCCACCTCTAGAGGCTGCACGTATATCTAAGGCAAATGGTGAGGCACCTCCACAAGCAGAGACAGAGCGGACTGATGACACTGAAGCAGCGGTGCCTGAGCTTGATGCCTACGATGTGGTTGACTCCGAGGAGGTAAAGTTTCCCCAGGCATTCTCTGAAGAAGATGAAGCTTCTCTACCCTTTTTAAGGTGTTACATGAGAGGAAGAAAGTCCAACCCATTTTACCAAGAAACTGATTCTGACCCAGATTCTCCTTTGGCAGACTATAAACCCAGCTCCACCGATTCCTTGCTCATGATAGGTCAAGAAGATTGTACTACAACTGGCGAGAACAACAATGATATAGACTTGGAGGAGGTTTCCCCAAGTCCGGTAGATAGCTCTTGCCCTCAAGTCTTGGTGAATTCAGTACTAGTAGACAGTCCTAATGACAGATGCCTATCACCAGTTAGGGATGCCGATGGGACTTGCAGTACCAACAGCCTACAGGATCTGCAAAGAGAAAACAGTTCCCCTACAGTAACCCAAAGCAGAGAGCTTATCTTGGGTGTAGAGCAGACTGGAATGGGGAATCCCAACGAGCTGATCGTGGCTAGTCCACTTCAGAGCTGTTCTCCCATGTCAACGTTCAGTTTTGAGCCCCTCAGCAGCCCAGAAGGACCAGTCATCATCCAAAACCTCCGCATCACGGGTACTATCACAGCCAAGGAACATCGTGGCACTGGCTCACACCCCTACACTCTTTACACCATTAAAGTAAGTCACTTATGTCAGTTTCAAAATTAGTTCTCTCTTTAGACTCGACATCATGACTCAATATTTCCAATATTTCCTCCTCTTGTTACTACCGCAAATATGCTGCATCCACCGTGCTTTTACTTGCCTTTCTTCTGCATCCTATGATCCATACCACCGCATCCATCAGAGGATGCAGTGGTAGAGGTCTTGTTATCCAGCAGGGAGGTGTGTGCAAAGTTGGAAAACGTAAAAATAAAAGCTGCATGTGACATCACCCAAGCAACAGGTAGCATAACTGCATCCTAATGTTCAGGCATGTTCAGTAAGATTTTAGATCCAGACGGAAGCATGTGTCTCAGACGGATTCTTAGCTTCAAGCCTGGAGACAGTGTTGCAGGGCTGCCTGTGGCTGTAGCGACATTTGTACGGAATGCCATAGCTGCCACAAATGTGTGGCTATTGCATTAACTGATGGACTCAGCGTGAAATGTTTTCAGACATTGAGCAACTGTGATGTGTTCCCTGAAGTCATAATGGACTTTTTTTTTTATTAAAACACCCCCCCATGTCAAAAAGGTAGATCAGCCACAGAAAATGGTAAACTTATATAACTTATATAGCGCTTTTCCAGTCATATAGACCACTCAAAGCTCTTTACACTAGAGCCAAATTCACCCAATCGCACTCACTAACGCTCAAACATTCATACACCGATACGCAGATCGGTAGACAACTTGAGGTTAAGTGCCTTGCCCAGGGGCACATCGGCATATGGCAGGAAGAAGCTGGAATCGAACCCATAACCTTCTGATTGCAAGACGACTACTCTCCCTACTGAGCCACAGCCGCCATTAAAATATGTTCTTTGTCTTTATTATTTAGGTTTTATTAATATGTCATAGATGTAATGCTTACAATGCTTCTGTGTTATACTTAGGTTTAATGCCACTAATGCTAAAATACTTAAAATATATTTAATTGTAATGTGTAAGAAGCAAATGGCCTGTTTAAATGTGATTTTTACTAGGTGTTACCTCTACATTTCCTGAATCAGTTAAAGTTAGATTTATTACTTTCCAGTCAGTTTTTAGTTAATTCTTATAATCCCCACATCTAACAAAACTGAGAAAACATTAAATAATTTCATTTGCTTAAACAGACCGCAAGGGGATCAAAAAGAAATAAATTAGAGTTAGGAAAACATGTAGGCTGAAAACTAAAGTATAGAGAGGAAACAAACTCTTATTTCCTGCGGCCTTTTAAACTTACACAAAGAATGAACAGTCAGATCCAATAAAGGAACTATGGCACAATGTTAGCTTAACAACTTAGTATTTTTGTGCTCGCTTATTTAATCACGGAGCCTGGAAAGTCACAGGTTTCGATGCTTAAATGGAAGGTTTCTGTTCTTTGGATCGGAACCACAAACAAAGTCAGAGCATCTAATCTGGCAGATTGCAACACTATAATCCTAATAATAATAATTAATAATAATAATATTGTCAAAGCAGGTTTGTTCTGTTGCACTTGGTTAATATGGAACTAATTTTTATTTTTCTGGAAGTCCAGTTATTTTTTGCTCATTATTTTCTAAATTGTCTTGTTGTTTTGTTTACTGTAAAAAGCAACATCAGCCCTGATGGCTTTGAAGTTCACTTCCTCTTGCTTTGCAAACAAAACCACCTTTTGAAATCATTTAAAAATCTCAAAATTATTATTTCTCTGAACAAATTACATATTTGGTCAAATAACTTGTTTCAAGAGTCAAAATAAAACGTTTAGAACTACAACTCGACTCGAGACTTGCATGCCTTGACTTTGATCTTGACTTGTGACTTTCATGCCTTTACTTGGGACTTGACTTGAGTTTTCGGTGAAAAGACTTGAGACTTACTTATGACTTGTGGTACAATGACTTGGTCCAGGGTTAGGGTCCAAGTAATATTTTTCTTTATTGCTGTCCAGTGTTCAGTAATGGTCACTGTTGTCACCAACTTATGTATTGTTCAAAAGTCAGAATTTAAAGATTCAAGGCTACAAGAAAACACTCACTGGCAATTTTTTTAGATACATGTGTAGCTTGTTAACACAAATCTTCAAATCTGCCTATCGTTTGGCAATAATTCAATGCATTTAGGCATCTAGATATTGTAAAGTCAATTTGCAGAAGTCCAAACTTAGCATCAGAATGAGGAGCAAAGGGGATTAAACTGACTTAATACTCAAGACGTGCTGGCCTGAGTATTTTTTAAAACTGATGATCTCCTTGAGATTTCACACTCAACTATTTCTTGTGATAGAGAATCATGTATGGACTAACATTCATTTTTGAGGATAAGGGGCCGATTGGTTCAAGATGACAGCAGTAGCTCACGTAACCACTAAGATTGTGCAGAAGTCCATTTATTAGGTTGTTGGATATTTTCCCAGCACACACTGGACCCCATGGTAGCAATTGAGTATCATTAAACACCACAGCCTACCTGAGTGTTGCTAACCTTCTTCATCCCTTAATGACCACAGTGTACCCATCTTCTAATGGCTCCTTCTAGGATGATAAGACACTATGTCTCAAAGTTTAGATCATCTTAAACTGGTTTCTTGAACATAAGTTCATTGTACTCCAGTGACATCCACAGTCACTAGATTCTGGTCCAATAGATTAACTTTGGGATGTGGTGAAACAGAAGATTGCCATCATGGATGTGCAGTTGACAAATCTGCAGCAACTGTGTGAGGCTATCATTTCAATATGGACTAAAATCTCCGAGGAACGTCTCTGACATCTTGTTAAGTGTTTTAATTCTTGGAGAATTAAAGCAGTTTTGAAGGCCTAATGGGGTCCAATCCAGAACCAGATAGGTGCACCTAATAGTCAGGTGAGTGTAGATGTTAATTAGGCACCCTTCTGATGTTTTCAAAAGATTGTCAGTGCAAACCCACTTCTTTGACTGATTGAAATCTTTGGCAACTGCTTGTAGCACTATTGCTCTAACAATGATGCTCCAACAATGATGCCACCACCTTTGCCAATGTCGATGATACAATGTTTTTCAGCAAAGTAATTGTTGATGAAATGTCAACCTTGCTGGCAGTTTTTACAAACCTTTTACCTTAGAGATGTCTGCATTTGAAGTGCACTATTGTATACACAATATAACCTGTAGCAGACATAATTAAAGCTGTTTTGGTTTCCAGTACGAGACTTCAGTGGGCTGTGAGAACCCAGAAAGCATCCAGCCAGGGTCTGAGCTCTTAGAGTCTATACAGACAGGCTCAGAGAATCCAACTCCCATCCAGCCTGTAGCATATCACTTGGTCAACAGACGATACAGCGAGTTCCTTAACCTGCAGACTCGGCTTGAAGAAAAAGCGGAACTGCGGAAACTCATCAAAGGTATGTGTAACTGTTCGTAACTGACTTCATTTATTTTTCTCAGGTCAAAAATTGTCCTCTAAAAAAAATCATGCATGATGTTTTCACAATGATTTCTAATTAAAACTGACTAAAAATAAAAACAGAAGCTTGATCTGCAGAGTGATTATCAATTTAAAGATAATAATCCTTAAATAAGCACTCAAACTAGTAATTAATGGTGATTAATACCTAAAAGTAATCAAAAGACTATTGATTTTTCAGACCCCAACAGGAAAAAACAAAACAAAAACAAACGTTTCAGAGCCGCCACGATAATCTGTCTGTTTTCGGTACCAGACTATTGCTAGCAATTGGACAGTGAAAGATGCCTTACCTTTGGTCCAACACATGCTGTTTTTCATCTTTCTTTTCGGAAGTAAGTTGGTTTCCCCAGACATTCAGTACTACATCTCTCAGATACCAGCTTGACCGGGCAGGAGGTCACCTTTGGACCAGTGCACCATCAGGCACCAGAACTTTGGATATTTCGAGGTTCCTTACTTTAAATTAAAAACCACGCTTTGAGTTTGGAATCCCAAAGCTGATGAAGTTACCAAGGGTTTGAATGCAACATCAGAGATTTGAAAAACAAAGAAGTCCTACAGAACTTCCCAAAAATAGACAACTTAGCGTAATGTACAATGCCAACAAAAACATCTATTGCAAGCTATTGTGATCAGTCCTGGTTCTCCAGCTTCTCTGATGGACAAACGTTTCTCTAAACAACACAACACAGCCTCTCCAGAGATCAAGCTATTGGGAGAGGACTCGTCAAGAAGGACTGATCACCCAATCAGAAGGAGAGTTTAGTGCAACTATGGTCACAGGTTGATAGATGATGATGTACTGCATTACCCAAGATAGACTTTCTTTACAGCATCTAAGAGATAATGCTTGTGCAGATGCACTGTATTTACATTGACCTTAAGAACAATATGGTACAACAGTTTGGAAGGCCATTATTTTTAGAAACCAGCTCATTTATTAAAAGCCAGTCTTATTGATAAATTTTAATATTCAGCATGTCAGCTGGCTTTGCAAGTGAAAGGTCAACATTAAAATGTGTACTGTATGTCGGTTCACCAGAATAATGTTGTGGTAATACGACTTTTAGGTGTGAAAGGTCCGAAGAAAATCTTTCCAGACATGCCGTTTGGAAACATGGACAGTGACAAGATTGAGGCCAGGAAAGGACTCCTTGAAGCCTTTTTGAAGGTCGGTTATTTGTTTGATTTGTTACAGTTTGCTGGTTTAAGACACTTTGGCCCAATGTAACAAACTAATATATGCTTTTTCTTTTGATTTCTACAGCAACTTTGTGCCATCTCTGAAATAGCCAACAGTGAAGAGATACAGGAGTTCCTTGCTCTCAACACAGATGCCAGGATTGCCTTTGTGAAGAAACCTTTCATTGTGTCACGCATAGACAAGGTTGAAAACTAAACTTTTTATTAAGACTCTCTTATGACAGGCCAGATTTTTCAGTATATTTTTCTTTAAGACACTATAAGATACGGTTCATCTGCGTAGGTCATTTTTTGCACACATGCTCCTTTCTGTTATTTTTTTGTCCACTTGTCAGCTTATTTTTTGCTTCGTCTTCTTTTTTTTTTCATTTTCCCCTTCTTTCCGGTGCCTCTTCATTCATCGCAACATTGGATCATGCGCCTCATCTCAACTCATCATCACCACCTTCCTCTGTCCTATCCATATTTTCCTTCACTACATCCATGAACCTGTTCTGTGGTTTTCCTCTTTCACTTCTACTGACAAACA
This sequence comes from Crenichthys baileyi, assembly GCA_036173005.1. Lineage (NCBI taxonomy): Eukaryota > Metazoa > Chordata > Actinopteri > Cyprinodontiformes > Goodeidae > Crenichthys > Crenichthys baileyi. The sequence goes on along the minus strand of JAHHUM010001517.1, from coordinate 129,904 downwards.
ATATTCAACATCCTTTGTCCATACATATTTTCTTTCCAAATTCCAGCTCAGTCTCTTTTTGTTAGTGCAACCGTCTCCAAACCATATCTGACAATAGCTCTCACACCAGTATTGCTTCCTGTTTCTACTGACTAAAAGCTCTCTTCCAGCTTCTTCCTGCTGTCACTACATGCATTTTTAAGCACACACTGCATGATATGTTGTCATGGTCAGGCTTGTGGACTGGAATATATAAAGTGGAAAAAACAGCTAATGTCTAAAGAAATATTTTAAGATAACTTTTGTTAATGGTCTACTTTAAAATATTACAAAAAAGTCTGGCTCGCTTGGAAGCAAATTACAGATTACAGGTGAGAGAGTTTATTAAATATGTCTTGAATTTGTACTTACAGGCGTCTATTCTTTGCTTTTTCCACTAACTTTAAAAAAAATGCACAGGTAGCATTTATTCGTTTTGTGTGTTGTAAGATTTTGGGTAGAATGATGTTGTGCCACAGCTACAAGGTCCATGAGTCATGATGGCGAACAGGTCTGTCAGAAGCAGTTAGCTACAGTTTGCTAAAATCTGTTAGTATTAAAGTATTAGACTTATATAAGCTGGGTGTAAAAGCTTTTAGGCCAGAGCTAAAACACAAGCGCATAATGTTTTATTTAAGTTAGTAAGGTTAAATGACATTTCAGTAAATAAGTTATGCTAACTTGCTTTTTGTAATTAATTTAGATCTTATGTTTAAATCATCACGATCTTAAAAAGAATTCTAATATAAAACTTCCTGAAACTTGCAGAAAACTTCATTTCAGAGTTCCCAAACTGTGTGCAAAGTTCCCACCATGTTATTATACCCCAGGAAGATCACACAGGAACAACTCACTCATAAATCAGACTGACCTGGCAGAGTTCGGATGGTTTTCTGACATTTAAATTCATGACCGATCCTGAGGCTTCAGGAAGAACTTAAAGATTAACTCGGATAACTTTATCAGAAAGTAATGGCAATAACCTGCTGCATTTTGTTCCCAGAATATTTGTAAATGTGTTCTACCTAATTCCTCACAATTTCACTGCACGTATTTATAACAAACGCTAATCTTTCTACAAATTCACAAATTTTATTTGAATACAATGTGCACTCTTTACAGCTTTGGAAATCTTTGTGAAAGAAAAATTCTGTGTCAGTTAGTCAGTGAGTCCAATTTGAGCCTGTGGTTGTACTGTGAGGAGCATGCTTAAGGCTTGGAGTTTACTTTCATATGTTTTTGTTTGCACATGTAGATTGTAGTGAATGCTATTGTAGACACCCTGAAGACCGCGTTCCCTCGCTCTGAACCTCAGAGCCCTACAGAGGATACCGAGGCCGAGGTGGACGGAGGGAAGATGACTGCAGACAAGAGGAGCAGGTACGACAGTTGTGGATATAATGTCTCCAAGGGAGATACTGGTTTTAAAAACAGGTTGAAACCCATTTTTATCAGGCTTTAAGTAATTAATATTATTACATTCATGAAACAGTTTGTTTGATTTTGTGTGGTATGTACTTAGATTTTACATGGGAGTCACTGGGAGAGGCTCGTTCCAAATACACTTCACTTGCCCACATACATGTTGTCTACTGAAAATGTTCACCAACATGACCTGTCGGCACTGTACAGTGCCTTTGAAATTATTCACACCCTCTGAACATTTTCGGTGTTTATTACATTTCAAACTAAAAAAATTCAAGGTCTTTTTCGTGGGACAGACTAACAAAAAATCCTTGAAACCATCGTTATCATTCTACTTCACAATGATGCACCTCTGTGTCTCGGTCCGTCACATAAGACTCCAATAAAACACGTTTCAGTTTGTGGTTGTAATGTGACAACATGGTAAAACGTTCAGGGGCTTTGCATACTCTTGTCTCTCTTTGCCAGACTTCCAACTTTACAACAGCTAGTAATCTAATTGTTTATTGGGGTGACTCTCTCTGTATTTTGCATTTAAAGAAAGTTGCAATGCTTGCTAACTTAATGAGTCTTCTTATTAATTATAGTTTTATTCAGCTTAGTATTATTTATATTTATGAAGTCCTTTTTAAATTCAAATACATTTTTTTCTGAAATTTGTGCTGTTAACATCAGCCTTATGGCTTATTGTAGGTTTCCTGGCTGAACAACTGTGATTCCTGGAGTTGATTTATAATCCTGTGCTTAATCCTAGGTCTCGTCTGAAGCTCTCCAGCAAAGGCATCCCCTTCATGAACGGCTCGGACATTAGGCCTCCTGTGTTGTTTGTTTGGGACCAAACCAGCACAGTTCGTGAACTTCAACATTTAATCACAGTTCTTGTTCTGCAGCAAAATTTACTGTTGCTCGTTTGGGCAAAGAAAATTATATACCTACATGTTTTTCCCAGTCAAAATAGCAAAGTTGGACTTAGTTTTCTCATTTTTTTCTCATTTTTCTGCTGTTTCGCCACAGGTGTTTCATGGCATTTCTCTGGTGGATTTACAAGCCTTTATTACTGAGGAGGAAAAGCTGTCGTTGAAGGAGGCAGACAGGGAGGCTGGTCCAGTGTTAGGAGAGTGTGTAGGCGGCCGGGGTCACAGTGTGAGAGGAAAGCGGAGTGAGGAACACGGTAAGGGAATGTCGCTATTCAGTCATTTTGTTCAGCATTTCAAATCAACAGTGACATTATAAACACCGACCTTATTTATTAAATAAAGTTGAAGCCAAACTGTCATAAAAAAAACAAAAAACAAGTACACCCTTGCTTCTTCCATCAGATGTGAGGGGAATGGCCATAGTTAGGTGATGCAAATCAAATTCACTTGATTAAGAAAGTGGAAAAATCTCTAAAAAAGCTGAGGTTTTTACAGTGTGCTGCCCTGAAGCATAAAGGTGTGTCCTACTACAATGCAGAGTAGAAAAGACATTTGGCAGTGAGAAGAACATCTGCGGAAAGATTCTTCATAAGTGGAAGACATTCAGGACATATGTCACCTCAAGAAGTGGATGTCCAATCAAAGTCACCCCAAGTTCAGACTGTTCAAAGCTCAGAGAACCTTAAAATGTCCCAGGAGCTCCGAGCTCAGATTCTACAGGCCTCCGTTAGCATCTTTAGTGTTGAAGTTACATGTCAGCCCAAAACCTCAAACAAACTGTCAAACATGGTGGAGGAGGTATGATGATATGGGCTTGAATTGCAGCCACCTGACCCGAATATATTGCACTCACTGAGTCATTTATGAACTCCCTTCTTTATTTCGAAGTATTCTAGAGTCCACTATGATCCCTCTATGATCCAGCTGAGGGGTGGCCCAAACTGGGTCCTGCAGTCAGTGAAGCAACGTTGGAAATTCCTCCACAACAATGTGAGACATTTACTGTTTACAGAAAGCAGGAAACTACTTCAGGTTATTGTTGCTTAAGGCGATTCTGAAAGCTGTAGAAATATGGGGTGTACAGAGGTTTTAACACATGTTTTCATGTTTAACTTCATCTTTGTTCAATAAATAAAAACTTTATTTTTACTGTGACTGCATTTTATTATCATCATCCTGACCCAGTCAACTGCTCCACAGTTTAAAGTAAAACAGCAAATTTTCAGTGTGATCTTTATGATTTTAAGGAACCTTTGTAAAAGCATATAGCATCAAACTGACTCTGTTCTCAGAAACAGAAAATCTGAAGTCCAATGCTCAACCTCCCAGACTGTCATCATCCCTTCAACAACTCTGTCTCTCTGACTCATTCTGGCCCGTCTCCTTTCGTTTTCCTTTGTGTCTGACCAGCTCGCTATCTGACGGCTATTACACTGAACCATGTGACAGAAACTAGTATGTTCCGTTTCATTGGGTTTATGTGTTGGTAAAGTTTGCAATCATGCACGAGCAGAAGAAATAGAAAGGCAGTGGTGGTGAGGAAACCAAAAGAAGAATTGAAAGTGGAAATTTGCTTTTTCCAGTAACATTTGACTTTAGATTCTTTGTTATTTATAAAATAACACATTGCTGCCCTTTTAGGACCATTTTATCAATGCAAATGAGAGTGAAAACTTAACAAGGCATAGAATTTTTAAAACCTGAACGTTAGTCCTGATTATTTTTGGTCTTGCAAAACCTCAACTAATTTTGCCAGTTTGTGGGAGACCTTATGACTTCATCTTCAGGGCACGTAATCTAGGTCTCTTTTTTTTTATATTAAGATTTTTTTGCAGCACTAGTGGGCTTCATTTTTGTTATTTGGGTTAGGGTTAGTAGTAGTTAGAAATAGGCAGCCAGGAAGTGGGGTAAAGAGAGAGGGGGAGGACATGTAGCACAGGTCGCCCGGGTCGAGAATCGAACCAGGACAGCTGGACTGAAGCCTCCATATATGGCTCGCGCTCTCTACCTCTACACCACGCGCCGCGCCCCGTCTAGGTCTTATTTTTAACTGTACTTTACTATTTCATTAAGTCAATTACGCAATTAGATATCCTCGTGAGATTTCATTTTTTAGAGCAAAACTGCCCTGACACATGTAAGTGAACAGCTTCTCCATGGTACGCCCGCAATGCTTAGACACAACAACAACAAAAACTAAATGGTTGTTTTTTTACATCTAAAAAGATTTCTAAAATGACCTTTTTTTCTTTTTAATGATGGCACTATGTTATCTTATTTTTTTGTTTCAGATTTATTCAGATAGAAACAACTTATTGAGACACAGCATCTCATTTTCAGGAGAGGCATTCTCCTGAAGAATATGTTCAAGCAGAGAATCGTCAAATCAGTGCAAAAAGCAAATTAGCTGAAATGGCAAATAAAAGAAGTAGACCCTACAATAAAACATTAAAAACAAGAACGGCTTTCCTGTGCAGCGTTCACTCTTCACCCCAAAATGTGTTTAAAATCCTTAAGCCGAATGAAGCAGCACAACATTGTGTTTGAAGTCCAAGGGGGCGATGCTGGAAAATATGTTTTCTGAGTTTTGTACAAACTAATGGAACACTAAATCTAGCATAGATCTGTTAGCTGAGGCTGTAGTGGCTCTGTTTATGTGACTTACAGGCTAGATTCAGTGATAACAAACAATTTTTATTTGTAAATGAAAACAAACCAGATCAACAGTTTGGTGAAGGTCTATTAGCCAGATACAAAGTGGAATGGTGGGTAACGAGCTTTACAAACACAAGGGCAACTGCTTGCATGACGATAAACAGCAAGAGATGAAAGGGTGCATCATTAGCGTGCAGCTCTACATAATTATAGTAAATTGTAAAAATGTTTTGGGTTGAATACAGAGCCCTGAGTAACACATTTTTTTTCATTTAAATGTAACAGGATGACTGGGTTTAACCTGCTTGCAATTACAGAAATGGGCTGAAGCCAGCTGATGGCTTGGTCGATCATAATATTCTCTTAGAAAGGCTGGAATATGCTGTAGGGATCAGGGGAACAGCACTAGGCTGGTTTAAATCTTATTTGTCTGACAGATTCCAGTTTGTTCATGTAAATGATAAATCATCTTTAAACTCCAGGGTTAATTGTGGAGTACCACAGGGTTCAGTACTTGGGCCAATTCTCTTTACTATATATATATGCTTCCAATAGGTAAAATTATCAGGCAGCATAGAATAAATTTTCACTGTTACGCTGATGATGCTCAGCTTTACTTATCCATGAATCCTGATGAGCCCAACCAGTTAGATAGACTACAAGCATGTCTTGAAGACATAAAAACTTGGATGTCTTTAAATTTTCTGCTTCTAAATTCAGACAAGACAGAAGTTGTCGTCTTTGGACCGGAGTCTTTAAAAAAGAAAACTGCTTAGTCAATCACTTAACCTGGATGGCATTAAATTGACCTCCGATAATAAAGTAAAAAACCTTGGTGTTATTTTTGACCAGGACATGTCATTTAAATCCCATATTAAACAGGTTTCCAGGATTTCCTTCTTTCATCTCCGGAACATTGCCAAAATTTAGAAATATCCTGTCCAGGATTGATGCTGAAAAACTAGTCCATGCATTTGTTACTTCAAGGCTGGACTATTGTAATTCTTTACCATCAGGATGTCCACAAAATGCATTTAAAAGCCTTCAGCTGATTCAAAATGCTGCAGCAAGAGTTCTGATGAAAATTAAAAAGAGAGATCATATTTCCCCTACTTTAGCTTCCCTTCATTGGCTCCCTGTTTAAATCCAGAATAGAATTTAAAATTCTCCTCCTCACATATAAAGCCTTAATGATTTAGCTCCATCATACATCAGAGAGCTGATTGTTCCATATGTTCCTAACAGAGCACTTCGTTCTCAGACTGCAGGTTACTGGTGGTTCCTAGAGTCTCTAGAAGTAGAATGGGAGGCAGATCCTTTAGTTATCAGGCTCCTCTCCTGTGGAACCAGCTCCCAGTTTTAAACCGTGAGGCGGACACCCTGTCTACTTTTAAGGCTAGGCTTAAAACTTTCCTTTTTGATAAAGCTTATAGTTAGAGTGGCTTAGGTTATCCTGAGCTATCTCTGTAGTTATGCTGCTATAGGCTTAGGCTGCTGGAGGACATAATGACCACTTTCACCCTCTTCGCTACTTTCTCACACTACTCTTCAATTTTGTATTATTTGCTGTTATTTCAGCTTTTAACTTTGTACTCTCTCTTCTCTCTTCCTAGAAGCTACACCTGGCCTGACTCTGTGTCTACCTGTGACAACTGTCTGGAGAGGGGCATCGTCCGAGCTTCTGCTGGCAACAACTTGGTGCTCACTCCCTCTACTAATGATCCACATGGCCCTGTCTTTTAGTGTTTAACCCTTTCTCTCTCCTAGACATAGCTACTGGCGGAGCTTTTACTGTAACTAACTCTATGTGCTCTCTTCAGACTCTAACATTGAAAACTGGCTCAGAGTTTATCTGTTCTTTCTTTCTAGGTGAAACGACTAAAGGAGCTACATCCATTAACATTTAACTTTTCCCTTCCCATAGAAAGGACTCCTGGATCAGTGCTTCTTTGTTCTCATTGTGTCTCTGCTCTGTCTCTGTAACCCCCAGTCGGTCGTGGCAGATGGCCGCTCACACTGAGCCTGGTTCTGCTGGAGGTTTCTTCCTGTTAAAAGGGAGTTTTTCCTCTCCACTGTCGCTACATGCATGCTCAGTATGAGGGATTGCTGCAAGTCAACGCCAGTGACTGTCCACTGTCTCTACATGCTCATCCGGGAGGAGTGAATGCTGCAAGTCACTGACTGGATGCAATCTGCTGGGTTTCCTTAGATAAAACAAACTTTTTATCCAATTTGAATAAATAACAGAATCTGGCTGCACTGTTCAATGATTTGGATTAATTGTAATGTATGTACCTGACTTTTGTGAAGTGCCTTGAGACGACATGTGTTGTGAATTGGCGCTATATAAATAAACTGAATTGAATTGAATTTGAAACTGAATTGGTCTGAAAGGCTTATGTCTGATGGCCCCTGGCAGAAGATGGTGTGGTCTACAACAGTGCTGTCTAAACTTGCTGGAAGTCAAAAGTACTCAAGGGCCACAAAAATAACTTTTTTTAAAACAAAAAACACATTTATGTATTTTTTTGTACCTGCTAAACAATTAATTAAGCATGCAATATTTAATGAAACAACTTAAATAGTTATTTTTGTGTAGAAAAATTAAAAGAAATGCATCCAGTTCATCAAAGTTCTTTTGAGGTCGACTGTTTTCAATTTTTTTTAATTTTTGTCTATCGTCATCGATAGGAACAGGATTTAGGTCAAACCTTTGAAAATGCTTGCTGTGTTTAGCCAAGTTTAATAAATTATAAAAGGCAGATTTGGGGGCACTAAAGTCGGCTTTTGTGTAGGTTACTGAATATATGTGATCGTATTAAGCGTGATTTTGTACCTAATTAGAATTGAATTGGTCGGTAAAAAAACTGCCCTAATATAGAGAAAAAATTCTCCATCTGTACCAACCACCTGTGCTGTTTCTTTTTTTATCATTCTGTAATTGCAGTTGGAGGCCGCCCTTTGGACACCCATGATCTACAGTGGGACATGCTTTTGACTAGTCAATAAGAAGTGCTGCACATTAGTTTTTGGCATCCTGTTGTCTTGGCATTGATCACTTCAATGTCGAATTATTGAAGAATCTACATCTAGATCCCTAACATGCACCAAAAAGAGAGACAGCAGCACTTCTGCGTTAGCTTTTCTCCTCTGGCTTCATGCTAAATATAGATCTGGTTTATATTTAAAGCTTTGTATTGTTTGGCTCCTGAAGACATTCCTGACTGCTTTGGGCTTGTTCCTGTTCCAGGTCTCTTAAATCTCCCCAGATCTGGATTGGTTATTATGAGACTGTGCCTCTGACTCTCCTGACACTTCTAAATCAAACTCAAGGCAAATTTATTTTTACACATTTAACATTTTCTTTAAAAATTTGAATTTAAGCTTGATATTATGTGAAGACCTAATAATTACACAGAGTAGCCTTCTTCATAAATCTGACATGCTGGATATCAGCTTCTGGGCCAAGTCCTGTTTGGTGGTGACCCATTCTTATCTTCTTGGTGCTTGAAGTTGATCACAGTTTGTTGGCTTTTGTTTCTCTACCTAACTGTCCACAGGTTAACAGTGTGCTTATGTTCTGGGCACTTTCCTGAACATGAGCCAGAACTGTGAATGTTCTGATCTTGGAGCCACTTTATCTCTTTTTGTCTTGTGACACGGCACTCCTTTGTGTTGAAAACTTCAAAGAGCATCACTACATTGTTCCTGGATTGTGGGAAGAAGTTGCTCATGGAGCACATTGTGATCCGTCTCTTTATTCTTGGTCGTGTTCTTGGGAGTGAGCACATTGCCTTGGATGAGATGCAATCCTGCACATGGATTGGATCAGGGTATTTTCACAGCTGACTCAGCACAGGGCTCACTGTGGTGCGGACATTTTATTTTCTGGACAAATACGTTTTCATTTTCTCACTCATTACAGAAAAAAAACTTTATCCAGTCTTCTTCTGTTAATCCTTGTACCTCCTGAATTCCAGACTCTCCTTGATGCCTTTAATGAACAGACGTGACCAATCTTTGCCTCCCTGCTAGTGGAGATGCACTCCCACCTGTACTGCTCTGTACTGCCAGCATCGTGATTCTGTAGATAAGCCTTCATCAAGCACACTTGCTGGACACTTTTGGACATCCTGAAACAGTCATCATTGCCACTAAACCCGTTCTTGATGATCCAGAAAACTGTTCTTTTTTTTTTTAGCAGCGGTTTCCTGCTTATGGGGCAATTTTCATTCTAAGAGATCATGACTTTTTTTAAGGCAGCCATTGCTAACACAATAATTATATTTCAAGCACAATTTCCTCTATTCTAAAGCAAGCAGCCTGTTAATTAGATTGAGTGAGCGATCTTACTGAGTTTTTTTTTCACATCTTTACCTGAGATGATAATCTGGCCATAGTGGCATGAATTTAACGGATCATTTTGTACCGGAAAAAAAATATTGGCAAAATATATATATTTTTATAAAGTAAACTTTTAAAGCAGTTAAGGTCTTCGAAAAGTATTCCTCTGATCACTCTGTACAATAGTAGAAAACCACCAGTGTGAGGCTTTGTCCATTCCCATTGACTGCAATCAACACTTCTTGCATTGTTAAAGGTTAACCACATGAGGGCAGTGTCAATAAACCTATAAGATGGTTGGAACTGTACTCATCAGTTTTGCACATCTATCATATTCAAACAGACAGTGTAGATCTCTATGTTACTGAAAATAATGCATGTTTTTTCTTCCATCAAATCTTCTGTCAGTCACATGTTTCACAGTGTTTAGTCCACATATTGAACACGTTTGTGTGTTTCAGTCTCAGCAGGTGAGATGTCCCTGGCTGAGGTGGCTCTGAACATCCTGTGTCTTCTGATGAAGGAGCATTGGAGCTGGTTATGCTCGGAAAACATCCAGAGGACCGTCAGGCTGCTTTTTGGAACTCTCATTAACAGGTGACATATTATTTGACACTGCTGGGATGCTACAACATGGTGCTGCAAGAAAGGAACTTGACTTTATTAACACTGGTCTAATAAGGCTTTTCAAGAAAAGCTTTCCAAGCAAAAGCTAAATGATGTCCCATCTGCCTTTCTTCTGCACATCGCATGAAATGCAGACATTATTGGCAGCAAATGTTCTGGGGGGGGGGTTTGACTTGCCCCAGACAATGATACAACCTGCAAAGCTGATCTGAAAGCTGCTACATGAGAATGTTGGCACCTGACTGACGAGGAATATTGCTTCCTGAACATTTCTTTATAAACTCAAGCTTTTCAGTAAAACAACAATATTTTTTCTCTACTATCTCTACTAAAAAATGTGTTACTGTACATTCACTGACATAAGAAGTTAAGCATCAGCATAAGCATCCAGAAACATTGATCTGGTTTGGGTGTAACTTGGTTCCAACATCGGTCCTTATTATATCTGTACAACCCTCATGTTGGTGAATTCAATTCAATTCAATTCAATTCAGTGTATTTATATAGCGCCAATTCACAACACATGTCGTCTCAAGGCACTTCACAAAAGTCAGGTACATACATTCCAATTAATCTTAATCATTGAACAGTGCAGCCAGATTCTGTTATTTATTCAAATTGGATAAAAAGTTTTTCTATCTAAGGAAAGGAAACCCAGCAGATTGCATCCAGTCAGTGACTTGCAGCATTCCCTCCTCCCGGATGAACATGTAGAGACAGTGGACAGTCACTGGCGTTGACTTTGCAGCAGTCCCTCATACTGAGCATGCATGTAGCGACAGTGGAGAGGAAAAACTCCCTTTTAACAGGAAGAAACCTCCAGCAGAACCAGGCTCAGTGTGAGCGGCCATCTGCCACGACCGACTGGGGGTTAGAGAGAACAGAGCAGAGAAACAAAGAGAGCAAAGAAGCACTGATCCAGAATTACACAACATGAACACTGCGATCCCTATCAAGCTCTATGAAGCCATGGCAATGCTGTCTATTGCGGATATAACTGTCAGATGCTCCAGAAAATGCCTGATAACAGTTGATTCGCTCATTACGCCACCATTTATGCCTCCCATCAATGCTTTACATGTGTAACAGATCATGTCCAGCCTGCAGCGTTGGTTCTGCATTGCCTTATCTGTTTTTCAGTAACTGTTTTTACATCAAGTTATTTTTGACAAAACCAAGAATGTTTATTCAGTAAATAAAATGGTTTTATTTCATATCTGGGATTAAAATAAAATAAAATAATATATATTTTCTAAAAACAAAATAATTTAAAAGAACATATTTGGTCTTGCAGCAAGCTATACAGTACTAATACTTCACTTCACCTGATTCAGGTGCTGTCAAAACTGTTTACTATCCTGCTCTGTATGTTGGAGCGTCTAAAAACATGTTTTGTGATACAGCACATTTGTCAAATTTATAGCTAATGTGTGGTTCTGCTGTTATGTTTAATGCATGTCTATTGGGATGAAGGGTGTAGATTTCAGTACAGAGTATGTTGCTTTTGCTGTGATGTCTCTGTTTCATATTAGTTATTTTTCTCCAAATTTGAGCATCAACTGGCCTTCTGGAGCTGGAAATGTATTGCTCCATAAGTGCCCCCAAATGGTCAAGTAATTATTACATGGGTTAATCAGACAGTAGATCAAACTGCCATCAATTCAAGCCACTGTAAGCATGAGGCATGCTGAGGTGAGTGAATCTTCATCAGTGCAGACAAAGCATCTGCATTGCATAGTACTGGGATTCTCATTGCTAAATCCTGGAGCAGTTTTACATATATGAGGTATATATGGGGTCTTATTCCAACAAAATCTTCAACATTTTCCAAAATGTCTGTTGCATCCTGGCTTACTTGGTGATCAAACTGTGCATGCTAATGTATCAGATGCATATAAAAAAGTGATGAAACAGGCTTATTAGCTTATTTAGGCAGCATATCTTTCTGAGGGTAGTTATATCACCCCTTCACCATTTTCTACCTTTGCATTTTTTTGTCATTTTGTTCCTGACTTTTTTGGATATAAATGGTTGGCATTTACTGCGGGACATTTTGCACCGAACATGCATAAGCTCATACCCCCCTCACAGTACACTGAAAGCAAAGTGAAACCAAAGTCAAATTCTATGTGTGCACAAAGTTGACTAATAAACCTGGTTCTGATTCTAAAAACATAAGATTATAATGTAAACATATGCACAATTGTAGTTATTTTTTTCACAAATATTTATCTCCACAACTCACCTAAATAGGCAACCCAGAGAACCACAAGTACGTGTCTGGTAAGTAAATGTGTAAAAACATGGTGAATACAGAAACTGTTAAATAATCAGGGTACATAATGGTTTCAATTGGTAGTAGGAAGGTATGAAATGGCAACCAATGAAAACAGTTTAAGGCATGATCTTACCTGAAGGCCTTTCTAAGCTACAGAAATGCAGGGCAGAATGCAATAGTCTGATGGGGCTGTTCAAATATATCTAATTATCAGTGTAGCTATTTCTGTGAGATCTCTGCAGGACATTTTGGTTTTGGTCTGTCCTGAAGCGTCTTTATTTTGTTTACCATCTGTTAATTGTTCAGATTTTTTACCACAGACAGTCTGACCTGATTTTATTTTTCCCAGTGTGTCACCAGCTTTAAAACATGAGTGGGCCATGTGCCGTGCCCATTTCTCTTCTTACTGCTTTTTTGGTAAACTTGTAAGTAAGCTTGAAGGGTTTTCAGCAAGGATTTCTGCAGCAGCTGAATGATGGAAACATAGATGTTTTAGGGAGCAGCTGTGTATGCTGACTGAGCCAGGACAAGACAAGGAGACACATGTTTCCCAGTGTAGATTCCACAGAGAATGCTGTTTATGGGCTGCAGAGGGATGCTGGCTGACAAGCCAGTCATTAGTCAAAAGCAGTTGATATTTTAGACAAGACTATGAGCTTTTACAGTGGTCCACGCCCTAACAACACCAGGACATTTCTATCCCTGCAGGTTAGCTGAAACGAAATCTGCACTATGTAAAATGAGAACATTTCTCTCACCTTTTGTTTACAAGTCATTTATCTGCAACATTCGGTGTAAAGTGATTCAGTGCATGTGTATACATGCATGCCTGCAGGGTTTGACCCTGACATCAACTCCCCGAGCATTTGCCACCGATGGTTTTAGCTCGTGCTCCCAGTATCCCAAACATGCAGACAGTATTTTCAGGATGCCGTGTCCTGTGACCTCACATTCTCTGGGGTGTCAATACCAGCGTATTGTGTCCTCATTTTGATACTCGGAGCATTATTTTAAGAAGTGCCATCCAGCAGGCATAAAAAGCCCCATGCTTTTTGTTCACTCCATCTGAGTTAGACAGCACTGTCAACAAAAAGCCGGCATCTTGGAGCAGGTTCTCCCTTCATCAGCTGCTTTTTCCTTTCAGAGGAGAGGAACTGTTGACTGTTGTTGATGTAAACACAACTAATCAAACTGTCCCACACAGAGTTCAGATTACAACTTCATCGATTCCACATATATAAGAAAAAACAAGACCAAGAACAACTTTGATTACAAATTCCAGGCTTTCATTTTATTTATTTATAAAAATAATTAACAAGCATCTATCAGCAGTACTACACTGAAAAATAGGCTATTTTATTTTTGCAAGCATGTATATAAAATGGGTTGGACTTTAGGGTGAAGAAAAGCATCTCCACACCATGATGCTGCCACCACCCATTTCACGGTCACCTGGTGTGGTCAGAGTACATCGTTAGTTTTTTGCCACACAGAGCATTTGCATAAAGCTACCAATCATCCTCCCTCTTTAAAGCACATTTGCTACTTCAATAAGAGGAATCAAAAAGCCAGTGACATTTGTAAAGAAAAATGACAGTTACACCTAAACCAGGTGGGTCAAAGGGCAAGTCAAAGATTAAAACCACCTACTAGATATGGATGGCATAGGACTCCACTGGCTTCTTATCTTTTAATGCTCTGAAAAGTTCATTTTTCTATTGGTGTGGTTATAAAAGCAGCTAGCTGGGTAAACCAAGTTGTTTGATTTGCTGTTTCTTTATTTTGTATTCAGCTAATAGCCCAGACTGAATTTGGTTTGGTAAAGTCTTTCACAAACCTCCCACTGGCGCTTATTTTTCAGCTGAATATGGAAGTGTTGTGGAAGTTTTTATATAATCTGACAGCTCTTCAGTGGGACGCAAACAGCAGCTCCAGGCAGTAGAAACTTTAGTCTCCCTGGTAGACTGCATATGTCTTTCTGAATTTAATATGGAGTTTGGAAATAATAGAAAAAGTGTGTATGTGATGAAGCCAAATCAGGGTCGTAGTTAGTGTGTGAGACATGTGAGGCTGAAAAATCCATCTCCTGCTCCTATAAAAGGGGTTGGACAGGTCTGGTTTGTGATATGTCTGTTTTTTGTGGACTGGAACCCAGGCCAGTTCAGGGTGAATATAGTTTCTTTCCATTCACTGTCTGGATGGAAAATCCAGCCTGAGCCAAATTGTTCTCAAAGTCTTGTAAATAAGGGTAGAATTGCTTCTCTTATTGGCTAACAGGCTTCAACACAAATACTAATGAACAAAATGACAAAACAGCGTACTGCTAATATATAAGTTTTGTAAATGCATGAATTAAAGCTTTTTGTTTGGGTATACACTATGACAGAGTAATACATTTCCCCTTATCTAGAGGTAATCCCACTGAAAGATTTGGGTTTCAACAATGAGGTGGAGAAACTGAGTGAGAGATGATGACAGTGCATTACATCGACTGCAGTTAATTAAACTGGATTGAAAAGTTCCGTGTTTTTGAAGGGGTTGGCTGTAAGCCCGTGGTCAGTAACATCATGTCAGGAATGATTCCACAACAAACATCTTTTGTAGAAGTTGAAATTTATTTAGGATTTTCTTAAATCACCACAGGGTCAAAATCATACACACCAGGCTTTTCAGAAGCTTTTTATATTCCAGAGCCATTGTTGATGTGTTTGACATCATTATCCTGATGGAACTCTCAACTGGCTCACAGTGTAAACCATCTATCTGTTAATTCGAAATGAAGCTGGAGACTTAGGGGGATGTCAGGTATCACTGGCAACAAAACAGCCTCATAGCATGATGCTACCAACACCATGTTTGACAGTTTGTATGGTTCCTTAAATCTAAGAGCCTCACCTGGACTCCACCAAACCCACTTTTTAGGCCCGAGCAGGAAAACTGCAAGGGCCTATTGTCATCGTAGGATTTCATATTCTTTCTTTCTTTATTCTTTCTTTTTCCGTTGCATCTTTGCGGGGCAATTTGGGGACTTTGCCATGCATGAAACTCACCAGATTTTACCCAAAATTGTCCCCCGCGTGAAATTCTTGTTCCGTAATGTAGCTGTCAGTGGGCGTGGCCAAACGGCTCTACAGCGCCCCCCCTAAAGTGAGATAGGCCGAACTGTAAGTCATAGAGATCTGAAATTTGGTACATAGCTAGATCTCCCCAAATCATGAAAAAAGTACATTATGGGTATGCCCTAAAACGCACAGGAAGTCGGCCATTTTGGGTCAAAGGCCAATTTTTGGCCGTTTTTCACTTTCACTCACCTCGAACTTTAACGAACTCCTAGGGATTTTGAGCTATCGGTTTCATATATGTGGTCAATATGCAGTTAAGGCATCAGGGATTAAAAGTTATCAAAATCGTGAGTTTTGGCCTTGTTTAGGGGGCGTGGCTGGGGCACGAACTTGGCGTTCGCGCCCAAAGTGGAAAAATGCAATAACTTTCCCAAAAAAACGCCAAATCACACCAAAGTTGGCCTGAAGGAGGACCTTCGGGTTCCCGACGATCCTATGGGGTCATATGCTGACATCATCAAAGCCACGCCCCCTGAGAACAGGAGGTCACTTTTTTCACTTGGAAAGGTGCCTCTCTGACCCTCTTGACCCAATCAACTTGAAAGTGTGTCAGAAGACAGATAACTAGTGGGTCTAACTTCGTTTGAAGCACAATGACTTTTCATGAAAGGGCGTGGCCTTGGTGGCACGGCAAAGTTGGATGTCACGCCATGGCCTTACGTTTGGCTCTAATTTCCCCATACATCATCTGATCTACACCAAATTCAATGTGATTGATCCTAGTCCAGTCCCCAACAGAGATCTGATGACATATTTGGTGGGCGTGGCCTAATACGTCCACAGCGCCCCCTAGAAAATTAAAAAACATCAGCCCCAAGCCATGCTTTGACCGAGGAATCTGAAATTCGGTACACATATGTAACTTCTCAGGACCTACAAAAAAGTCTCTTGGGGCATTGGTCCAAACCCCACAGGAAGTCGGCCATTTTAGATTGAAGTTGCCATTTTGACCCCTTTTTTACTGTTTCTAGCCCACGTATCTGTGCGAACTCCTCCTACAGCTTTTGACTTAGAGACTTGAAAATCACTCAGTATACTCTTAAGGCATTGGGGATCAAAAGTTATCAAAAGCTTTTTGATACATGAAAGCGTGTGGGCGTGGCCACGCCTCAAAATATGACTTTTCGCCATTAAAAACGAAATTAATATAGTTCCTACAAGGAAAATCACAGACCCATGAAACCTTCTGGAATTGATCTGCCTCTCGCCCTGAACAATATTCACTGATCAGATGCTGACATCATCGAAGCCACGCCCCCTGACAACAGGAAGTGTAGTGTTTCACTTAGTGTGGTCCATGTTTGATCCCCTCCACCTAATCAACATGAAACTGTCCCAAGTCACAGAAAACATAATGGTCTAAGTTTGTGTCTAGTACTGACTGGTTTGGCTGGAGGGTGTGGTCGTGGCGGCATGGCAAAGTCTGATGTCACGCCATGGCCATACGTTTGGCTCTAAATTACACATGCATGGTCTGATTCACTCCAAAATAATTATGGTTGATCTTTGTCAGCCCCCAAACACCTCTATTGGATTACATTGGAATTTGGATCAACAGCGCCCCCTAGGACACTTCAAGGGCTATATCTCCCTCATACATCATCGGATCCATTTGAAATGTAGTATACATGATCATGAGTTAATGATGGCGATGTTGACACAGTCAATAGATGACATCACTTTAGCCCCGCCCACTAATAAACAAATGACTGTAGCTTTCATAAGGAAGGCCCGATTCACTCCAAACTGAATATAGTTGATCTCTGTCAGCCACTAAACACCTCTATTGGATTACATTGGAATTTAGATCAACGGCGCCCCCTAGGATATTTCAACTGATCTATCTCCCTAAACATCATTGGATCCACTTGAAATGTAGTATACATGATCAGGGATCAATGCTGAACATGTTGGCACAGTCAATAGATGATATCATTTTAGCCCCGCCCACAAACAAACAAGTGAGTGCAGCTTCCATCTGGAAGGTCCGATTTACTCCAAATTTTGAATGCTTTTTGCCAGACCAAAACTCTGCATGACCGAAGATCATATGACATGTTGCTCACAGTGCCACCTAGTGGCGACGTGTTTGAAGTCAAGCAGCGTCATCGTCGGTGGGATGCAGCCGGCGATGCCAGGCTCCCGCGGCCGCTGCACAGGCCGAGTTTCGCTGAGGTGCGAGGGCCTTCAAGGCTGCTTGCAGCTTTAATTGTCATTGGGATCAAATAGCTCAATCTGTTTCGTCTGATTAGAAAACCTGTCTGAGGGACAAATTGGACTTGTCCAGCTTCACTGTGGACACTGACACTGGTGGATCAGCACCAGCATTAGTTCCAGGCCAGGCCAAGGTGGTTCCTGGGTTGCACTTAAACATTCTCCTGACTCTCCTTGAACCTGAGGCTAATAGTGTATGTAGTTGAAACTAGCTGTTCCAACAGGACCGTGATCCCAGATGCACAGCAAATCTGGTTTTGGAATGAATACCACATGCTGAAATTAAGCTTGTGGAATGGCCCAGATGTCAGCTACACTGAAACGTTGTGCACTATGCCTAAAACCCAGCTCTGTGCCAGGAAACTAATTTACATGGAGAGAAGAGTTGACCCATAATTATCTATGAAGCTTGTTGATGTCTATAAAAACCATCTGGTTAAGGCGCCTCTATCTAGGGGACATTTAACCGAATATCAGTGGAGGTGTTTGAGCCTGTATATACACCTCTGACCTTGTGTGGATTAGAGAAAATTCACTATAAATTCCAACTTGTACACCTAATTTTGGTGTTGTTGGTTTGAGTTCATCATGTGTTTCACTTCACCAGAGTCCATGTGGCACCTCTCTTCTTCTAGTCACATGCAGAACCTGTTGTACAATGACAATTATTCTTTATTTTTACTGCCTAAAACAGCATATTAATACTTCCATAAACAATTTTGAATGACACGACAAGTCCTTTCTGACAGCTTGATGATGCAGGGCAGAGTACAGGGGCATTTGAGGGATTTAGACTCTGTCAACAGTCGTCACGAAGAATGCTCCCACTCTGCTAGTCACTCTGATTCTACTTCTGGTAGGCTGTTAATTAATACCCAGAGATCTCAGTCTGACACCCAGTGGTCTGCTTTGGTGAACATTTAGCTTGGCTTCAGTCAAAGTGGTTTCTGAATCCCTGCTGTGCTATTCAGCTTATGACCACATTGTGTTATTTGGAGAGGACTCTGAAGCTGTGGTTGGAATGTGTAGCAAGAGCTGTTCCTCCGTGGGTTTTCTTATTCACCATTCAGTCACGTTCCGTGTTTGAAGATGGCAGCATTGGAGGTGTGAGCAGGAATTAAACTGGTCACATTTTTAGATTTTTTTGTGGCACTAGTGGTCTATATTTTTTTGTTGCTTTTTGAAAGTTGGCAGGCAGGAAGCAGTTTGGAGAGAAGGGAAAGCTATGCAGCACAGGCCTCCGGGGTTGGGACTTGAACCCTGGACAGCTGCGTCGAGGACTGAGGCCTCCGTATGTGGGTCGCGTGGTCTACCCCTGTCCACACCCTGCGGCCCATTCAGTACATTTTAATTAAGAAACAGCTTACAGCTGCTCCCAGGGAAGTGTTCTCGCTGATATTACTTCAGACCAAAACACATGCAATATACAGTACATTTAACCCTATACATTTTATTTAGTCCCTAAAATTTCCCACAGCACCTCTTAAATCATGTTTTCAGCTCTGTTAAGAGTAAACCATGGCTTGTTACTAAATGAGGGCCTGCTGATTCTTTATGACAGTGCGAACTAAATCTTACTCTAAAAAAAGAGACTCAGCGACATATATCTGTCCTCAACACCTGGACATTGGTGGTTGTTTCTGCAGCGAGGAGAAAGATTAAACCCCTATGCTGTCCATTTTTGTTCTCCTCTAATGCTGTTCCTTGACACATGGAGCCTGTGGAGATAAAAACAGGGAAGCCTGCTGGGAAGCAATAAGCTTCTCCTGTCAGCAGGAATTTGCTCCCTGGCTGAGGGAGCTGGTGACCACATAGACGGGGCTAACATGAAGAATTTGGTGCTGGTGATGAGAGGGAAGGGAGTGTTGGAAAAAAAGGGCTGTTACATAATAAAGTGTGTTATCTGTCTACCCCTGAAGAGCAGACGAGGTGGGACATCTGGGGACAGGCTGTTCCTGAGAGGAGACAAAGTCGGAACTTGTGGTGTGATCAGGCAGTCTGAGGGGTTTATATCTCACATCATGTATAGGTCAACACCTATATATGAGGTGAAGTGTCACTATCCTGTTTGCACAGTCCAATATTTCTTTTCAACAGCTTTTTCCTAAGTTACAGATACTAGGATGTTTCAGGATGGGATTTCTTTTCTCTGCTGTATGTAACACCCTCAAGGGGCTATAACATGTCATCCAGCATCCAGTTACTTTAGAAGCATATCAAACAGGACATCATCATCACCTCAATGTGCCAACAATTAACCACAGCCAGCTTCTCTGTGTATTCATCCTTATTTGGCATTAGAGAGACTAGTTGTGACTCTGAAATCCTCCCTTGGTGGCACGTGTAAAATTACACACCTCATTATTGTCTGACGAGTTGACGAGTGGTGCGTGCCTAAACACCGCAGCGAAGTTTGCAGAATTAAGTCGGTCAGTGATAAACACGTTTCAAGTAAGAAGAGTCATGCTGAAGTCATGCAGTGACCCCTTGGCCTCTCCACATCCACGGTGTCCGTTTTCACCACTCACCTGAGACATGCATCTAAAAGGCACACTTTATCTTCTGCCTCCAGAGACATACATACTTGTGCAGTGACATCTTGTCTGTGGAAATCTGGCTGTGGGCTTATTTTAGCTCTAACAGGACCTGGTTGTACTTGTCTTCGTTGACCTTAAATGGCAACTAAAATAAATCCATCAGCAGTCTAAAACACACACACACACACACACACACACAAACACACACTCTTGTTTTGCTTTATGTAGTGAGGACCATGTGTTGACTCCCATTGACTTCCATTGATTTTCAGTCATTTTCAACCTTTCTATGCCCTAACCCTGACAATAACCCTAAACCTAACCATTACCAGTGCATGCCTAACCCTAACCTTAACCTAAACTCAATTCACACCTTAGTCCTAAACCTAACCGTTAGCAAAATAGGTCGTGAGGACCAGCAAAATGTCCTCACTTTGGTACCAACGGTCCTCAATTTGATGGTGAAAACGGGAAAATGGTTCTCACTGTGATGCCAAGACAGGAACACACACACACACACACACACACACGCGCGTCTTGCTCAGCCGGCCTGATGTTTTACACACATTTGGACTTTGTTGTGTCAGTGATTGATTTGTTGCCTTGTATTCCAAGCATCTTGCTTTCATCTCAGTCGTTGCTGGTGATTATCAGCTGGGTCAGTTAGCCAGTTGACTCACACCTTCTAGCAGCTTGTGATTGTTACCTTCTCACCTTTGCCTAAAAGATGAGAGGAATAGTTTTCATTAGGCATATAATTGCTTTTATCAATGCAGTCTCCATTTCTAGAACTGCTGCTGAAACAATATTACACATGGCTATATATTGATCACTGATGTTGCTGTAATTTTATATTTTGATGTTTGCCCTTTACATTTATTTTGATTTGGATTCACAGACTTGCATATGAAAGTGTGAGAACACCTAAACACATTTTAGTGTGATCAACTAACCTAGCATGCATGTTTTCGGACTGTTGGAGGAAGCTGGAGTACCCAGAGAAAATGCATGATGGGAACATGAAAACTCCACCCAGATGGTTTTCATCTTAGTTTGATCATTTTACGATATGTGAGCATCCCATACCAAGTGCTACTAGGTTGCACTACCAGCAACAATCTTCAGTGTTGCCACTTTTACTGAAGGAAGCCGCTCTATGTTAGCTATCTTAGTATCAGTCATGTTTTTAAAATGACGTCTGAGGAATCAAACAGGTGTAAAAGACAGGAAACTGTATTTACATGTGAAATTTAAGAAATATCTCTGGTTGATTCAGGCGAGGCAGAGAGTAGGACACCATGATTTTCAGCAGATAACAGTAAGGCTAAACAAATTGCAGCAAAGATACTCTTTTTTTTATTCTTTTCAATTTTCAACTGCTTAGTAAAGCTAAGTATCAATATTCTCTAGGAAAAACAGAGTATTAGTTGCTAATATAAGATGCTAAAGTTTACCAACTTTAGCTTCATGTTTCATGTTTAATTAAAAATAGTAAAACCCTGTTTTACAGCGACTCCTCTCTCACACACATAGCCTGACATTGCTTCTGCTCCTAATATAACTAATTAATGACCGCTCATGTCAGTAAGGCTGTTTTTGTATCTTCCTAAAATGTCATGCTTAAAGAGAGGTCAGTATCTGCTAACATCAACTTAAGCAGGTCAAAGATTTACAAAAAACGGTTATCTGACACTGGTTGTTCATCTGATCAGTGGATCTCTACTGGGTTTGTTGCCAGCATGTGTTGGCCAAAAGCCAACTTTGACTTTGACCCCAAAGGGTTTGAAGAATTCCCTCATTCAGCAAGACAGCACACAGCAACAGGTGGGGGAGGGAATGGGCTACTTAATGCTGCATACACCATAGTCACTCTTAATGGGCCCATGTCCTCTCGTTATAAAAAAAGGAACAGCATGATGGAACATTCCACTGGGTTTGGAAGTGGTTTTAAAACAATTTATTATAATAGTCAAATGTTTCTAAGTTACACTGACTTCACTGAACACTTTACAAGTCTAAATCAGTTAATCGTTGTACTTTAGATTAATGTGTTATTAGTTATCATTAGGTCCAAAGTATACAAGCTGTGGAGCTTTACTCTGCTTACAGCTTTCGATGATTTTTTACATCTGTTCCCTGCCTTTGTGCCCTTGCAAACCCAAGCATTACAGTGAAGGGGACTATTATCTTGGGTAAACTGTAAATGTTTCTTTCCTGGCAAGTCCATCTAAAGGACTAGAGTAATCAGTCAGAGAGGATAGTTTGCTCAACTCTTCTGCTGTGTTGTGAGGCCAAAGTGTTTTTTACTCAGGTGGCTGTGTCACCTACAACCATGCAATACCTGCGTACAACACTGCTTGACTCTTTCTGTAATACACCACCTTTCTTTTTCTTTGGGCTTCTTCCTACTGTGTGTATCCTGTTGTCTATATCGAGTAAAGCAGACATTTATATACACTGTTTAAAAATTTTGCTGGCTGACGGAAAAACGTAGTGACTTACACATACTTTGCAGGCTGTGCCCGGGCTGATTTAAATTTGTGAGTCACTTCATTTAGTAACACTTCATGTTTAGTTTGATTTAAGCCACATGAAGCTCACAGGCAGAGAGCAGAACATTACTTGGCAGACTTCTCCACATTTTCCCAGCTTAAAAAACATCTCTGTGGCAGAGTGGATCTGGAAAACAACTCTGGTGGTTTTCATGGTCACAGTCTAAGTCTCAACTGGACCACAATCTCTCGTATAGAGTTACTTGGCATTTGTCAGCTTTAATTGGTCGAAAGTGCTCTGCTGTGTGTATTAACTGTGCAGGGTCTAAATCTGTGTGTGGTTGCCTGCTCTGAAGGGAGAAGTAATCGTTCAGGTGATTGACATAGGATTACAGTGGTGATGACAGCAGAGGCTTAATTCAGCAAAAGATGTTGCATGGACTGTGACATGAAACTGTGTCCACGCATCTTTGCATAAATACAATTGTTAGTGCAATAACCACTGTGCAGTGTGACAGCCCTTTGCTCCAAAAGAGCAGAGTTTCTGCGCTGCTGTGACAGAAAATTGTGACAGCCGGACTGTAAAACCCAGCGACGCGTAGGTGGTTAAATTTGGGCATGAGTCTGTAACATCTCATGTCTGTGTTTTGACCAGAGATGAGGACTGAGGCGCCCCGACAATAAAAAAAAATCCCTATAAAACCAGGCCCGGCACACTCTGACACACACTGACACACACTCAAACATACACTGAAGAGCAGAACAGACCTTAAACAGTCTTCAGATGGCTGTGAAATGGCACCATAGCATGAATAAAGGTGCTGATGTGATTAAATTTGAGGGCTGGACCAAAGATATGAGGGCAGATACTTCACACTAAGTGGAAACCACTGCATTCACTTATGTGTAAAAAACATACATTATGCTGATTTGATTTTTCTACTAAAATCCATCTATTTTTTATACCTGATGACAGTGCAGGATTGCTGGGTAGCTGGTGTCTGTGTCCGGCGGTCATTGGGCTAGAGGTGGGGTACACCCTGGACAGGTCACCAGTCCATCACAGGGCAACACAGAGAAACACAGGACAGTCATACACACCCTCACACGTAAGGACAGTTTAAAGAGACCAATTAACCTAACAGTCTTGTTTTTGGACTTATGGGAGTACCCAGAAAGACCCCACACTTGCACGAAGAGAACATGCAAACTCCATGCAGAAAGACCCCAGGCTGGGACCCAGGCCCTACTTGATGCAAGGCAACAGTGCTACCAACTGCACCACCGTGCAGCCCATTCTTTAAATCTATTTTCCTAATGTTGTTGTGCCTAAAGTGTATAGAGAACTGTAGAAAAAGCAGCACAGAGCAAACAACAGATTCGGTTTTAGATTTTACATTTTAACATTTTTTCCTCCAAAATCTGAATTGTTTTCTGGAGGATATTATAATAAACCTCAACTGCACTCTGGTTATGCAGAAGGACAACGATCCAGAGCACACCAGCACCAGTCTGTACCTAAATGGCTCAAAAAAGCTGTAGTTAAAGGTTTGGAGTTAAATCTTATTGAGATGCTGTGGCATGGCCTTAATATGCTGTTAATGCTTGAAACCCCTCACTATGGCTGAATTTAAACAATTCTACAACGAAGAGTGGGTCAGTATCTCCCTGTAGCGTTTTAGTCATTGCAAATGCATGATTAGCAAACAGATACAAGGTTTACGTGTCAGTTAGGTTTTCCCATAGGCCCAGGTCGGTTTGCATAACCTTATTCCCTTGATACATTTGAAAACAGCCTTTTGTGTTTACTCAGGTTATTTTTGTCTGATATTAGAACACACCACTGGTCCAAAAATCATCTCATGTATAGCCAGCAAATCACAGAGCAGTCACTAATATACATACAGGCTCCAATAATCCCAGCAGTAAACTGTCACTTCACCTGATCCTACCTTTATTTATACAGTACTGTGCAAAAGTTTTAGGCAGGTGTGGAACAAATACTGTAAACAAAGAATGCTTTCAGAAATATAAATGATGATTGTTGATTTTTATCAATTTACAAAATGCTAAGTGAGCGAACCCAAACATACAGCCAAAGTCATTAAGAACTATCTTCAGAGTAAAGAAGAACAAGACTTACTGGAAGTGATGGTATGACCCCCACAGAGCCCTGTTCTCAACATCATGGAGTGTTTCTGGGATTACATGAAGAGACAGAAGGATCTGAGAAAGCCTACATCCTCAGAAGATCTGTGGTTAGTTCTCCAAGATGTTTGGAACAACCTACCAGTTGTTTTTGAGTTCCTTCAAAAACTGTGTGCAAGTGTACCTAGAAGAATTGATGCTGTTTTGAAGGCAAAGGGTGGTCACATCAAATACTGATTTGATTTAGATTTCTCTTTTGTTCATTCACTGCATTTTGTTGATTGATGAAAATACATGATTAACACTTGCATTTCTGAAAGCATTCTTTCTTTACAGCATTTTTTCACACCTGCCTTAAACTTTTGCACAGTACTGTAAAACAGTAGTTTTTAATTTCAACACTTGATTTTTGTGATAGATATTGTTTATACGGGAGATGTTCAGAATGTCAGAAAAAGTAGGATTTAGGTTTTTTGGGTTCAGTCTGTTTCCCTCTGTGCCTCAGGTATTACTCCATCCATTAAGACAGGGTTTTAAATCACAACAGTCCCCATGTTGTGTAACTGTTAAAGTCACTGTCTAAGGCACTATTTTGACTCAAACCAGCTAAAGCAAAAGGTTATCTTTAACTCAAGCCAGCTGTTCCTCCTTGTTAAACATCTTTTATTGTTTTCATTTTTCACACAGGCCTCTTGCCTGTCATGGGAAAACAATATGATAAGTTGATCAAATTCAGTCCGTGTTATTGACAAGAATGGGCGCCACACTTTGAACAAAACCAGCAGTTCAGGAGAAGGTCTGTGATTGGTGCTTAAATAAGCAAGGGGTGAAAAAACGAACATAGAATTTGTTGTTGGTCAATTAGTAAATCAGTAGAAAAAAAAGGTTTACCCCCATACAAACTTTTTCAGGTTTTTCTTTTTGTCACAAACATGTCAAATCCTTGAACAAGTTGTAAATCAGACAAAAAAGACCTGAGTAAACACACAAAGCAGCTTTGATTCTGTCTGCTCATTGATGTTCTCTGAGAAACCTATGAGGCCTTCTAGAACAGCTGGAATTATGCAGAGATTATTTGTGTTTATTCTTTCGTAATCCTACTGAAATTCAGAATCTCTTTTGCAAGGGAATCCTAATTCTAATACTAATGGTGCTAATTATGTGACTACTGAAAATAATGGGTTTAACAGGATTTTATTTCTGGCTACCAGAGTAAAGATGGCTGAATACAAATGCAGAACAGACTTCTTAGATTTTTCATGTGTTAAATATTTAGAAAACCAGTTAAGCATTTTTTTCCACTTACCATTTGGCACTACTTTGTGTTGTTCAAACGTTGAATCCCAAAATCTCAGTAAAATTCTATGAAGTTTGCAGTTGTAAGATGACGATTAAAGGTGTGCGAATATTGTTGAGGCACAGTTGACGAAATCATCTCAGTCACCTTATAGAGAAAATATTCCAGCTGATTTGATCCAGTCAGGTCTCAGTTTGAACCACTTCATTGAACAACAGCTCAATCAACTCAGTTCAAACAGTCCAGTTTAGTATGCACAGTGGGGAGAACATGCAAATGAATTACTTAAAAATCACACAGTTTGATGTTCTGGATTGTTTTAGATCCCGTCTCTAACAATTGAAGAGTACCTAGGATAAATATGAAAGACTTCTACTTGGTTTGCAAGTGGGAAAACCTGCAAAACTGGGAAGTGTATCAAATACTTGTTTGGTGTTGGGTAGGGATTGACAATTATTGTATCGTCTGTTACTAGGGAAAAATGTTATGATAATTGCAATTTATTGTGACAATGATAAAGTCTAACAGATGTTGATGTTTGATGATGGCTGGGGTTATTTTGCTCTTTGAACTATGTTTTTCTACATAATATAACTGGTGTGGTTAGGTAGCCTATTTAAAAATGACTGAATGTTAAATTCAGAGCAGGAAGTGGCTTTGACTGCATTGACTGCATACAGTGACAGATTTTACAGATATTGAGTTTAATGATTTTTTAATTACTACTCACTTTTATCGTTATCACAATAAATACCACAAAATATCATGATAACATTTATAATCTGTCCTTTACCAAAGTCGGGAAACCTTGAATGTAAGACCTTTAACAGGAGTACACCTTCTGCAGAACCTAACCCAAGGAGGGTGGGCATCTGGGCCCAGTATGGGGAGGCAGCCCAGTCTGCAGTGTAACAGCCAAAGTGGAGCAATGAAGGCCACAGCTTAACTATGTTGCCAACTACGTTGTCAAGGGTTAGGGTTATTAAAATCAAGGAAGGAAAATGCACATAAATCCGTCCATAAACATGGCCCATACAATATTCAGTTTTTCCATCTATAGTTCTTTAAGGATTTGCTAATTGTAAAAAGATATATATGTGACTTTAACGTTAAGATTATTTTTCCAGGTCTGAAGAAATACTAAAAGACTGGACACCAGCTAGTTTTTTAAATGACGAAACACTTCCATATCCTTAATATGTTCACAACGTTAATGCTGGGGGGTCCAAACTGACCTCAGACCAGCAACGTTCAGGGCGAACCATGTTGCTCAGTAAGCTGTGAGATGGTTTTATGCTTTTCTGCTGGTAATTGTCCCATGTGTCCATGTCCTTCACTCAGAAAAAGAGTCCACGTTCTTATAAAAAGGGGTGCATTACACTCAGGAGGCTCTGGCCTGCAGAAGAAACATGTGGAGATCATTTATGATAGAAGGCAGACCTGTCTTTGTGAGTCTTGATGCACCTATTTAGACCATAGTCATACAAAAACAAGTTTATGTTCTTCTTTAGGGCTTTAAAAAAGCAAGTCTACCCTGTTTTATTTCTCTCTCGAAAGCCCGATTTGAGGTGGAGGTATTATGTGCACAAATGGGCTCCAGCAAAAAAAAAGGCTTCTCATCACTTTAATGTTTGAAGAACAACAGGGAGGTGTTTTTTCAGTTAACAAGTTTTACACCAACACGGTTTTTTTTTTACCTTCCAGATCTGTTAATGAAATGAGGTATATAATGTAAACTTTAATGTTTGGGCTTCTTAGAGCCTTTCACAAAATCAATCTAACATTAAAACTATTTGAGTAATACAATATTTTTTAAATCTGATGTATATAACAATATTCATACCCTAATTAATTTTTATTTACATGGCACCTTTCAAAGATAAAAATCACAAAGTATTTCACAAGAATAAATATATATATATATTATATATATATATATATATATATACATACATACATACATACATGAGTAAAAGCCTGTCTAATTAAGTACATATTTAGGTGTAGTCAGTGACTATGGAGCGCAGAGAGGAAGGGAGTCCAGATTCTCAGAGCCGCCGTCTATAAAGCCTGATCTCAGCAGGTCTTCAAATTAATCTGGGGAACCACCAGCAGCATCTGGTTAGATGATTAAAAGACAGGGGCTCCAATATGTCCGCAATATTTTTAAGGGCTTGGACAGAGAGTTCCCTAAATGTTAAAATTAAAATCTTTAACTGATTTCTAAAATGAACAGGGAGCCAGTGCAATAAGCCAAGAATTAAGGTCATGTGGTCTCTCTTGTTAGCCATGGTTAAAAGCCTTGTCTTCGAATTCTGCACAGTCTGAAGGTGATCTGGACATGCCTTATTTAAAGTAAAAAGAAAAAAACAAAACAAAACGGGACGAAATAGGAGCATGGATGGTCATTTTTCAGTCATTTTTTACCAAAGACACCCAAATTTTTAATACCATCTTTTACAGAAGCAGATAAAAAGCTCACATGCTGCATGATAACTGGCATTTTACCATTGGGAGCAATGATCCGAGCTTCTGTCTTCTTGCTATTAATCTGCAGATAGTTATTGTAGGGCCACAGTAACAACAAACATTGGCTAAGTTAATGCAGTTTGTACAATTCTGACATTTTAAAGGAGCAATGCATTTGAATGATTAAAATACATTTTCCACGGCCTTTTAGAGCGACGGAAACAGAAAGTGCACAGATTACCTGGGATTTTACCCAGGGAAAAACATCCTAGGTATTTAAATCCTGCGTCTTTCGCGGGAAAAGAGGCCATGTGAGCTCAATATTCTCATGACTCCTGTCACAGTTCAAGATTAAATATCCATGACTGCAGCAGTCATTTTAGAAAGCTCCAGCAGAAATGAATGGACGTTTTCAAACCAATTAACATGATTTAACACTTGCCAAAAGCAAAGCACTTATTTGATTATCAACTTGCTTTTATTTTTCATGTTTTTAAAATTTCCTGAAAAACCAAGAAAATAACGTCAACAATATGGTAATATTCAGAAGGGGATTTCAGAGACAAGGTCCTTCACCAAAATTAAAAATATTAAATAAATCGGACAAAAGTGAAGAAATGAAAACACAAGTTCAGATTACAGTAAGTATCTTGAATCACTGTAGCTGTCAGCTAATATTTGCCTGTAAGCTTAAAACAATGTGAACTGTTTGGTCTCCTAGGCTAAAAAAAAGCTCAATATCAGGACGTTTGCAAAAACTGTTCAACTTTTTTTTAGTTTTGGGCCCCCAGATTTGCTGTTGTCCTTGGTCAGACTATCTGTTTACCTGGTCCACGATAAACGTGCAACTGATGTTTGTGCATCTACGCACAATCCTACCTACACTTTACAGGAGTTAACTCTGAGGGAACGTTAGGGGAATAAACCTTACATTGAATCATTAAAGAGAGCACAGCTTTGATTAAAGTCAAAGCAAATTAGAGACAAGAGCAGCAGATTATTTATAGAAACCACATAAAGCCATCAGGGGTGAATTCTCACATCAACCTTAGTAACAAGAAAACATTTCAATCGTGGCTGTTTAAAGCCAAGCAGGTGGACAGCGATGTTTAGCATTCTCCACAGCCCTTAACCCTCAGAGAGACACACACACTTTATCACTAAGAGTTATGTACAGTGTGTGGACACCAAGAGCTACAGCCTTGGACAAGCAGACACAATAACAAGCTAAAGCTCCGTGACATTATAGGGACTAATTTACAACTGGACCAAGATTCCATGCTCTCTCTACTGCTCCACTTAAATCTTTACAGGGCTGCACGCTGCTGCAGGATGGATATGTTCACCTTTCTCTAAAGCACTCTATGTACCAACTTAAGTGTGCAATCATTTTGAGCTGTGGACAAGAAAAGCCCGTGTTCAATCATCTGGTCGGGTAAACGGTACAGACAAAAAATGATCCTTGTAAGCTATTTGGAAACAACACATCCATAAAAGTGTTATTAAAGGATCCTCAGTGACCCAGTTTCCAAAGCAAACCACAGGTCTACTAACTCATTTTTGGATTCTAAGTCCATCAAATTATCACCCTATATACTATAGACTTTAAACAATTGTATTGTGAATGTGTGCAGTTCTCTTCAAAGGTGCCTCTTCAGAGTGAAAATAATGGCTTTGGCATTTCATCCTATTTCATATGATTAAAAAAAAGCTGAAAGTCCTGAAGGCATCTTGTGTTTTTTTGTTTTTTTTCTGTGGCTATAAATTTGATTAAATCCAGATTAGAAAAGAAGTTAGACATTAAGCTGCAGTAGATTGACGCTATACTTCACAGTGCCTTGGTCTTCACTATGCTGTTTGTTCACAAATGTTCTCTTAACAAACCTCTAAGGCCTTCCAAAAGCATTTACACTGAGATTAAACCACACAGAAGTGGACTTTGATTACTAACTAGGCACCTTTGTGAAAAAAGTTAAATAACAATTTGTAGAATAATTTGAAAAACAATGGTCCTTTTCTTTGTACTTTAGTTATGCACTACTTTTTTTTTTTTGTTTAGCACATAAAATCTAAGGGGTGTAACTGTACACATATTTGTACTAAAAATATCCGGTACTGTCCTGTCGGTTCGATAAGCACATGCACTGAATGAATGTACCGTGAACAAATGCAGAATATTTATGTGCAGAACAAAAGTGTGCAATGCAACATTCCTTGGTGCAGCTTTAAAAAACTGACACCAAAACAAAAGGACTCCCAGGTATCAGTAAAATCCCCTCTGGCCAGAGTAAAGTACATCTGGTACACTGAAGTGTCTAAATATCAAAACAAATCAATATGGATTTAAACTTTTTTTTATTCTCAAATGTCTGAACAGTCTTATTAAAAACATCCATCCATTATACCCGCTTATCCTTTATAAATGGTAAATGGACTGAACTTATATAGCGCTTTTCCAGTCATACAGACCGCTCAAAGCGCTTTACACTAGAGCCACATTCACCCAATCGCACTCACTAACACTCACACATTCATACACCGATACACAGATCGGTAGACAACTTGAGGTTAAGTGCCTTGCCCAGGGGCACATCGACATATGGCAGGAGGAAGCTGGAATCGAACCCACAACCTTCTGATTGCAAGACGACTACTCTTCTTACTGAGCCACAGTCTTAATGACAACCAAATTTCCAGTGAGTTCTGTAGAGGCCACTTTTTACTTGTTTCTGAATCAAGTATTGTGTTTAGTGGTTGTAGCATTACAAGAGGGGGTCAAAAGGGGATGACTACTTTTGCTGGGCATGTCGCACTAGAAATCTAGAATATACTGTAGATCTGTGAGAACCTGTTCTATTTTTTAGTGTGCTAAGTTTGCATCTTTCACATAGCAACTCAGGCCTTAAAGAGCGTCTCATAGCAGCATCTGTCTGGTCTTTTTACCTTTTTATCACGTATGTCCTATAGATTGATCTAAACACGCTGTACAGAGCCTAAAGGTCTGAGCTGCTCAGAGATGTTTCACTTGTTGCCTTTAATAACCTTCTTTGGATTTGGGGAGCATGTTGGCTGTTTCCATTGCGTACATTGTAAATCCTGCCAGGAAAAAGGTTCAGTTCAAAACAGAACTGGTCAAAGACCTTCGGCACCTCTTGACCTATTAAATTCACTCATCAAGATGTTAAATGCAGCCGATGTGTTTAAGGCTTTTGGGAAATAAGCTTGATTTGAGACGACTTCCTGTACAAGGCTGTGCCCGGTCAGGCTCCTCTGGTGCTGCGTAGCTTCAAATCTTCGTGGGAATGCAGTGAAGCATGACATTGGCTTACGTGTAAAAGTACCCACTCACCAGATGATGACTCAAAGATCAGTGGACCATTGAGTATTGGTCCGGTCAGGCATAATAGGGTCACGATACATTGAGCTTCTAAATCCAGGTTGGCCCAACTGGTTTCAGAATTGTTCCACTCTGACATGGGACATGGGAAAGTCCTGCAAAGGTCCTCTGTGTCTTCTGGTGTCAGCTGGGATTGGACCTTCTCCTCAGTCTCCAACTGGGCCATGCCAATTGAACAATAAATAAATACACTGTGTTTACTATAAACCACTTTTATGTTGCTTTTGTGCATTTTTAGATGGCTCGATGTGAGTGTAGCCAACCTGACATGTACCAGATACTGGGCGGTGTACCTGCAGGTAATTCAGGAAGCTGTGTGGCCGGGAGGGGTTCTGCCATCCGCCCCTCCACCTGAACGCAGCCAGCAGCAAAAAGACAGCACCAAGCAGGAGGCCTTAGACTGTCTGATGAAACTTCTGCCAGGTACAGAGAACCTCAATAATTCAACATACCATCAGCTGTTGGGCTATGTATCTTTTAAATTAGCCCATAGTCCAATGCGGGGCCAAAGTATTATGTTGGTTTTTAGACAGCCATTCCTTTGACTGTATGGTTAACCTGAGAAAAAAATACCACAGTTTCATGATATCACTGTATGTGAAAAACAACAACAGTTTAATATTAAATTAATTCAATGTAAAACACAGAAACACCATGACAGTCTCTGTTTTTTGCAAATGGAAGTAATGCATAATAATGCATAGTGGGAAGTGTAGTAGGGTTCTTTGAGGCAGTTGACCAGCAGTGTGCAGCAGGAGGAGCAACCGGAGAAAACGCCACTCACTCCCCCACTTTGTCTGACATCTTATTAAAAGGACTTTAAACAGCTGGAACTGTTTGAACCTTTGCATATCTCGATGCAGGAAACCACCGCATGCCTGGTCATTTCAAACTGTTACCTTCATCTTCTTGTCTTTTTCTCTTTAGATTTGATCTCAGATATGCTGGGTTCTGATAAGTACAGGCTGAGCTGGCAGACTGCTCTGGATTCTTTTCAAGACCCTTACATTAACAGGTAAAGATCCACCATACACTGTGTGTATGTTATTCTGGGGCTCTTAACTTTTACATATTCTTTTACAGTATCAGAATGGCCATATATTTGTAAACAAATATAAATCTACTTTTAATGGAATTTCATGTCTTAGACCAACATAACGTAGCTCTTATTTTTAAAGTGGAAAGAAAATGATGCATAGTTTTTTTTGTTTTTCAAATATAAATCTGTTAAGGTTGTTATGTGTTTGTCTTCAACCTCCTTCACTCTGACTCCTAAATAAAACGCTTTATTTAATTCCTGACAAATTTCTAAATAGATAAAACGTTATGAGGCTTTAAATTTGTGGCTTTAATAAGAAATAATGCAAAAGCAGCATTTTTATGCAAGTGTGTTCTTAGTAAAAACAATCTTAAAGTTCATTTAACACAGATAAACCATGTTAATTAACCTCTTCAATCACCTCAATTGTTTTGTTTGATCCCTCTTTTTAAAGCACAGCTTCGGCTAACTTAAATGAAATTAATAGGCCATTTCTGTGCTGGGATTCTGTTAAGTTTACACGTTCGATATTAAGCCAGAGATGTTCTGGTGTCCTCTCCTCTCTGCCTTGTCTGCATGCTCAGATCCTGCCTGGATGCATGACAGGAACCTCTTAAATGGTTCACGTAGAACTAAACGTTCTGTTACAACTCGATATAAAATTTCAGCTTTTATTGTTGGGGCGCCAGCCCTCAGTTTTTGTAGCTCATTTATAACCACAGGGAGAGGCAGGCATTTTATCAGTAACCAGTCCCAACAAAGATAGAGGTGTCCTGAAATGACTTCTGTCGTGAATTCTCAGTGTATAAAGAAAGCAGATGTACCCTGACCTGGCAACCTAAATCCTGTCCTCACAAAGGACACTTTGTGCTGCGTAAAGTTGACTGGTTTTTCTTCCTCTACAGCATCCATTAAGCACCATTAACCGTCTCCAGCCTTTCATGCTCAGTTCATGTCCCTTTGTTAAAAAAGTATTGTTAGGGTTATAAAGACTTGTTATAATGTGTTTGTGCACAACATGGAGATGTGTGTGAAACATTAAGCCCAAACTTATTGTTTCTGCAGAATTTTAGTGATGAAGAAGCATTCAGGTGCAGAGAGAGACACTTTAATGAAATGATTAGGATCTGGTGTGAGTACTGCTACAAGGCTACGTCTTTTAGTTGGCTGATGTTCACATAAATTAGTGTTTTCCTTTTAACAGTCTTGCCTGGAGAGGGCATTCACTTAAAGGTTAGACCTTCCAGTAAGGAGTTTACCATTCACCCGATGAGGGGATACATGATTTCGGGATCACATGACTAGACTACATTTTAAAAATATATTTAAGAATCCCCATTATTGTGTTCTTTGAGGATGTGCAGTCAGTGTAGAATAATATAAGTTCAGGTTTGAAGAGTATTTATCGTATTCTTTACCCAGGTCTTGTCCCTTGTCTATGATTTGTATTAGGACCACTTACAGTTGATCCCAAAACAAAAAAAGAGCAAATATAAATACTTTGTTGTCCAAATTCACATATTTGTGTCATAAATAACAGAGTGTGTTTTAGAGAACCTCTAGTGTTAAACAGTTTTAGCTCAGGTTTGACCAGCCTAAGTGTTTTTAATTTAGATCTAGAGCTGATCAGATTCTAGAATAAATATGCAAAGTCCCCTCTAGCGTAGGACCCAAACAGAAGCTGCAAAGCATATGTCACCTGCAGCTCTGTTAGCCAGTTATGGTGTACAGCAATGTGTTCTTACAGTGCTTACAAATGGATCTAGTCTTTTCTGCCACGGTGTGTAGTTTATATCAGATGCCTAGGAGTGCTGCCTCACTGATGAGTCAGAAGTTGGTTTAAGCTTCTTCAGTTTTAAATTCAACCGATGAATTCATGCGAAAAATGCTTTGCCTTAACAAGAAGTGTTATCATCTTTTATTATTATGAGACCTCATTCCATAAGATCTCATTAAAGCTCAATTTCAGATATGTTGAAAATACAGAATGATTAAACAATCAGACAAATTGAACCTTCCCCTAAAGAAGACTTACCAAAATAAAACCTTTCCTCTCTTAAAGAACAACTCTTGAGAGCAAAGCTTAGGATTGCAAGGTTCCATCTGAAGAAATAAGATCCTAGTAGAGATAGAAACCAAACTGAACACTGAAATATTTTCAAATTTATTTTATGTGACTGAGGGTGTTCAGGAACAAGCAGATAACCACCAAATGTCAAGCTTAACATAAATCTGGAAACTGCATTCAGTTAGCAGTATGGTAGAACATTTATGGCTACAAAAAACATGTGCTCCAGATGCAACTTGCTAAAGGAAATGTAACCGAATGTTACTAGGGGTGTATGTATATATTTGAGGCTGTTTGTATCATTTTGACCCTGTGTGGATAAAGGAAAACCCACGATAAATTCAAACTCAGTTGCTGCTTTTATAAAACATTGAACTTTGAAGAAGTATGGTGTCTAATTAGCCCACAGTGAAAACAGAATAGTCAGTGTTTCATTTGTAGTCCTAAATGAACGACAACCATGCCAGGGATGTGTATATGTAAACTTATGACCGAAACTGTAAAATAGTCCTAGTGTCTCAAATTACAGGAAGGTGATGATTTGCCTTGTGTTTCTGCAGACACCTGGTCTATTGTATATTTGACCTTCTGTTGGACTTCCTGGTTCCTGAATTACCAGAGGAGGATTTCCAAAGAAGCCTTCTGCAGACTCTCTCTAAGAACCCAGAGAAGATGTTGGCATGAGAAGACAACTCAAATGCAGCTCAAATATTTTTCTGTCATCCTAACTGACCTCTGATCAGTGGTGAAAAGGGGCAGAGCTGCTCCCATTCCATTAATATTCAGCAGTGAGTGTGAAAGTTGTTGTGTTCGATCAGGCTCACCATCCTCCATGTTCACTTTAAACTTCTGAGGTCCTTCAGTCTCACTCAATGATGATATCCTAAGGTCATATTGTTACATTAGACGTTACTAAGGTTATTCAACAGTGTCACATGCACACTAATACAGTCACTAACTTTCAATCTGCTTTTGATCACACAGTCACACACGGCTTGTGTTTGATCCCAGAGTACGGCTGATCTTTTGTTCAGATCCAAACGTGGTAAATCCTCATCCAACCTTCAAACTTAGCCTCTTCCTGCCTTCTCAATTTCCCAGCTTTAAGTAAACTCCCTTCAGATGCTCCTTATGCTCTGGCTTGATCCCTGGCCTCCACACTCTGGCTTCGTCACCGTCCCACCAGCTTTGTATAGAGCTCCACGTGGGAGCCTCACATAATGTCAGCTTTATTTCCCTGAATCTGAGCTTTCCTGAGGGATTTACATGACAAGTGTTGATGTGCAGGCAAAGTACACACTGTATGGGATGAGTTGTAGAGTTGTCCGAGGGAGTTTGTTTTACTGGTTTTACAGGCACATTTCTCAGCTGTTTAAACAGGCACTTTATAAAATGAAACCAGGCATATACCATTGAGATAATATGGGTTGAACTAAAACGTTACATAAGGGCTGTGTGATAAATATTGGCAGAACTTCATTTAAAACCATAAAACCATGTTAATGAGTTCATGATATGAGTTATGTTGATGTGCAATGGTGACAAATAATGCCACCTCTGATTCTTTTTTCTGATTTTTGTCTTTTAAACTCCCTGAACAGATATACATCACATGACCCATACTAGTTATTTGCTGCCATCAGTGCACTGTATTTTACAGAAACGTGAAATTCCATGTCCTCGTGATTTTTATTGAAAATCTGTTCTTCACAGGTCGGTGTTTTCTGTTCATTATTTATCCAGTTATAATTAGACTGCACAAATCTGGTGGAAATACTCAGGATGTTCTGTATTGTCTGGGATATCTGCATCTGAGTTGTGCTGAAAAGCTTTGTAAAGATATGCGGGAAGAAAGTTCACTGAACCTGCATATAACCCTGTGTACCTGGTTCATGGCACAGTTATAGGGTTTTATTTTGAAGTGAGGTTCTAGGAAGTTATCAGCAAATGTTCCCTTAGCAGTTGTAAAAAGATACATTGCCACGAGTTTGTAGAAAAGAGAAGCCATTAGTGTTCCATCAGCTGAGGCCGCTGGCTGTATCGGTCCACTTCAACCACTCCCTCTTAAATGTTTACCTGACACCTTTTCTTCTATTTAAAATTAAACCTGCATGTACTGTTCATGGTCTGTTAGATTCCAGTCAAAAATGATGTAAAAGATTTGGTCCGCCAGCAGGTGGTGGTGATGTTAGCATTAACTATATCATAAAGAAAAAGAAAGAGATGGCTAGCCTAGCACTGCTAAAGCAGTACTTGACTAAAGATTCTCCTGAAACAACGAGCAGCCTGTTTTCTTTGACACTGTGGCTCTTTCTGCTATTGGTTGTGATCTTCTTCAGTTTACAGATGACAACATAATGGAAACACAGTGAGGATAATGCGAGAACCATGTGGAAAACTTCTCAAAAACTTCTTCACTGTTGTGGTTTCTATCATGAAGGGCTAGAGGACGAGGTGGGCCTCTGTGCTGTCCACACATCTACACCTCAAACAGAGCTTTAAAACATTTCAATTTTGAAAAGCATTTTTCTTTATCTTTGCATGCAAACA
This sequence comes from Crenichthys baileyi, assembly GCA_036173005.1. NCBI lineage: Eukaryota > Metazoa > Chordata > Actinopteri > Cyprinodontiformes > Goodeidae > Crenichthys > Crenichthys baileyi. The sequence goes on along the minus strand of JAHHUM010001517.1, from coordinate 92,307 downwards.
CAGCGGAAGCGCTCTGTTTTGCCGGGATACTGTGGACAGGGCCTACGGCTTTCAAGAGTGGTGTAACATTGTTCAGATGAGAAAATGGCGACAACATCAGCAATGGCCTCTTGTTAAAGTGTAGACAGTTCATATCTGCTACTTTACTGTTGCATGCCATGGATATAAACCGTTTCGATTTGAGTCATTGAAATAGCTAAAATCAGCTAAAACGCCGGACAGTCTTTTAGCCTTTAACCGAACTTATTTCTTCCTTCTACAAACTTATATGACTACAGGTGATGAAAGTATTACAGATAAAAACTTCACAGAACCTGACTTCAATCAATTCAAACTGTTCCTTTAGGGAGCCACCTAAATGACACTGTTTAAAATTACTGCCTTAGCGTTTGATTGCCTTCATCAATGACTTTTTTTAATCTCAATATTCTCATTATGTTTGTTAGAATGCACATTATTATACGTCTTTGTTAGAGAGCCCAATGAGTCGGCAGCTAGTAAAGTCCTGCAACCAAGTCTACTTTTTCCACCTAAGTCTCACAAGCTTGTGATAAATGTTACAGATGTCACATTCCAAGTTGAAGAAATGATAGAATTTTATTCCAGTGTTTTGCATTCATCTTGAATAAGTTGTGTTTATTGTGCCTTTCATTCCTGTTTTTTTCTTAGTATTATTTGGTGTATTTATGAACTTATTTATATGCTGGGGTTTAGTAACTATAAGCTGTTATTGATCAGGAGATGTGCCAATGCTAACAGGGATGAAAGTTTTTTCTGACCATTTAATTTCAGCCTTAAAATGTAACCCCATGAAATTCAGTTCCATGTCCTTTGAGTAGATTTTTTTTGATGAAGAAATTTCGTAAATGTAATTTTAAGCCTATTTTTCTCCTTTTTGCAGTAGTCATCATATAACTGAAGTGATCTTTATTACTGAATTTGTCCTTTTATACAAAGTAATTATTTCATCTTGCCATAAGGGTTGTCACAAGTTAAAATTTCAAGACGAGTACCAATGCCTAGAAAATTCTAGATAACATTTTCAATAATACAAAAAGAAAAATCTATGAAGGTTTTCATATTGTTTTCAAATTTAATGAGAACATTTTTTTCCACTGCCTGGTTATCAATTTAGAAAAACTACTTTTTTTGTCATTGTTGCTTTCTTGATTGTGACAAAGTATTAGGGCCAGACTAAGAGAATTGCCTTTTAAATTACAAAAATAAAGTCTTAATATTATCAGAATAGAGCAGTTAGATTATGAGAATAATACGTTAGCTTACCTGTTGACTGTACGGTACAACTAAGAGCGGCTGCTGGGCTCCGGCTGAGGCTGCTGTTCGGTTGAGCTGGTCATGTCAGATCTTAATGACTCTATCAAAATTTTTTCTAATTAGAACGACTTTTTTATCGTAACATTATGACTTTACTCACGCAATATTATTAATAAGTATTTTTCTTGTAATATTAAGACTTCATTTTGCGATACTATGACTTTATTAACGTAACTTCTAAAAGTTATTTCTTAGTCTGGCCCAGATACTCCGTCGTACCACTGCATTCAAAAACTAATAAATAAATAAATAAAGGTATTCATTTATTTATTGGGTTAACTACTTTTTTTTTACGTATAAAAATGTTTAGGTAAAAGGTCACGAGGAACTACAGCTTTAATCAACACAGGAGACAAAATTAAAATAAAACAACAAATTGGTAATTCTTATGGTTAAACTGTTTGCTCATGACCACTTAAGAGTGATGTAGTTAAAAGATTGAACCTATATATCCACAATGAGTTCCATGTGGGGATGTAAATAGTAATCAGTCTGTGGCAGCAGTGGATTTCTCTCTTCGTTTCTTCATTTTGTATAAATATAGATTCTTTTTTACTCATAGGAAGAATCCCAAGATTGTCAACCAATCTTTCCCCACGAAACATTCAGTGTAATATGGACCATGTTGAGTTTATCTGGCCGCAGTAATGATCTCATACCAAAGTCAAATCAAGTAAAAATCCAAAGCATTAAACAGCTTCAGGTGAACCCCGTTTATTGATTTTTACATTGTCTTAACTTCCGTTTTGTAGTCCATGTTTTGCATGGTATAGTCATTGTTATGGATTGTGGTGAAAATTTATAATGTCATTAACTGTCTAATGCAAACATGACAGTGGTTTAAAATAGAATTTGCATGAACCGCTATGATCAGATTCAGATCAGATCAGAGTTTTAGGATCGTAGAAATCTGCTGTGGTCTGGACTCAACATGGACTAGCTGTTAGCTTCAGCCTTTAGAAACAACTAAGCTGGTTTTACACAAAATGAAGAAATTAAGATCTTTGTCTACTTCTACTCAGATATTGACTCCAGCCCACTTAAAAAATCTGATCTGTCACTTTAAGTTGACAGCTCTACCTGTCAGGCTGTGTGAAGTAGCTGGATGAGGGAAAAGGACCGCATGTATCTTCATCTAATCAGCTGAAAACTTACAGGATTATTTAAGGATTATTTTGACAACTGTACATTGTATAAAATGAAGCTGTCTCGTCCAAAATCAGTGTGGTTCATTAAAACAGAGGCGAGCATCTGCTAATTCTAACTTCCTAGAATGCATTAATAAACTACGAATTAATAATAAATGACCAGAATTAATTTTACTTCGCTATATGACGTAGCACACTGTGCGTTTCGTTGATTGTTCCCCATTTGGTGTAAGAATATGCTTTAAGGTGCTGGGTTTAATACATGAGCTAAATGTTTTTCAAAAAGCTAAAAATTCGAACGGTTGCCAATTAAATCCATAATGTTTCCAAGAAAAAAAAAATCAATAACAAATAATATCTTTTTTGTCTAATTCATAGAGCCATAAACTTTATTAATAAACCGCTGTGTGTTACAAGGAGACCTATTAGAAATCAGTTTTTGGACTAAAATGTTACATACTATCTACTTTGCCTTTACTGTCGGAGGAATAAAATGCCAACTGATTCTGGCTATTAGAATAGCCAGAAACTAATCAGTGATAGAGATACTACAGCTGCTTTTACATTCAGAATATCTGGGAGGACCGGCTCTTGGTACTTTTCATTCAGTGTCTGGTGTTTCTCTGCTCTGGGATTTGTGAACATGTGAATGTGTTGTGCATGTGTTACGCTGTCCTGTAAATATTTTCTGCTATCTGCACAATAAAGTTACCAAACATGAGGTATTAAATCTTCAGCTCTTATTCGTTATGGTCTTGGCTTGTGCAATGGATGGGAACGTTTTACAAGAGGCTGGATAGCGTTAGGTTTTATTAGATCTTACTTTTGGTTTGTCCCAGGCATGTTTTAACTCTGATGTGTTCAAGAGATCTGCTCAGCCTCTTTGGGGTCGAATATAATCTCTGCATTACGGTTCTGTACTTCTTTGTGTACATTTCCCATTTGATGTCATCATCAGCTTTTTATTTATTCGGTATATTTTGCAGATTTGGATTTGAATGCAGACATCAACAAAGATGTGTGTGAAAGCTGACCTTTAAGCACCTCATAACAAGAACCAGAACCATCCCTTTGAACCGTTCCTCATAAGCTCCACTCATTGAGCAAGAAAGGGGAGATTGGAGGGTTTTGGAGGCCGGATTTGCATTGCTGAGAAATCCTCATAAATTAGATTTAAAGATAAAGAATTTGGAAAGAAAAATGCTGACGCCGTGATATTCTGAACAGCCTAATATTGATTTTCTCTCACTTTCTGTTAAGTGAGAACAAATTTAATCAAATGTAGCTTCATGTTTTGCTGTGGAATGGATTGTGCAGTGTTCTCAGTGCATTTGGAAAAAAAATTAAACCTTTTATAAGCCTGTTTGAAAACAACTATAAGTTAGCTGTCCATATCTCTGGAGACATACTGTAATGTGAGTCTCTCTTAGAATTTCAATAACTTCTGTCATCTGTTCCAGATTATACGTTAAGAGAGTCCTTGCAGTTTTCAGGACATGGTAAAAAAACACTGCCAGTAAAAGCGACGCTGTGCTTGGTGAGCCTCAAATCCTGGAAGTCCATCCACAGAGCTGTTTACTGTTCTTAGAGCGGGAAGTGACCCACAGTCACTGATATCTGTTGGATTTTATGGTCAAACCTGATGAACCAGTGCAGGAGATCATTAATGATTCTTTAATAACATAAATCATAGTAATTATTATTAATAGTTACTCCCAATGCAGATCACCTGGTTTAAAAACATCACTGTGGTCATGAAACATGCATTTTTGTTACACCTAAATGTTTCAAATCCTTAAATGAACTTTAATATAAGACAAACCTAAAAATCCAGGCAGAAATCTGCTTTTGCCTCGGCCCGGTTGACAGAAATCCTGTTTTTCACAACTTTACAGCTTTAGTTTTTATGGTGGTAGTTTGAAGATGGTTCAAAGATAAAAATGGAGATAATTGCAAATGTGATGAAAGTTAGGAAAAACTATCTTAATCAGAAAAAAACTAATCTGTTCATATAACCCCAATGTTAGGGGTAAATAGGGGAGAACAACTGATATTCTTCTTCTGTTGTCTGCTGTTACCTCTCCAAAGAAACATGTGCTGTCATCAGTTCTTTGCATCAAAAGGGTTTCCCAGTGCTGCTGGTAAGCAGAATAACCATTAATGTTAAGGAGAGAGATTAAACAGCTGTGAAGGATGTTTAGAGCATCTGACAAATCCAAGGAAATGTTAGAAGCTTCACATGAAGATGATTCAACCAAGGTATCAAGTTACCACCAGCATAGAGCTTGCTCTGGAATGGCAGCAGACTGGTGAGAGAGAAAAAAGAAGTCACTTCTCTCCAAGAAAAGGTTAATGGGGAGGCTGACACTCAGCTGGAGGTACCAGCATTCACTTTCAGAAGACTGGGGCCATTAGTTTCTCAGATGATGTTTCTGACCTAGGCATCTGCAAAAAGAACAGTTCTACAGTGAGTTCTGTGTCACGGTGACAGTTTAGCATCCTCCTGGAGCAACTTTGCCCAAAGATCTAGAATGAATTTCCATCATGATGGAGCAGCATTTCATTGATTAAAATGCTTTGCATAACACTGATGGTTTTTTATAGAGCTCTTTGAAACTCATGAAATGTTTAAATGTCAAACTTTATTTTGACACAAAAATATTTGACAAAACGATTTAAAATCACTGAAGGAGGAAATCTGTGTAAAACAAACTGTCCTGCAACCTGCCTGTGTTTCTCCGGCGAGCGGAGACTGATTTGGATTTGATAAAGATCTTTGCAATGACCCAAAGCTAAAAAGTTTAAGATCCACAGTCCAGTTTTACATTACCACCTTGTGACTTGTTTGCAAAGCTCCAATAAGTTATGAAACATAAATAGATGAAGGTATTTTTGTCCTCATGCTCAGGTTGTTTTGCAAAAATTAATTCTACCTCTTGCTGATTTAAAGAGGCAACAGCAACATGACTATAGTCCTTCAGCGAAGTCTATCTTGTTTCAGACCACAGAGCTAAATTAGCCATGTTAATAGTACTCCTGCTTCTCACTCACACACACACACACACACACACACACACACCATGCACAGACATCAGCATCAGTGTGCAGCACGAGCAGGTTTACATGAAAGCTACATGTTTTCTTTCCTCGATAAGTTATAAAATCTACTTTCAACACTCCCCCTCCACACACACACACACACACACACACACAAAATGGTTTAATATTCTGTGGTCTCTGGAAAATGTCTGGAGAGACACAACACACTCATTCCTTGTCTAACCCTTGTTTTCCTTCTTACATAATAAAAAACATGCACATATACGCAGACACAGCCCTGCACCTCAGAGGACACACATGTTTGAGCTGAATGCCCTTTAAAGGACAAAATCTGAGACAGAGACCCCAGAAAGTATTTCCATCTAAAACCTTCTTTTCAAAGTCATGGCAAGAACGAAGTGTTTAAATCTTCTGCGAGGTACCAAAGTACCAGGACCATTTTCTTTTGCGACCTTTTTGCAACCTTTTTGATATGTTGGAATATATGTATGTATGTATGTATGTGTATTATATATATATATATATATATATATTATATATATATATATATATATATAGCTAAATTTATAAACAGTGAAAAGTCTTAAAAACAGCCCCAAAGCAGCTGACCCATCTGTCCAAGCAAATAAAATCTGACAAGAACAGCTTTTGTTTTACACCAAGGATTGTTCTCTAATGTATTTGTTCCCAACTGTTAAATATCGGGTCAGGACACCCATAACTGGAACAAAATGTTGGTGGTTTTTATTTGCAGATGTCCTCTGCCAAAAACCTTTGTTTTCAACACTGCACCTGATAACAGTCGTGTCCTCTTACAGCCCACAGATGTATTCTTTCTCAGTGAGCTCACTGAGGCAGTCACATGGAGGAGTTTACTGCTTTGGTGCTACGGTGCTGCCCTACAGGGGCCTCTTGTGGCTCAGAAGAAAGAGAGTTTGATCTTAACTAACGTTTTCTTTCATAGCCATGCCGAAAATCTGGATCTTCAGCTCACTCTTCTAATTTTCTAAAACAAGCCACTATATGCTGAGCTGCAAACAAGCAAAGATACACAATAGATGAGAACTGATACAGTTTTAACGGTGTGGATAAAGAATTAAATAATCATGTGCTTCATAAACACAGAATAAAATGCACTTTCTTAGTCCTAATACCGACTGGATTACCCTTTCCTTAAAAGGAAAGTGTGAGACTGACCCAAAGCCTCCAGATGGCAACATTAGCAAACTGGTGACTTAGTGTTCTTATTTCCACAAACCACTTGGAGGCGCTGTCTGTTAAGCTTAAAGCAACCCATCTGCAGCTGCAGTGATGGTGATATGGAAAGAAAGTATGAGGAGGGGGGTGGGGGGAGTTTAAGTTGGCCTTATTGGTTTCCCCCCCTGTAGAATACTTATAACATCTCACATTACAGTATATGGACCACCTTTCAAAAGTATTCACACCCCCAACAGTTTTTGCCAACCTCAAACATCAATTGATGCTTTATGATAGACCAACACAAAGCAACACAAAAGTAAAATGGAAAGAAAATGCTAATTTGTTTTTTTGCATTTCTTAACAAATAAATATCTGAAGGACCACCTGTTACTGTAATTACAGCTGCAAGCCTTCAGGGCAACGGGGGCTCAAGTGGTAGTGGTTTGTCTTGTAACTGGTGTGTTGTCAGTTCGAACCCTCGCTCGAACCCCTGCTCCGTCCGGGATCGATGTGTCCTTGGACAAGAAACTTCTCCTGCCCCTCCTGATGGTGATCAGAGAAAAGTATCACCACAGCATAATGCTACCACCACCATGTTCCCCAGTAGAGCAGCTTTATTCAGGGTGAAATGTTAGTTTTCCATAAAAATGTAGCGTTTTCATGTACTACTTTTGTCTCCTTTGTCCAGAGCAGCTTTTTCCATGTTTGCTGTGTCCCCTACATCGCTTGTAAACAGAATACCTACTTGCTTTATTTCAAGAATGCCTTTCTCATTACTTCTCTTTCATAAAGGCCAGATTTGTAGAGTGCATGATCAATAGCTATCGTGTTGATAGATTCTTCAGCTTGAGGTGTGGATCTCTGCAACTCCTCCAAAGTTACCATGTGCTTCTTTGCTGTTTGTCAGATTAATGCGCTCCCTGCCCGGCTGGTCTATTTAGGTGGACCGCCATGATTTGGTGGGCTAAAAGTCGTCCCAAACTCTTGGATTGATGGATTGATCAGAGCTCTGTTCTCTAAGAAACGTCTGAGGCCTTCACCAAACAGCTGCATGCATACTTAGATTAATTTGCACACAAGGGGATTCTATTTACTAATAAGAAGGTTTAGGAAAATATGTGGCACTGGATTCTATTTGAGGGTATCAGATTAAAGGTGGATAAATCAGTTTTAGATTGTCTTGAGTCTCCAGGAGCTGGCCTTTCTGAACATTTAAAAACAAGAGTTTGTGCTTCTCTTCAGGCTAGCACCATTTTGTTACAGGGATTTTTAATCTCAGTGAGTGCTTCCTTTTTTAAATAAGGGTGAAATGAAATGAAAACACATGCCACACCTTTACAAAAGACAATGAAAACCATCTGTCCTCTTCTAGATATGAAGCACTTTAAATCCCTTTAAAATACACTGACAATTGTGTTTTTAATGTTATGTGGAAAGGTTCAAAGAGTATGAACACTTTTAAAAGGTACTGTATGGATACCACCAGGTAATGAGAAGTTATTAAATTAAAACATGTGGGATAGCTGGGCGAATAGAGCTGGGAAGGAGGTAGCTCTAAGTTCAGCCACTCATGACTCTGTTTGCACCAGGCCGTCGCAATGCAGCTGGATTGCAGAATGGTCCAAACAACCTCACAGCTGCATTAAAAAACAGAATCCTCCTCAGCCTGATTAAATGACCCCAGCCCGTGTGACTGACTTCTGCTGGATTTGGTATTGTTTAAACACAAAGCTGTATGATGGCTGAGGAGTCTGGGGAAATCAGCCTGCAATCGTCAAACCACACAAAAAGTCAGAGGCAAAAATGAGCTGTTTTGCCTCTGCAACATTCAGCCGAAAAGTCTTACTTGCAGGCAGTGAGCTCATAGTGAAGATTAGATATTCTCCACTCATTACGTGCCATAACCTAAACTGCCAAAATGGCAGGTAAAGTGGTAGAAAACATCTTCATTGGCCTTTTTAAGGAGATGTTTATCTAATCAAAATTCTGTTCCAAAAATGTTTGGACACTGCAGCTAGAGGCAATCACACTGAATTAAGCCCCGTGTCTTTGCCTGGCACCACCACTCCCTCCCTCATTAAAAAAAACACATTTCCTCAAAAAAACAGTCACACTTTGCTTTGCATCATGACTTGGAGAATGTAAAATATTATGTAAATGCTTTCATTTTCAAAATGTTCCCCTGTGAAACGGGTTTTGTAAATTCTGTGACTTCAGTTTTTGGGCTGAAAACTTGTTTCAGGATATTGTGCACAATAATATATTACAAAGAGCTTTATTACCTCAGAAACTTTACTTTAAAGCAACCATTTCATTGTATTTTTGCCCTGGTACAAAACGTTTAGCTAACTGCATTTCAGTATAGTCAGATAATCATCACAGGTGAGAGTTGAGCTAAAATCATTTTATTAATGTAATTAGATTGCTCAAAAAAACTGAGAGATGGTCTTGAAATTATTGTCTTCTTGTGTTAGAAATGGTTCTGGATCATCCAGAACTTCAGGGTGAAAGCTCGACTACAGTGAATAGAATTTGATAACATTGAAGAGAAAGCACCAGCTCCTGAGGAATTCTCTACAGAATCATGTTGCCACCTCTGCAGAGTTTGCTCTACATTGCCAGTAGGTGGGTGCATCTGCACTCACTGTGAGATAAAGTCTTTTGGTCAGAAGCACAGAAGCCATGTCTGTCTATGAAAAACATGAAGTACAGAGTGAAATTCTACAGGAAGTAGAAAGATGAGCAGAAGACTGGTGCAAGGTTATTGTAGATTGTTTGGGACATCTGGAAAATAATTTGTGTAGATCTGCTTTTCATCCAGAGGTTTACCGTCAAAACCAACTGGCAACACTTATAAGGCAGATCAAAAAAAAACTCCAATAGCAACTTCTTATACAGTCCAGACACAGTTAGGTGATGATCTGTGGATTTCCCAGCATGATGGAGCATTCTCTCACTAGATGATAATGATGTGGTTTATAGATAAGAACATTGATATTTTGGCCCCAAGTCCAGGATGCTCCCCAAATCTGAACCCTACTGACAAAAATGGGTGAGAAGATGTGGGCCAGAAGCTGATATTGAGCATGTCAGAGAGAATTACAAAAGCCACAAAGAAGAATGTAAATATTAACTTTCATTAACTGAATACATTTGCAAATAAAGTCCTTTAAAATTTAATTGTTCTCCACCAAACAACTGAAACATGAGAATATTGCAACACAACTTTCTCCTTCAGGATGTTCTACCAGATGCAGAATTTATATCTCCATTTATAACACAAGCTGTCCAGGTCATAAAGCAAGACAAAACCATCACACTTCCACCTCCGTGTTTGACTGAATGTAAAATGTTTTTTTTTTCTTAAATGCCGTGTTCGTTTCATGCCAGAAGTAATTGGACCCACACCTTAACAAATGCTCCACTTTTGTTTTGTTGGTCTACAGAATATTAGCCCAAAGTGTCTGGGAATCATCAATATGTTTTTTAACCACTGTGAGATGTAGGTTTGACACAGTGGCCGTTCAAATGCAGCCTTTTATGAATAGTTTCCATAAATAAGGACATGGCTACAAACAGCTGCACTAATGGAACCAACGATAAACAGGAGTGGAGCCAAAGGGTTAGGGTTTAGGGTAAGCAGTGGTAAGCTGACTGTACGTGTACTTGATTTCTACATGCATTCATTCTTTGAAGTGTTTTATTGTGGTCAAGTTTAATGGTTGTGTTTGTTCAGTTAGTTTTTCTCAGGAACATTTGGTCCTTTATATAAACTAACCGTGTTTAGAGTTTTCAAAAGCAGTTTAAACACTGATAGGCTCACATGCTCTTAAACTAGTCTTTAGAGACTGCCAGACATTTAGGTCGGTTAGCAATAAGTTCTTGTACTTATACTGTGTGCTCTTTAGTTCATATCTATGATTTGTGTTTAGTTAGATAGCAAAACAAGTTGAGGAAAAAAAAGACAGAGTTTTCATCAGTTTTAATTGCCAAGACTCCACCCCTACCCTAAACCAGATTTCTGGCTCTTTCTTCATTTTATCTTCACTTGTTGTGACTGCATCAAATTTATTGGTTAATGTGCAGCGGTTTGGGCTCCAAACAAAATCAACATTTTCTTTGCTGCTCAGTTTGCCAATTTCCTGAAGGAAATGGCAAATATGAAATATAACAGTTGGTGCAGGGAAAAGCGCAAGTATGACGTGTTCTCCGACATTCCACAGACCCCAAACAAGGCTGACAATGACAACTAACAGAGTCACACGCACCATACACAGAAAGTAAAAGTATTCATACCCATTGTACTCTAACAACTGTATGACAGACCAACACAATGTAGTGCATACTTGCGAACAGGAAGAGATACATGATTTTCAAATGTTTTTGCAAAGAAAAATCTTAAAAATGTTGCCGTGCATTAGTATTAATTCCTCTGAGTCAATACTGTGTAGAACCTCTCCTTTGCTGCAATTACAGCTGCCAGTCACTAAGTACATGTCTCTACCATCTTTGGACATCTGGGGACTGAAATCTTTGTCCATTCCTTGCAAAATAGCTCAGGATTAGTATTGGATGATTATTGTGTATGGAGATACATTTTGAAATCACACAGATTTTTAATTGGATTTATGTCAGGATCTTGACTGGGCCATTCTAACACCATAATCTAAATCTTTCCATTGTAGCTCTGGGTGCTTGTTTAAGGGTCATTGTCCTGCTGGAAGGTAAACCTTGACTTAAGTCTCAAGTGTTTTGACTCAAACAGGTTTCTTCCCAGGATGCCCTGTAAATACACATTATCTGTCTTCCCATCATCCCTGGATAGTTTTCCTGTTTCTACTGAAGAAAATGTCCCCACAGCATAATGCTGCCGCCACCATGTTTCACGGTGGAGATGGCGTGTACAGGGTGAATGGCAGTATTAGCTTTCTGCCATAAATAGTGTTTTCCTTTTAGGCTAAAATTGCTTTATTTTGGCCTCATCTGATCAGAGCACCTTCTTTCACATGGTCGGTGCATCAACTACTTCACCACAGCTTTGCAAAGTGTAAGCTACATTTCTTATGACTTTCCTTCAACAATCTATTTCTTATTTTAAACCTTCCTAAATTGCACATAGGTGGATCTGCTTACTGTTTAGGAGACATTTATTTAGGGGTATCAGAGTAAAGGGAGCTGAATATGTGTTACAACACTGATGTTTGTGGTTGCAATGTCTAATTTTGAATAAGTATTAGGGTTCCCATGTACTCTGCAAAGCACTGTAAACTCTGTACACAGCAACATGCTTGCAGAAAAAGAAAAGTGCAGTTTGATAGTGGAGATGATAAGAAAACATCTTAACAAGGGTCACTCACTGCTCATCTTCTTTCACTTTCCCTAAAACACAAACACTCGCAGAAATTTTTGTTATCCTTTCTGACAAACCTCTCCTAATGGATGAGGATGGATGAGGGAAGAGGTGAATGGGAGGTTAACTGAAGGCCAGCCAAACTCGGGAATGGACTGACCTGATGCAACTGCAGCCCGAGGCACTGACGGCACAAAGCTGGGGTCAACACCAACTCCCAGCACCACCAGTCAGACTTTAAAACAGAAACCCTTCACAAAATCATGACATCAGTGAACAAGGAGCACCATGAAGAGCAACAGACACAGCAGGCAGGTCAGGGACAAAGTTAGCAAGTTTCCAGCTGGGTTACATTATAAAACAACGTCCCAGGATAATTAATCAGAGAAGCAGCCAAGAGGCCCATGGTTACTATGGAGGATCTGCAGGAATCCACAGCTCAGTTGGGATAAACTGTTAAACAGGACAAATGTTGGTTCTGCACTGCAGAAATCTTGTCTTCATTAAGGAGTGGAAGGAGAAAGCCATTGTTGAAAGAAAGTCATTAGAAATCTGGTTTAAAGCTGACCACAGGCCATACAGGGAACACAGCAAACATGTGGGAAAAGGTGCTTTGGTCAGATAATAGAATATTTGAACTTACTGGACATGCCAGTATTATGTGTGGTTAAAAAAACTGCACTTGGACCTACCACTCCTACTACTGGCAAATGGTAGTGGCTGAATCATGTTGTGGGACTGGGAAACTGTTCCAGAAAGGGCTTGAATCATCTAACAGGTTTTGTTCCAGGATTGACCAGTATTTAGTTTCACGTTTTGTCATGTAATGTGGAGTTGTAGGCGGACCCAAATGCAGACAAGATGATAGCAGTAGTAGATTTAGTAAATCAAGAAACTTACAGGGCTGAAGAAACAAACAGTTAACCACAAGGAAAACAACAACAAACACAAGGACTGAGGACCATACCAGGTAGGACAAACAGAGGGATCTGGCAAAGAGCTGACAAACTGAGAGATATTTAAGCTGAAGTGGTGATTGCTGAACAAGAAGGAGGTGGTTGATTAATAGCAGGCTGCAGCTGTGAGGGAAACTAATTGGACCTGAAGTTAACTGAGGATAGAAGAAATGGCTGAGCAGAACTAACAGAGAGAAGCACAACAACTGAAAAAGAGTACAAACAGAAGTAATAGATAAAAATGTTTCCTTTTTTTTTTTTTTAGAATTTTTTCGGCACTAGAGGCCTTTATTTCCGATAGTAGGTAGACAGGAAGGAGGGGCAAAGAGAGGGGGAGACATTCGGCCGCTTTGAGGACTATAGCCTCTATATGTGGTCGTGCGCTAAACCCCTACACCACCAGCGCTGCGCCCATGAAAATGTTTCTTTTAGGTCACATACTGAACATGTTCTAAAATAGTTCAGATTAAAAATAGGGTTATTTGAAAGAAATAAGTTCAGTTTTTCATATAACAAGAAAAAAACGACCTGTCGGCGCGGCTCTGCACCAATCGATTTCGCTCTACTCGGTACGGTAACTGTTGTGTTTCCACTGACCGCCGATGGCTGAAGCTATGGTGACTGAAGCCCAGCCTCCAGCCATGAGTATAGAGCGCTGTGCTGCTATTAACGTTACTGTGTTACATTAATTCACATTAAAGTAATCTGCTTGAAATGACCAAAAATAAATAGAAAATAAAAACATAAACTAAATACTTGTAATGTTTGTATTAATATATATGCAAGAATGGGTTATGTTTTTTGTAGGTCTAAAATGATCCACTAAGATAATTATCTGGACCACAACCCAGCCAGAACTTATAAAATAAGGCTCAGGGGTTCTGATGTTACGGGGGGGTGTGGCAGGAGAAGCAGAGAGGAGAGACACTGCTGTCTGGATGGTGAAGCTCTAAAGTTTGTATAAAGTTACAATTTTGGGCTTTATGAAAAAAAGTCTCAGCCATGCCAATAATGAGGACAAGGACTTAAAAGCGCAAAACCCCTGACCTTGGTTGAATATTGCATAGTCGTGCTCTGCAGATTCAGCGGGAGTCCTCCTGTTTGGTCCGACGCAGACAGTCTGATTACGGGCAGCTGCTCTCTGTCTCCTCCCTCCGCCTGCAGACGCTGGTTCTCTAAAGACCGTAAATAAATGTCCGAACCAAACATGTTGTTTCATGGTGGTTTTGTTTTGTGTGTTTTGGGGGAAATGTTTGTGCCTCTGAACGACTGGTTTTATGCGTGATCAGCTGGTTTAGGATGTTATTACATACAGCGCTCTGCCTGCTGTAATTCAGAAAGCTGATTTGTCCTTTTTCTTTTCTGTCATCTTTCAGTGAACAGCAGTCTGTTCACGTCACATGTAGTCCCTACTCAGCCCCGGTCGTACCTGCTCAGGAGCAGGGACCAAAACACTAGGCACCGGTATGGAAAAAACAGTAATGGAAACGCTCGCAAAGCGAGTCGAGTGGAGTCGAGTAGGGCCAAATCGAGCCAGTGGAAAAGGAGTAGCGCTACTGCTGGCTCTTCACAGATGCTGGACAGAGTTTATCATGGAGCACTGAGATCCATATCATGATGTAAACCTCTTACCCACCTGTGCGCTTTATACTCTTAGATTAACTGGCCTTCATTGTCCACACAAGACTTTTGCTTTGGTGTCTTCTCATTAACAAATTAATTAATTAATTGGCTTACTAACACTGTATCTAACTTCCAATATGTCACCTAAGGAGAGCAGGTACAGCCTCCACTCACAGGCTTTACTTACATTCAGTGTTCCTTCGTTATGTACAGAACCTAACCTATCCCTAAAGACAAGGTCGGTTTTCAATCAGATTTAAGTCTGGACTTTGACTAGGTTATTCCAATACCAATTCCAAATGTTTTAAGCCATACAGAGATGGACAATTTTCGGCTGTACAACCAAAGTGAGCTTGGGCTTTAAGTCTCTAACTGTTGACTGGACATTTTCCTTCTGGATTTTTTACAAGAGAACAGAATTTATGGTTCCATTAATGTCGGCAAGTTGTCCAGATCCTGAGGAAGCAAAGCATCCCAAGACCATGCTTACAGCCACCTTGTTTGGCTGTTGGCATGATGATCTTGGCTTGATCCTAAATGGACTCCAAAAAGTTTTACTTTTACTTTCTTTTTCTACTTTCTTCGTTTGTAATCAAAATTAAATCTGAATATGGCACCAATCTGGTAACATTCAGACTTGTTTAAACCCTAGATAATAAAAGGAAGAACTCAGCAGTGGTTTGTGCTGAGAAATCATTGTCAGACATTTTATTAGAGCATTGCTCTATCTGTCTTCTAGTTTCTGCAGTTTCTAATCCTATTTATTAGAGGGACTCCTGCTGCAGAGCAGAAAATGAACCAATCATCAGGGCTCAGCTGTTGCTTCAAATCTAATCACTGAAGAGAGAATGACAGGGGCACCTGTCATTTAGCTCACATTTAACATGATGATGAGCACTAGATCTCTCTCTCTCTGTCATGAATCCCTAGGTTTGAGTTTTTGGGTCTCTTTTGTGTCTGTGTTCTTTCTTTCCTTGTTGTTTATGTTTTTAATGTGTTGCCATTTTATTTTGTTCCTTTGTGTATCAGTTTCTTAGTTCATTAATGTGTTCTTTGAACTTTAAGATTTTTTCTGGTAGATTTTTTCCCCTTTTATTTGAAGATTAAAATAGTTTGGAATCTATATCCTATCATCAGAGTAATCTCTCTGATCTATGCAAAAAGTAAGGATGATAAAAGCAACCCACCCCCTCTTTTCCCAACAGAAAACACTGATATGATATATGTTGGCCCTGTAGACAGAGAAAAGCTGACAAAGTCCAATGCTTGCATACTGTTTGAAATAGTTTAACTCCTTACTCCATACTTAGCCATAGAAGGCTATAAACATCTATGCTGTATGACTTTTTGTAAAGCAAAATTGAATGACAAACACTGTCACAAGAACTGAACTTTTTTTTTTACTAAAGTTACATAAAGACATAAGAAGGTTAAAAATGAATTAAGCACCAATTCTGATACGTCTTTATTTCTGCATGCTGAACATGCTCTTCTGACCTGGAGGATCTCTGTGGAAAAACTGCTACAATTGTCAATAGTGGAGTGGAAATTTAACTATATTTTACTTTCTGTAAAGCTTTCCCAAGCTAAAATACAGCTTTTAAACTTTTAAAAGTTGCTCAAATAAACTGTGAGGTTTTGTTAATAACTTTATCAGTTGCTCATTTTTTCCTGAAAGAATTATTAGTAAAATCAGTTTTTGTATAGTTCACTTACTGCTGTGTTTATGACAGGGTTGTTATGCAGCCTGGGAAAGTATAGAAAAAGTACGGAAATTTCGTATTAGTATTAGTATTTCATAAGTCTAGATAATATTGGGGTATAACCATGGGAGGAACAAAAATGACTAAACTACAGAGAACAAAAGACTGATAAAAACTCTGAATCCCAGAATGCACGGTTACCATGCTTCACAGCTGGTATGAGAAATTTGAGCAGAAATACTGAACTTTTACAACTGAGGCCTGTAAAGCAAATGTCCCAAGTACTACATGGTCCACCGTGTAGTAACCACGTCCACCTACTAGGAATCTTCACAGGTGGTTTGAACCTTTATCCACTTGCTAACAATCTTTAACACAGTACAACACAAACCTCCAATTATTTAGAAATGCATTTAACAATGTTTCTCTTAAATCTATTAAAGCTTATAAAGAAGCAAAAATTGTTTAATTGCTGACACCTTTCCTTCCTGCCATTGTGGTATTACACAACTGTATGATCCAGAGCAGCAGATTTTTGCTCAAACCTTTTGACGTTCAACTGGATATGATTTGCACAACCTCGCCAGTAAGCTAATTGTTGGAGCATCATTTTCAAAATGTATTGCCGGATGTAGACCTGTTTCATCTTGAAAAAAGGCAGCAGGAATGTAACAAACCATTTGTTGAAAAGCCTTCAGCTTCATCTATAAAGCCC
Organism: Crenichthys baileyi; assembly: GCA_036173005.1. NCBI lineage: Eukaryota > Metazoa > Chordata > Actinopteri > Cyprinodontiformes > Goodeidae > Crenichthys > Crenichthys baileyi. Next base: position 75,217 of record JAHHUM010001517.1, on the reverse strand, counting down.
CTGGTTGAACTGATGAAAAACAAGTTGGTAAAAAGTAATGCAGCTGATAATAGTGTTCCTCCTTCACAACATGTGGAAAACATCTAACAGCTAACTTTTCAGGCTGATTATTACTTTAAGTCAGTATCTTCTTGTACTAATTGATTTTATGCTAATTTCTGCAGCAACAACAGTTAAAGACACCATCAGTGACAAGTTTTGGGATTTGTTGCAGTGTCACTGACTTATGGCTTCACTGGGTTAATAAATTAATTTCATGAGATGCTTGGTGAATCACTCAGTGTTTATTATTTCATTTCTGGCCTCATTTGTGGGTTCATATCTGTTGGCGGGTTTCGGTATACACCCTTGAAATGAATCACCACATTCATTTTGTATTAGTATGAGAGTACATTTACACAGAAACTAGGATGACTGCAGACACATGCCTTTATTGTCTTTTTAGCTGTAAAGTCATTTTTCTGTAATGTTCTCTCGTCGCAGCTCTGATTCCATTAGTTTTACTACTTATTTACAAATGTCTTAAAGCCACTTCACATTCCTCTAGTCTGCTGAATGACTTAAAGATAACTGGGAGCTACATCTTGAGGGGTCTCCAAGACATAAGCACTATTTATGACCTTTCAGCATCAGTAAATCACTGTCACATTACTGTGAAGGCTGAGCGACTTTTCTGGCTTTTCAACTGGCTTTTACTCTGGATGGCTAATTTATGACTTAAAAGAATTCACCAAAGTGTAGCGATAACTCTGCAAGAGGTCATGAAGGAAAACCACTCAGAGATGACACATTGTTGTTGATAACAAAACATAAATTTCTACACTGTGGGACAATAATGTATAACAATAAAGGGCAACAACGGACATGTCTATTCTATTCTGTAAAACATGACTTTATTAATTTAACTTTGTTTATGAACAAGATATACATTTTTATGGTAACAGCTCAGAATGTAAACACATTCTAAGCTGTTCTTTAAAACTATCCTCATTATTTATGGATTCAGAGTACCAGTGGAAACCCATTTCGTCTCTGAAACAGTTAAGAGGTTGGTCTTGCAGATATGGGGAGTTCCTTGGTTTTTATCTGCTAAGACCTAGAGCTCTCTGTGAGTAACGCACTTTTTTCCTCCCACTTTTGCAATGACCGTTTCCAGTTCCAATGAATTGAACCAGTTAATCCAATCATACAGATCCCAAGTCAAATAGGCCTACATACATTCAAAATTAATCCTGGCTATCAAACATTGCAGTCAAGTTTAGTTTATAACTTGAAATGGGTAAAAAGCTTTTGACCTAAGGAAATCCAGCAGATTGCACCAAGTCACTGACTTGCAGAATTCGGTCCTTGAAAAATATAAACCTTTAAATAAAATGTGAGTTATCAGTTAGTGAAAAAGCACCACACTTCTCTTAGATCATGATTATGTGAGGTTACAGTTGCCTTGATGCGAAAACCAGTTGTAGTTATCTCACTTAACATTTTAACATGTGTCCTCTGACCAAAGCCAAGCACTCTATCACTGAAGCACAAAAACAGATGATAGATTATTAAATTAAAAAAAGTCAGGGCTGGAACATCTATCTATCTATCTATCTATCTATCTATCTATCTATCTATCTATCTATCTATCTATCTATCTATCTATCTATCTATCTATCTATCTATCTATCTATCTATCTATCTATCTATCTATCTATCTATCTATCTATCTATCTATCTATCTATCTTATCTATCTATCTATCTATCTATCTATCTATCTATCTATCTATCTATCTATCTATCTATCTATCTATCTATCTATCTATATCTATCTATCTATCTATCTATCTATGTATGTATGTGGCGGATGCTGGTCTTTCAAGGAGGAGAAGCTCAATTTCAAGATCGCTGATTCGCTTATTTCGCTGTCAATCAAAAAGGGATTCAACCTCAGACAGATCATCCAATCATCATGCAGAAGCTGAGCATCCGGGCCAGCCGAGGCCAGCCCACTGCCCCATAGACCCCCAGAGACGCTGAGCGTCCGATGGGCGGGACAAAGTCCAGCATTTTTGCTTCGTTATTGAACTCACTGTTTAAAGCACTGTGAAGCTGTGGGAATGAGTGAGAGGAAAGCCGCGTCGAAGCTGAGCTTCCCTTGCAGTCTTAGAGCAATCGCCACTGCTACCTACCTACCGACCTACCTATCCATCTTAAGTTACTTGCTTTTAAATATGCATGTAGAAAACAGTACTGAGTTGAATTTATGAAGTTTTTCATTGAGACCCAATGCAAAACACAGGTGTAAGCTCTTTACCGGGCCTCTTTATCAATGTTTTAAGTCATATCACTTTTCTCAAACTCCTGTTCTACCAAATTATTTCAGAGGCTATATAGAATCTGTCAGATCGAATGATTACACTGCCAAGCTGAATGTCAAATATTTCTCTGTCATTTAGATACGTCCATGGTTCAACACACTAATGGTGCGTTCACACCGAACGCGGATTCTGCGATAGGAGCGGCGGATTTACATGTTATCCCTATGTAGAGGCACGTGCAGGAGCCGAGCGGCGCGAGACGGTGCGAAGGAGACGAAGGAGGTGGTGCGGAAGGCGCGGCGAGCGAAGCGGTAAATTCGCGTCGCATCAACCAATCAGGGACTGGATGTGGCTGTGACGTAGGGTGAAAGACCGCAGCGGAGAAGAAGCGGTTGTCAGTGAAGATGGAGGACCAGATCATAGTGGCGGTGCACGGCAAGCCAGAGTTGTATGACTCAACTAATTACTTTTACCGAGAAAAGTACAGAAAGGACCTGGCCTGGTTATGTTTAGGCACAAATATCTTATATTTAGGAGATGTGGACATTAAAAATCGGCTGTTTTTTATTGAGCTGAGATTTTTTACTCACCGAAGACAGATGGACAGGCGTTCAGCAGCGGGGATACAGCGCCGGTAGTTGGTGTCCCGGAGGCCGATTCGTCTCCCAACAGCAGATCTTCAAACTGGGTCCTGGATAGACGGAAGTACCGCTGAAATCGACCGTCATCCAGATGCAGCTCCTGGAGTAGGTGGTGGTAATCTCCGAACTGTTCCCGTCCCTGAAGAATCTGGTGAACCCACGGACGTCGACGTCGGCGGCGTTTTTCACCTCTCCACAGGTAAAACACCATAATTAGGTCCGTGAAATCCATGTCCGCCATGTTCAGTTGAAACCAGCAAGCAGCAGATGGAAGCTCCTCCTATTTGATGACGCGGCGAAGCGTTGCCGCTTGTTGCCAAATGGCAACGCGGAGTTCACACGGAATGTCAAACGGGCAAAAGCACACGAATAACGCGAAACATTCGCAGAATCCATCTGTGGCTCATGTGCGATGCGTACTTACGCACAAAAATCTTGCGGCGCAATGTTTTACGCACAACTTGACATGTACAAAAATTAACGTTGCGTGAAGGTGTGTGTAAATTCACGCAAACCTTTGACCTGTTGTGAAAATGTGCAGCAGCCACGCAAACTTTTTCAATCGACAATAGTAAACTATAGAAAACTAAAACTCCCCTAAATACACTGAAACATGACTCCATTCAGTTTTATTTCATCCATGGATCATCAAACCCAAATGTTTTTTCATTAGTCTGAGCTTTTATGGTTTAAACCCAGAGCGATGAAAGTGAATCACCTTTGGCCTCATAATAGCATAACACACCTCAGAAAATGATGGAAACAACCTCATCCTCTGTTTCTGTCACATGTAGGTGGTCTGTGCGCTGAGGAGCATAAAATGCACGTAAGTCATTTAAGGGACACTTTCATTCTCACTGAAAATAAAAACAGTGTTGGATCAGCAGATTAATTCCACACAAGTCAGGTTTGATGCTTACTTAGGTGAACAAGCCAGAGACAATCACAAGTCCATAAACAGCTGTGTAAAGTTGCTCGTTATTGTGGAACGATGGCAGCTTTGGTAGAGCTGGAGGATGAAAGAAGTTGGAGAAAGCGTTTCATTCGGAAATCGTACTGACCTGCTGGCACATCTATATGTGGCAGCGTCATGGCGTCTGCGGTGCCAGTTCAAGTTGTCACTATGCTGCTGTCCTTTTAACCGGAGCTTTTCAGAAGGAGCTGAATGACAGCTCGGGTATTTAACAGTCAACATTGAGTTGGGCCATGCCAGCCATATGAGTCGGCCTCATCCTTATGTTGCTCTGATATATACTTCCCCCTAAGCTGTGGCTCTCATTTGCAGCGAGGAGCTAATTTCTGAATAAAATCAGAGCTATTGACTGCACTCATACTGCTATAAGGGCATCAGCTGTAAGTGAAAATGAATTTATAAATAGAAATTGTATTCAATATATGTGCAACCTATTTTTGATGCGCAAATCCACTGGCAAGATGCCCTCATCAACTCATGATTCCTTTATACCAGGGGTATTCAACTAAAACTTAAAAAGGTCCAGGTAAAGAAAATTTGCTTAAGCAGAAGAGTATAAAATATAACTATTCAATGTAATATATATTTAAGTAGCCTTGTAGCTGTCTCAACATCTGCATATGATCAATACCTTACACTCAAGTTAATTCACTTCAACTCACAGAATGTTTTCACAGTATTTATAGTTGTTATACTGTGACATATTATAGAACGGAACATATATGTATAACTGCTCATATGTGCAATTTTCTTTCATTTACTAAATAAAAATTAGTTCTATATTTGCAAATAAGAAAATGTTAAAGAATAATAAACTTAATTTTAAGTCTCAATCTCAACAGGTTTACAGATAATAAATTTGAACAACTTTAGAAGCAAATTTTCATTATCTTTCGTATTGAGTTCCCTCCCTTTTTTGCTCAGTGAGAAAACTGACCTCGTGCTTCCCCTGCCAGAACTTTAATCCTGGGCTTAAATGGAGTCAAAGCCATTCTCATGCACATATGGAGGTGTTCATTAGTGAGTTTTGAACAATATTTATTTTTGACAATGTTCATAGTAGAAAAGGCTGCTTCATATTTGTGTGTGTGGAGCCAAACATAGTCAGGATGTATATGCCTACTTTCTTCAGACCTGAGAAGGTTGTTTCAGGGACCATTATAGCCAGAAAGTGGGAGGGTCTGTTCTTTCAAACTGCTCTTCCAGGGCTGCTTGGAGATTAATCAACTGCATCTGGAGAGGCCCATGATCTACCCATTTAAGGAGCTGTGCTACTTCCTTCTTGACATCTTCTTGACATCTGTGATGAGAAATGGGTTCTGAATGAACAAGTTGAGCTGCTGTCCAAAGTTGAAGCTGTCAAAATGGTTTCTGTTTAGTTTAGAATCAGCTTATCAATAAAATCAACAAAGAAAGACACATCTCGCCCCCCCATCTGAACCTGTCCTTGTAGTGCTGGGAAGTGGGCACACTGCAGGTCTTCCTTGAACCCCTCAAGCTTCCTTTGAAAGGAGCGGACGACTGTCATCAGTTCGGAGATAGAATTGTCCTTGCCCTGTAGTTTCAAATCCAGTTCATTCAGATGGGAGGTAACATCAACCAAAAAGGCCACGTTGTCCATGTATTTCTCATTTTCTAAAAAGTGAGACGACTGCTTTGCCTTCTGACTTCTTAGCTCTGCCAAAAATGATGCAACTTCCTTCCTAATGGACCAAAAGCGTGCTAATACCCTCCCTTTGCTTAGCCATCTCACATTGTTGTGGAGCAAAAGATCATCAGCATTAACTTCTTTGAGGAATTCCCTTAGCATGCTGGTAGAATGAGGATGCCCTGAGAAAATTTATCATTTTCATCATTATATTCATCACTTCAGCATACTCATCTGACAGGGATGCGCAGGGAGACTGGTGAATGATGCATTGGTATGCTAGATCAGGATTGGCCTTTTTCAGTCTTGCAACGGCTCCTTTTTCTATACCTAGAATAGCAGGAGCTCCATCTGTGGTTATGGAAACTATATATTTTTTGGCTCTATTCCTCTTTCTGTTAACATCTCCTTAATGGCCAAGTCTGCTCCTCTTGTACTGGTCTGAAGGGGAGTGACACCTAATAAGTCTTCACAGAATATTTTCTGGTCTGTGTTGAAAAACCTGACATAAATTAACAGCTGAGCGTTGTCACAAATGTCAGTGGACTTATTCACAGTTAAGCCGACACATGGCTTCATCTAACTGAGATAGCACATTCAGAGTCAAAATTTCACCTCTCTTTGTTGCAGATGATACTGATAGGGCTATTTGCTTTATTTTATCACACAGCTCTTGTTTTGTTTTCCATCAATTAGTGTTTCAGCTACTGTGCATTCTTTTACAACCCCTGCCTTAGTAAATGCCTTTTTGTGTTGACCCAAAATCCCAAAACTCTGATGGAACATTCATGAGCTTGTTGTTGGGGAGTGGAAGTGTGGTTTAGGATCATGGTTGACTGCTCATACTGGGCTCTCAGACAACTGATTTTTGTGCTCTTACTTCAGATTTGACTGTGTTAGGAATAACATTTATTAATATCAGGATATAATATAATATAGCTGTTTTTCCCATTTATACCATAGTCATATAAAGCATAAGTTCTAATGTTTCCCTTTTGTTAAAATAGGATAAGAATGCTCATCGACTGGGGCAATGGGTTTGATAGTGGAGCAGCCGGTATCTGGTTTGATTAGAATTCCATGGGACACTTAGATTAAGGATGGACACCCGCTACTACACAACCTATCAGATAGACACCACAATGCTGACACATAGTCTACTGATAATCACTGAGGGAGGGCACATTCATTGCATTGGAGTGCCAGATATAAAACTACATGTGACCTTCTTTCGAGGCTCTTTTGTTATCATTTCACAGCTTCTGGGGGCCAAGCACCAGAGGAACTCCGAGACGTCTGACTGCCAACAGGGTGCGGTGGCTCGGACAAATTGGTATGTATGTTCAAAACATTTATGTTTTGTCTGATAATGACCTTTCAGACTGGCACTTTTAATAAGTGCCACAGTTTCTGAACATATAACCAATGCCTGTTGCCTATTGTTAACCATGCATTTCTAACACCAATAGAGAATTAGGATAAGATGGCGGATGGTGTGGAGTCTGGCACGGGAGCTCCCTTCTCTAGTCACCCCTGAACTAAACCGCAGATCTACAAGACTACTGATGGAAAGCTTATAGTAGAGGATGAACTTTTAAATTTTCTCGTGGTCAAAATCAAGATTATGTGCCAGCAAGAGCTTGTGCTGCTTGCATCAAACGCATTCGACTTTGAGTGGATTGAGTCCTCTAGAAAAGTCCTGTTTGAACTGTGTTCCAATTCTAAGCAGCGGTACACGGCCTTCAAAGGAAATCAGAAAGCTGCAAATGCCATTAAAAGCTGTTTAAAAGTTCTGAATGAGTGCGGGGAAGCTATCCCACACTTTGCCTCCCACTTCCTGGATGAGCTGCCACCTGTGACATTCAATAGCCTGGATGTCTCCAACTTACTTAGCAAGATGGAGCATTTACAGAGCGAGGTCTGTGCTTTAAAACATATAGTGTCACGCCAAGTGGATGTTGAGGAGAAGTTACGTGAGGTTACCACTACCATTGACCGCAGAGTTGCGCAATTGGAACGACATTTAGTGACAGGTGGTGGAGGATCCAGCAATGTGGATACGCCTGCTCCAGGAATACCCAACGCCAGTGACATGTCATTGGGTGTGAACGTCTCTGAGGAGGTGGCGGCATGCATGGATTCTGCTCCAACAAACTGTGTTAGCGCTGATAATACGGCTTCGCCCGTGAATGGGACCTATACTGACTACTCCAGGACTATTGGCGAGTATGTCGTGGTGAGTGATAACCGAAAGTGTACTGTAGATGCGCCCACGAGTTCACCCACGTGGAACTTGGTGGTGAAACAAGGGCGACGTAAGAGAACCGAGAGCCATCCAGCTTCGTTAAAAAGCCAAGCTAAACTTGAGCGTAAAAGACCACCACCTATTATTGGTACTGGCGCTCAAAGCACCATAAAAGTGGTAAGAATGAAGCTTGTAACTGTCTTTGCAACTAGATTTCTTCCAGATCTCGATGATGACACACTAACGAACTATCTTAAAGGAAAACTTGGGCGTGATGTTGAGTGCGGGCGTACTGTCACTGGGAACACCAGATATAGTTCTTTAAAGTCAGTGTGGAGTGTGAGAACGTTGCAGAAGTGTATAACCCACAGCTGTGGCCAGAGGGTTCGGTGGTGCGCCGTTACTACGAACCACAGAATAAATCTACAGCATCTAAAGGGCCTGGGATGACCACCTCCAGTGATTCTAGAGGGTTCGATGGAACGACTGCAGTGAATTCCTCATAGACCAATTAATGTGTGTTATTTCTTACAATTGCCGGGGACTGCGTGCCGGTAAAACAGCTGGAGATAAAGCATGACGTCTGGTTGTGGATAGACTGTTGCAAAAATTTGATATTCTTTGTTTACAAGAAACCTTTTTATTGAAACAGGATTTGGGAAGTCTGAACTGTATTAATGACTATTCCTGTGGAGCTGGTGAGTCTACTGTGGATCTTTCTATGGGTATAGCGAGGGGGTGAATCGCAGGAGGAGCAGCTATTCTATGGCACAAAAAGCTGGGTCCAGTTTTAAATGTCATCATTGACTGGTGTATTGCTGTGCATTTAAAAGTTGGAAACAAAGAATTTGTCATTATTAATGTATACACACCATATGAGTGTCCTCAGAATGAAGACATTTATTTGAATAGACTTGCTTTTTTGAACTCTTTTATTGATGACCATTATTTTACCTCTGTGTATGTAGTAGGTGATATGAATGCAGATATATCTGATGAATATTCTTAATTTGCTAAACATATGCATCAGTTTTGTGATGATAACAGTTTCGTATTGTCCAGTCAGCTCCTGCTACTTGCAGAAAGCGATACCTATATAAGTGAAGCTTGGCACACAACGTCATGGCTTGACCATTGCATTAGCTCTGCTGATGTCCATGCTGTTGTAAAATCAATAGAAATCTTATATGAGTATTCTATGTCAGATCATGTTCCATTTTCAATGATGCTGGATATTAAAAGTCTTCCACAGTGTATATGGGGGGCAAATGATGACCCCACAGTTAAGTTCAAATGGTCCAGACTATCTAAAGATGACTTACTAGCATATCATATGAAAACTGATCTTCTTTTGAGTAAAATAAGTCTTCCTCTTCAATCTATTATGTGCTCAGATGTTAATTGCAGTGATATTTCTCACTGTACTGACCTTCATACTATGTATGATGGTATTGTGGATGCTTTCTATGAGAGTACAAGACCATACCTTACATGCAGAAAGGCAAATAACATAAGGCCAGGTTGGAATAAACATGTGGCAGGATATCATGCAGAAGCTAAACAGGCATATAAGATGTGGGTACCAGCAGGTAGACCAAGAGATGGACTCTCCTAGATTATAAAAAACTCACCCGTGCAAAATTTAAATATGCCATTCGATACATTTCTGATTGTGAGCAGAACATGAGAGCAGACTCCATGGCTGAAAAACTGCTTTGTAATAATGCCATTGGCTTTTGGAATGATGTCAGAGCCTTAAATAGGTCTGCTGCATTACTCCCCAGTGCCATAGAGGGCATATCTGGGGCTCATAATATAGCAGATCTATGGGGACAGCACTATTCTGTCCTATTTAATTGTGTAGAAAGTGAACCCTATGGACTGGGAAACATAGCTAAGAGTGATGCGGTAATAACCCCTAGTGAAGTCCAGCAGGCTACAGTGTATTTGTGTGAGAATAAGGCAACAGGTTCTGATAGCATTACAGCAGAACATCTGAAATATACTAGCCAAAAAGTGGCTGTGCTGCTTGAAATGTGTTTTTCTGGGTTTATGACCCATGGGCAGTTGCCTGATTCCTTATTATCTGTTACCCTTGTGCCGCTAATTAAGGACAAAACTAATAAGTTTGGTAGCCTTAATGATTATAGACAAATAGCTTTAGCTAGCGTGATATCTAAAGTATTAGAAAAAATCTTGCTTGGTCGGCTAAATCAGTTTATTAGTACAACAGATAATCACTTTGGTTTTAAAGCCAGGATGGGTACTGATTTCTGTATTTATGGCCTGAAAGAAGCAGCAAGAGCATATCTAAGGAAAAATTCATCGGTGTTAACTGGGTTTATTGATGCCTCTAAGGCCTTTGATCGTGTCAACCACTTTAAGTTATTTGACAAATTAAAACAGAGAGGTGTTCCAGATATTATTACACAAATTTTAGTTTTCTGGTATTCTAACCAGAAAATGCATGTAAAATGGGGCAATGACATCTCTGCTTCCTTTGGTGTGAGTGATGGTGTGCGTCAGGCTGGACTTTTTTCGCCTGCCTTGTTTAACTTGTACATGGATGACCTGTCAAAAGAAATGAACCTCTGTAAAACTGGATGTATGATTGGTGATACTTTGGTCAATCACTTCATGTACGCTGATGACCTGGCTGTCCTCTCACCCAGCAGTGCAGGTTTTCAGCAGTTACTTAACATCTGCTCTGATTATGGGTTGAGTTTTGATGTGCAGTATAATGCTAAGAAAACTGTTGTACTAGTCTGTAGGACTAAAGCTGACAAACATCTTTGCGTCCCTGATTTTTTTCTGTCAGGGCAAAATTTAAATGTTTGTTCCAAAACTAAATATCTGGGTCACTACATCACAGACCATCTCTGCGATGATGATGACATTTATCGGCAGTGTCGCATGTTGTACGCCCAGGCAAACATTCTGGGGAGGAAATTCCATATGTGCACTGATGAGGTAAAAATAAGGCTGTTTAAAGCTTACTGTACATCCTTGTATACAGGTCCTTTGTGGTGTAAATTTAAAAAAGCTAGTATGCAGAAGCTTAAGGTTGCTTATAATGACTCTTTCAGAATTCTGCTCAAGAAACCCAGGTTCAGCAGTGCAAGTGAGATGTTTTGCAATGCACATGTCAGAACATTTCAGGCACTTGTGAGAAATCTGATATATAAGTTTATGTGTCGTTTGTGCAGCTCATTGAACAGTCTTATTGTAATGTTTTCACATCCATCTCGTGCGCTAAGATACCAGTCGGCTCTGTGGAAACATTGGTATGCAAGTCTTTTATAACTTTTTTTTTCTCTCTCTTCACTTTTTTACATGTAGTGTTGTTGTTTTCTTGTGGACCATGAGTCTGTTGAATGAAGTAATAATAATGTAAATATAAAAATATGAGACACACTGGTTTATTAGGATGAATAAAAATGAGTCTGTCCATTCCAGATTAAGGATCCTATTTTCAGTGTCCACTTTTATTTTTTTTAGAAAGCATCTGTTCCTTGTCTTTTTGTTTCTCTGTCCCACCCGTCTCGTTCAACTCTCTGCAGCACAGTCCTGACTTCCTTTCTCTGGCGCAGTTGTTACTCTCCCTTTCTTCGTCTCACTTGTCTCTTTCTCTACTTTCTATAACGCGGCTGTCTATATCGCCTCAACTTTCTCCTTTTGTTTCTTTCGTCTTTTTGTGTGTGACTTGGCTTCCTTCTAATCTGACTTCTCTCTGCACTACCGCCAGGAATGCACAGACTTGTTTGGCTGAGAGGTATCACATGGTGTGGCTTACCTGCCATGCAATTGATGTGTCCTTTTCCGTATACACTACTGCTACCATAAAGTCTACAAAAGCAGCGCAAGCTAAAATAAAAGCGCCCGTCAAGTTTTAAATATTACCTTCTTTTCTGTAGGTATGGGTCCGGATGGGACAGCTTCTGGGTCCAGACACGGACCGTGGTCCGCCAGTCAATGACCTCTGCTTTATACTATCAAAATTATTATAATTAATCTAATAATGATAGTTGTGTTGGGAACAAACATCCGTGCATGATAGCTGGCCACTAGGTAATTTTCTATTTTTTATGTGACATCCTGAATGGATGTAAAGATTTAAAATACTTCAGATAGTGTGTGAGGTAACAGTCTTCCTAACAGAAAAAAATCACGTCATTATAATGATCAGCATTGAGCTATGAATGAGCTCAGTGCAGCAGCTGGACAGCGCCGTTTGAGTTAGATACACACATTGTAGAACTAAACACGTTCAAGCCGACAAACATTTAATTTTCAGTCATGTTTAAGTTGCTGATGTCATTCAATAAGTTGTTGGTTTGCTGTAACAGACTTCAAACCAGAGCCATATTCAACCAACTGCACTCACTAATGCTCACACATTCATACACCGAAACGCAGATCGGTAGGCAAGTGACCTGGTAGGTTAAGTGCCTTGCCCAGGGGCAGATTGACATATGGCAGGAGGAAGCTGGAATCGAACCCACAACCTTCTGACTGCAAGACGACTACTCTTCCTACTGAGCCCTGCCCGTTTGTATTTAGGGGCAGGGACCGGGCGGTCCAAGTGCCACATTCAGCTACGTCAAATCCACAGCAAGTTGGAATGTATGCAGGCTACGTGTGCGGTGACATGTCTACGCACAATTTCGTACATCTGATTATTTCTGTGTGCCACAGAAATATTGTTTCAGAATTTCTCCCTACCGCAAACTTTTAGTATGAAAGCTGCACACTCTCTTGTACATGAGGCCCCTGGTTTTAATCTCCGCATTCACCTTCCTTTACTGTACGTATTTCTCCCTGTTTATTTATTTCAACCCCTCCTTGGTGGAGGCTTTTGAGCAATCGAATGATGCTAGAGTCTATGTTGTCTGGGGCTTAGATGCCCCTGGTAGGGTCTCCCATGGCAAACAGGCTCTAGATGACGGGTCAGACAAAGAGTGGTTCAAGACACCTTCATGAGGAACATAAAAGCGAGGCACGTGACGTTGCCCGGTACGGCGAAGCCAGGGTCCCACCCTAGAGCCAGGCCTGGGATCGAGACTCGTCGGAGAGCGCCTGGTGGCTGGGTTGCTCCTTGCGGGACCCGGCCAGGCCAAGCCCAAACGAGAAACGTGAGGCCATCCCCCAGTGGTCCCACTACTTGCAGGGGGAACCACGAGGGACCGGTGCAAAGAGGATTGGGCGGCAGACGAAGGTGGAGACCTCGGCGGCCTGATCTCCGGATGCTTAGGCTGGACTAGAAATAGTCGGGCTGGTCTGCATGCACAGAGTGGGCTCTGGAACCCATCTCCTCGAGAGGGGCTGGACTCTCTTCTACTCTGGGCTTGCTTGTTGCCCCCCAGCTCAGCCGTCTCGTGTTGGGGTATACCCCAGTGGATGAAAGGGTCGCATTCTTGCGCCTTTGGGTTGGGGACAGGTCTCTGACTGTTGTTTCAGCCCATGGGCCGAGCGGTAGTGCGGAGTACCCGGCCTTCTTGGCGTCCCTGTCGGGGGTGCTGGATAGTGCCCCTCCCCGGAACTCCATTATTCTGCTGGGGGACTTCAATGCCCACGTGGGTAATGACAGTGACACCTGGAGAGGCGTGATCGGGAGGAATGGCCTCCCTGATCTGAATCCGAGTGGTGTTTCGTTATTGGACATCTGTGCTAGTCACGGATTGTCCATAATGAACACCATGTTGAAGCATAAGGGTGTTCATCAGAGCACTGGCAAACCGTCCAGCGCCTCAGGAGGGGGAAGCAGTGCTTCGCCAACACTGTTTACAGTGGGAATGGGAAACTGCTGACCTTGACTGGGGACATTATCGGATGGTGGAAGGAGTACTTCGAGGATCTCCTCAGTCCAGCCATCACTCATTCCCTGGGACTCGGGGTTAGACTCTTTCATCACCCAGGCTGATGTCACAGTTACACTGGCACCTAGCAAAATAACCTGAGTCCCACCCCTGACTAGCAACGGAAGCGGAGCTCCACCCACTTGATTTTCAGTAGAGGATCTCGCCGGCTGGTTTTACCTTACACGCCCTCTACAATGGCTCCCCGCGAAGGCAGATGTTCTGTTGCTGGCTACAAAGACCCACATGTGTCCATGCACATTCTCCCGCTGTCTAATAACAGAGATTCGTGGCTTCATTTTATTTTTGAGGGCAATGTCACATTGCTGAAGACAGTACTAGTTTGCGTGAAGCACTTCACCAGGGACTGCTTTGAGAACTCACATCAGTACATGGCAGGATTTGCAGAAAGAAAAATTCAGTCGCTACTGTTCGTGGCAAATCTGCAGATGACAGAAATGTAAGTACTAATTGTTCTGTCTTATAAGTTTCGTTTTCGTTTTCATGTGTAAGAAATGCTGGTTGGGGGCGTGGCCATACACAGCTAATTTGCATAAAGGTGACAGAGCCCTAAAACAATCCATTGTGAAAGGTGTTTGGTCCACAGTTCACAGATTGAATGGACATGTCTGAGGGTATAATCTAAAGAAACTCAACATTAAATCTATGAGTAAACTTTCGTGGTACTTCTGAGCAGATTTAGAGTCAAGTTATGGTAGTTAGTTCTTACAGCATTTTTTTTTTTGGTAGGTTATATTGAGTTTAGTTATTGTAGAGACAAAACAATGTAATAATAATAGCTTGTGTGTTTTATAGCAATGCACAGAGAAATCAGCTGGTAACTGGAATTGGCCAATTTGTAGCTTAACCCAGTTGAAGAAAAATTCTCTTTTTTCAAGGCCTGTACTTTGGGTGGCTCCACTCCACTCAACCCTTTTTGTGACCTCTCCATTACTGGCTTTCCCGGCACGTCACTGCCTTTCTTGGTCCTTGCTCATCAGCATGTCCCATTGGGGCTGAGGAGGTCTGAAATGGGACATAAGCTGCCTGCTGTTCACTGATTGGCCATGAACATGGTCAGCTGTAAGGTCAGCAGCATGAGAAAGTGTTTGCCAAGGTAGCGGAGAAAATGACAAGCCTTGGATTTTACAGCACACCGCAGCGCCAGGAAAAGCCCCAAAAAACGAAAAAAAAGCTGAAAAAAAGAGTGACTACAAAAATATTAAGGAACATTTTTCAAGTGGAACCACTATTGTAACTATTGTTACTATGTCCGATTTATTTGTACAAAGAAAAATTGTATCTTTTGAGTCTTGTATTCTGGTCACCTCCATGCTCTCCTTGCTGATTTGTGTTAATTGGTCACTCCCTCTGTCTCCCTGCAGCCCTCCTGGTCCACTCCTGTGCCATATTCACTTCTGAGTACCTTGTCTCCCAGCTTATGGGTTGTCACTTCACTTCCCTCAGTTAAAACCTCTCTGGTTTGCATTGTTCTCCACTGGTTCCTTCCGTTAACACCCTGTTATCATCCTGTTACCTACCCTGCATCTTTGCCCTGGTCCAGTCCTGATTCCTTCCATGTCTGTTGCCTGGATTTTCATGCGGCTGCTTCCAACCTGTTTATGTCAAGACACCTTCACCTGCCTGAGTTCCTGTGCCTGGTCGTAAGTTTATTTTTCCATTAAACCTCTTTCATTACCACTCTACTCTGCATTTGGGTCCTACCTCTAAAACTCATCATGACAAGGAGTCCTTCTGCATATGACATAGCCTTGGGTCGTGACATTTACCCTGTATATCATCAAAATGTACACAGCATATAATCAATATAATGGAAAGAAATCAAACGAAATTGTATCCTTTTATGTCCACCTGGAGGAATTTTATTGAAAGAAAAGAATAAGCAGTGAAAAACTATTTAAACAAAAGTGCAAAAACAATTGGCATAAAAAACTCTATAAATAAACTTGGTGACCAAAGGAATTTCTTGCCAGCTGAAATTGTCCTTTGAGCATTTGAACTGGTATTCTTGATTATGTTCCGGATGGTGCTTGCACTAAAGAACAGCTTCAACAGGGTCAGCGGTCACCATAATTTTATGATGTCAAGTATAGGTCGTGGAGGTTGCCTCTGGGTAAATGTAGGAGCTTTTGCCTCAATGTCAGGCTCACCTGGAGAGTGCCACTTGTTCTCGTCATCACGAGGTGTAGCAGTAGTCTGACTCACCCGCCTTGAGAGATGTTTACCTCTCTTTGTTGGCTCGGATGAGCTGCTCCTTTTTCTTGGGACAGAAGCTACCATGTGTTTCATGGGCCTTGAGCCACTATGTAGCTGACGGGCATGTGGCTCATACTCCTCATCTTCTTCGCCTTCTGCACCATCGTCACTGCAGAAACAGAAAGATATATGCTGAAGACTAAATTTATCTAAATGACATGATGAAAATTATGTTGCATCTTACACTGACTAATAATAAGCTTAGGAACACTATGGTAACAGTGTGATGAAACATCCCGTATATTTTGTAACCATAATAGTTTGCAGAATAGACTTCTCACCTTGAAGAAGAAGATAAACCCTCAACCCAAGCAGTGGAAGGCTTGGTCCTTTCAGTGCCAGATGGTCCTGCCTCCTCCTGGCTGTAAAAATACAGATAATAAATAATTTCCTACTGTACACAGATAATAATAAAATAACATAAAAAAGCAATGATGTAACAGTAAAGTGGTATTGGGAAAGTGATATAACACTTTAATGATATAACAGTTATATAGCAAGCCTTCAACCAGTTCCACAAACAGGCCTGGCATTGTTGAAATAGCTGATAGGTAACGTAAAGCTTTTAAAAGCCTTTAGAGATCAGAATGTGACTGAGTCTTTTACTGCGGTTTGATGATTTTTATTGGAATTATTGTATCCTGTGTTTTATTGTCAAAGGCTGTACAGTAAAATTATGGCCATTGGCTTTTATAATGCTAATGGAATACGTTTACATGGCGTCAGTAATCTTCATCATTTCATAAAGCTGTGTGTGTATATATGTTTGATAGCAACAACCCTGGCAGATGTAATTTGTACACTCTCTAAAATCGTGGTATCAACAGTGTGACATCCACATTAAAACAAGGAAGGGCTTCAACTTTAAAGGGAACATATGCTTTTAAATCCTTCCTTTCACATTTAAAGCATTCAGTTGTGGTCCATATAAAGTGGTACTGCAATGCTTTGGTCTGAATTCCTTGTTATCCAACCTCCACAGGCCCCTCTTTTACCCCTGTTCTGTGGTGCGTCTGAGAGCAACCCGTTTTGTTGCGGTCTCTTTAAATGCTCTTGAGGCACTTCACACCCTACCCCCTCCAGGTCAAAGTGCGCTCCACTTTAACCTGTTTGGCCATTTTTGTAGTTTGATCTTGCACAGCAGAAACAAGACGAAAATGGCAAAACTAATGCTAAACTGTATGTAATAATAATATTCAAAACACGCAGTACGGTTCTGTCCTCAAGAAGATCAAAGCAGCACACAGAAGTAACATAAGAAGGCACAATTCTACTGCAGAACAATGGCCAGGACATCATATCAACACACAATAAATTTATGTCTAAAATAAAGTTTGTTGTCATTTTAGTGTTATTTCCAGCTTAGTGCTTTCCTGCGTCCGTCGTTTTTATAGACAGAAGGAACTGACCTCTTAATCAGATGAAGTGTTTTAATAAATCCTTCTTGATACTGGTGGAGGTTGCTGAAGCACTCGTCCTTGAAGTGCTTCGCAAAATTTTCCCATTGATGTGGGAACGTTTCCATGAAAAGTAAAATTTAACCAGGCATTTCAAAGAGGTTCTAATGCTGGGGGACCATGCAATGAATTGTGTGGGTCACTACACCCAACAACTGAATCGCACTTTCTCTTGCAGCATAGCCATATTTGAGCTTGGACTACAAAATAGCAGTGATAAATAAATATGGCGAATATGCAAAATTGATCAGCCGGAAGTCAATGATCGTATCTAGCTGTTCCGCAGCAAATACTGTGACATAACAGTTGGAAAAACATAACAGATGATAGAGAAAACTGAACGGACTGAAAAATGACCTAAACAGAATATAAAGATATCTCTGCAATGCCTGGAGGGGATAAAATCAACTGTTCTGCACTTTCTGCAGACAAAATGTATTTGAAGGCTATAAAAGTGGACTTTGCATGATATGTCCTCTTAAAGCTGCAGAGTTTGATGGATGAGGAGCGTCTAACCCAAGAGCAGCTGAGATCTCTCTATTTTATCTTGAGTGGGGGCAAATAGAAGAAAAGCAAATGTTCTCAAAGGGAGAGGAGAGGAGAGGAGTGGAGTATTTCCTCTCAAAAAATTCCTCTAAAAGAAAGAAGGATTAGTTAATCAGCTGCACCTGTCGCAGACTTAGGACCGCTTGGTGGGAACACACACAAACACTTGCATGTAGACATTCGTGCTCAAATCGACATTCCCATAAGCATAAACACAAGCATACAGAGAGCCAGACGTTGGTGGGAACATGCCTGTGCGATTGGTCAGCCTCTCTGGAGGTATAGCTTGGATCAGGAGCCAGTCCGATGCAGTACTGTGATCGCTGCTCACATCTCAGCAGAAACAGAGGGACTTTCCACTGCACACTGCTCCAGCACAGAATGGTTTATGCACACATGATGTCATCTCTCTGCACGACAAAGCACATTTGGAAGACGTTAGCCTTTTAAACCAGGCTGCGGCCCAGTTTTAACACATACATGACATAGCTAGGAGTGCATATTCCAACTGCTGATTAGTTGTTTCTAAATGATATTCATGAGGATAACGGACAGACTCACCAAGTCAAAGGCTGTTTCAGGCAATACTGTAGCTTTACTTAAATACTCAACTTGGTTTCAAGCCAAAAAATAACAAGCTATAGGGGGAATAGAAGAGACAAATAATTTTGATGATAACATCTGCAAACAGTTGTGCATTTTTTATGATCAGACCGAGGGGGCAAATCCAGAGCTGAGTTTCACTGACCCCTATTAATCCGATTATCTGATTGGTCATTGTAGTGCCTCTCTCAGGAGATTAACATTCCTCTTCTGTTTGAGTTGATTGTCACTATCGCTTCTGGTCAATATTTCAGGCAAAGTGTAGAAAATAATCACAATGGCACTGAAAAGTCCACAGCCATGAGCTCTATTGCCAGTGTTTGGATCCTTGCAGCTTACTATTTTCTAATATATGGGACATATGTAGGAATTTAAGTGTTATGTAACTGCAGTGTGTGTATGTAAAGTCAGCAGTTGTATAAAACAATGGCCCTGAAGCTGTTGGGATCAGTCTGATACGTCATCCGTGCAGCTCATTACACAGAGCAAATTGCCACTTTATGGAACATGTATAAAGTGTTTTAAAAGGGGAAGAGAACAGACATTTTTCTTTTTCTGAGTGTATACAGCTATGTGGGCCATCAACAGTGGTGTGTTTCTGTCCACTGGGAGCACTGGTGAAGCACAGATGCTGATGGAAAACATCTGGCCTGGTGTTCAGCCCCTAATTTATTGGAAACAACATTATGATGATGTCAGACCTGAGCCAAGAGAAGCATTCAAATATGCTGTGTGTATATTGCATCTATATTTTGAGGAGCTCAGACCTGTCAGGGTAAATTAGACTGATGCTCTAAACATGTGTTTTGTGCAACATTCTACCTGCAGCCCAAGAGTGGCAGGAAAATGAGAGAGGATCAGGGGTGGGGGTGAGTAGGGAGAAAGGAGACTTTTAGGCTGCTCTGGATTTGGGTGTGGTGGGTGGGTGATGGCGTCTGAGTGCGCATTAAACCCACTGAGGCGTTTCAGATGTTAGTGTTGGCCGGCTTATTGTGGACTCTATCCCCATCTGTTTCACACTCACCTTCCGTTGCCCTCGCATCACACATATGGAACGCACATTGTAAACAGAAATACAATATCACGGGTGCAAAGGGAGGTGTTGAAAACAGCTGATCCTTAAAACAAAACAAGGAATACTACACATTTAATAAAGTATGACGTTGCAGATTCTGCTTTTTAGGCACATTGATCATTATGAATTAAAAGAGTGGTGCAGATTCTCAGTCATTCAGAACATGACAATCTAAAGTGCTTCGGTAGAAGGAAACTGGACTTTTCCTGAAGAGGTTTTACCTCTCCCCAAAAGGCTTCTTTAGTTCTGAAAATGGTTGGAAGTGACAGGCTCATAAACTGTAGTCTGAACAATCACACTAATTGGACCTCTGAAGTCACCAATAGGGCAATTAAAACACGTGAGTCACTGGTCCTACCCTCTATTTAGCTCAATGTTTGCGACGTTGTTGCTTGACTTTCCAGACTTGTCCCTAACGATGCCATGACAAAATTGCAGTTAACTGAAAGATAAACTCTTTCAATGCATTGCAGTGAACAGTAAAGCCAAAAGAGGTTTAAACATTTACTGAAAGACAAGCTTTCAGTTACATAAAAAGGTTGATTTTTGGCAACAAGTCCTTAATTGTGTATCTGAAGGACCAGTTAGAGTCTGCACCAGCACCAGTTTATGTACTGTACAGGTACATCTTAGCAATAATAATTAAATAAAACAATACAAATTCATTCCACAGTGTGACTTTGATGATTATGGTTTACAGTTGATGAGAGCTGACATGTACTTTCTTAGAAAATCCGTATAGAAAGAGCCCAATAAAAGGTCAGTCAGTCAGTCATTTTCTACCGCTTATTCCATAGTGGGTCGCGGGGGAGCTGGTGCCTATCTCCAGCAGTCTATAGGCGAGAGGCGGGGTACACCCTGGACAGGTCGCCAGTCCATCGCAGGGCAACACACAAACAACCATGCAAACACTCATTCATACACCTAAGGGTAATTTAGAGTGACCAATTAACCTAACAGGCATGTCTTTGGACTGTGGGAGGAAGCCAGAGTACCCGGTGAGAACCCACGCATGCACGGGGAGAACATGCAAACTTTATGCAGAAAGACCCCTGGTCGGGATTCGAACCCAGGACCTTCTTGCTGCAAGGCAACAGTGCTACCAACTGTGCCACCGTGCAGAAAGAGCCCAATAAAAGGTGATTTTTAAAATACAGAAATGTCCTGATAAGGTAATGTTACAACTGGCTGTCTGTTCACAGAGTGATCTATAAATGTATACTAATAGAAAGCTGAGTGGAAAAGCGTGGTGAAATATGCACAAGCAACGGGGATTTCTGCAGATTTGACACTATTGTAAAGCTAGGGCCTTTGAGAGGTTTGGTAGAGGTTCAGAAGGCACTCCCACCCCTCCTAAACCAGAGACAGCATCAGTAGTGTCTTCCCTATTGACTGGGCTGTTGCTCCATGGTTCAAAGTCCTCTTTTCAGATTAAAGTAAATTTAGGATTTCATTTGGCAGTAAACCTCCCAGAGTCTGGAGGAAGAGTAGAAAGGCACACAGTCCAAGCGTTTGAGGTCCAGTTTAAAGTTTTGACAATTTGAAGAGAGATGGTGAATTCTACTGTTGGTCCACTGTGTTTTAAATCCACCCGATTCAAGTCCAAAGTCAGTGCAGGGCCATCTAGGTCATTTTTGAGTAATCCATACTTCCTTTAATATGACCAGCAAACTGGTCTGACCTAAAGGGGCCTTTTTCCCCAAAGTGTAAAAACTGGTCTAACTGGTGCTGGTGTTTTACTAAGCACCAGTTCTTTGTGTTTCCACCGAGCCAGGCTCTGGCCCTAGCAATTAAAAAAATCTGTCCTATCCCAGCACCAGTTCACCTCTAGGCCAGTGGATAGAGCCACTGTGATCAGGAAACAGAGGTGGGCTCATGGGGAACCTTAGCCAATCAAAATTATTGAGCTGCTAAACTTCAGAGTTTAGTTCAGTCTTCTGTTCAAATTTAAAACACAAAAGTAGTAAAAACGCCAATCTGCAATAAGAATAAAAAGTTGGATTAGCATCAGAAGGTGACAAATTCTTACCTTCCCTCAGTTTATTTTGAAATCACTGTTTAAAGAGTTTAAGTAGGTCATTGTGCTGCTTACAGCTGCACTCACAGCAGACTATCTTCCCATGAGTCCTTAAACATTGCTTCCGATTCAGTCCTTTTCCACGGTTGGGTTTTTAACATCTCCAGGTGGGTATTATACAAAAATATGTGTTTATTTCCGGTTTTCCAGCTGCTGGTACAGATAAGAGATCATCTGATTTGGTTTGTGAAGTGTTCACAAGCACTGCTTGTTGGTTAAAACAGTGTTAACAAAGCATCTATTTGCACGGATACTGGGGGAAATGGTGTTATTTGTGTGGTAAATAATCTCCATGTGCTACAATCCTCTACAAAAACATAGAATAAATAAATAAATTAATGTGATGATTATAATGACGCAGCTCAAACTTGGGTCTTGGGTGGCGGAAAAGCAAACCAGTTCTTTTACAGAACCAACCTGTTCAACTTGTGCATCCCCAATACCTTAGCAGAGCCACAGGATGATCCTTTGCATGCCACACTGCATTGATTAAGAGGCAACTGTAGTTTCCATTTGGCTGCACGCATGAGAACTGCCGTCAGAAACCTCCAGCTGTGTCAATGAATACAGCTTTGTCATAGTGATTATTATCTATAATTATCCTTAAAAATGTGTAATTAAAATAATTTTTTAAGTATATTTCTGCGCTAATAAATAAGGCTTTAGTTTTATTCTCTTTGAAGCAGTTTTACCTCTGGTAAACATTATTTTTGCACCCAATAGGAGCCAATTCCTGAACAATGCACACTAGTTAGTTATAACTGTACTGTCATCTGCCTACAGATGATACACTTGGTCCTGTCTTTCAGTGTTTAGCCCTTTCTCTCCGGGCTGAGCTTCTACTATGACTAACTGTATGTGCTCTCTTTCATACTCTAGGCTTGAAAACTGTCTCAAAGTTCATCTGCTTAGCTGTCTTTCTCTCCTAGGTGAAGCCAGTAAAGGAGCTACTACCATTACTGTTTTACTTTTCTTTCACGTAGAAAGTACTCCTGGATCAGAGCTTCTGTGTGCTTTTTGTGTCTCTGCTCTGTTCTGTCAAACCCCCAGTCGGTCGTGTCAGATGGGCGCTCACACTGAGCTTGGTTCTGGTTCTGCTGGAGGTTTCTTTGTGTTAAAAGGGAATTTCCTCTCCACTGTCGCTACATGCATGTTCAGTATGAGAGATTGCTGCAACGTCACTGCAAATGACTGTCCTCTGTCTCTACTTGCTCATCCAGAAGGAACGAATGCTACCACTGACTTAACCTTTAGCGGCTGACTCGATGCAATCTGCTGGGTTTCCTTAGATAGAAAAACTTTTTAACCAATTTGAATAATAAACTCAATCTGACTGCCCTGTTTGATATTTAGGATTAACCCAATGTATGTACCTGACTTGAAATATGTATGATTCGATTAAATTGACTTTGTAAAGTGCCTTGAGACGACATGTGTTGTTAATTGGTACTATATAAGTAAAACTGGATTGAATTTTCCAGGTAAAGAAATCTTTAAAAAACTGATATACCATAGTCCAATGATTTTAATTCATTCCAAAACCCAATGTACACAGATATAGAAGTACATGTCAAAAAATCTAGAACATTGTGAAAGAGTGAGAGTGTGACTGTTTAATTGGTTAATTGGTCTCTCCAAATTGTCCTTAGGTGTGAGCGAGTGCAATCAGGGTTCTTTGTCCTGTGTGTCTCTGTGTTGCCCTGTGATGGATTGGAGACCTGTCCAGGGTATACCCTACCTCTCATCAAATGACTGCTAGGTATAGGCACCAGGACACCCCCAACCCTTTTCCTCCAACCTTGCAAGGATAAGCGGATATAGGCAATGGTAAGTAGGTAAGTAAGTAAAGTTTATTTATAAAGCGCTTTTCACAGACACAAAGTCACAAAGCTCTGTACAGCCCTGTGCCCCTTGGTCTTCAGCCTTGTAAGAGGGACATCCAAGAAATTTTCGCCTTGTGAGGGAAGGCTGAGAGGAGCAGAGTGTTTAATTAAAAGCTGACACAAATACTAAGGAGCCTGCCCATTTTGAGCCCTGTAGGTAAGGACAAGAATTTTAAAATGAATTCTAAACTCAACTCGGAGCCAGTGTAAGGAGACTGGGGTGATATGAGAAGATTTACTCGTTTTCGTAAGAAGTCTGGCGGCTGAGTTCTGAGTGGCTTGGAGGCGGGAAGATGATGATCTGTCCAGACCTATAAACAGGACATTACAATAGACTAGATGGACAGAGGCATGGACAGAGTCTAGTAACAACCTGCTCCATTTCAATGTTCCCAGGAGACTTGTTGCTGCATCTTAAGACATTCTCACTGGAACTGTTGAGACGAGTAAGCAAGTGTTACTTGGTTTCCAACAGTTTGTGCTCAGGAACAAGAAGGACTTTCTCGAATTTTGAAGACTTAATTGTGAAGTTTGTGAAACTGTTCTCTTAAAAGGCTGCAGAAACTTATTTTACACTTGAGATAACTTCCTGATGAAGCATCATTTAGAGAACATATGTGATCCATCAGGCTTTTACTTCATCCATAACATCAGTGCTACACCAAGAAGACAATCTCATCGGATGTTTCAGAATGGTCCAACTTCTTTGTGTGTCCTCCCAAACATGTTCTCGTCTTACTGAATTACAACCAAGAAATTGCATGTGTATTTGATCAGTGTGTGGGTGGAATTCAGGGTGGAAGCTGATTGTAATGTAAATACTTCACACTGAGGCTCATCCCTGAAGTGAATATTCTGGTAACTGGATGTCGTTTTGTTGATTTTCTAAGAACGCTACATTCAAGCACACATCACACACAGAAAACAGAGTCTGTGTGTGTGTGTGACTGGTCATGTGTTTTTAATAGAGGGTGGAGTGAAAGGTTCATGTTCCTCATTTAGAACAATGTGGTTGAGAGGGGGACCACTCATTAACTTGTATTTAGACAGCTGACAAAATTTTAACACATCTCTCTTTCCTCCTGCGTAATATCATGTGATCCACAGCTTAATGCTGTGGACATGCTGGGCATGTTCTTGGCTAACTTAGTTGGAGTTAACATTGTGTCATTGAAAAGTCTTGTTGCAGTTGTTGTTTTCAGTTAAACTTATTTTGGTTCTTTAATCCATCAAGTGGCCAATTTCATAGCTAACACAAGAGAAGAACAGCATCTTAAGCTAACATCCATTATAAATGTGACAATCACATCCTAAGATTTAATTACAGGCGTCCTACTCGCTTTTTTATTTTAAACTTTCATTTCTTTTCCAGACTTAAATATTACTGTGAACAATTATTGGCTTCCTTCTTCTGTTTTTTATTTTTCTGTCACACGCCGCCACATTTCAGATCATTACTCAGCTTTTAATATCAGTAGAAAAGTAAATTTTTAGTGTTGGGACCCCAGCCATGGTTTACAACATAAATGAACATAGACTCTGAACTGTACATAAACAGAGGCCAGTATGAACTTTTCTACACCTTTCATTGTCACACTAACTTGCGCTTAACTCACCCCAGGAAGTGGAGGAGTCATAGCTAATTCCCCGTGATGTCACTGTTTGAACAAAAATCCCGTGTTTCAACATGGCGGCCTCTACCACACGGCTCTCATAAGACGGGACTGAGGGACACAACACGCAAATGTCCCCTTGCCATTGAGCAGACATACCTCTTCAACCTGGATCCAAAAGTCACTACGATCACTGCAATTGTATGCAACAAAGTTAAGTAATGATTTTGCTCTTCGAGTACCCAGTGTTCATTCATAAAAAGGATGTAATAAGACAAGCGTGACTTGACTTTTCTTATGAGGTCTCCAAAAGCAGCCCTAATTGAAGCAGATTTTCCCCCACTGCCTGGAGAACAAGGCATCGGGACCGCAGCATTGCACGCCTTCCTGCGTGCACATCCAGGTAGCGAGAGCTACCCCGACGCACCGCAGCCACTGAAGGAGCCGAACGTGCCTTTGTTGTATGGTTCAGTCCATTTGTGGATGACCGGACAGCTTCGCTTCCCTCAACTCGTTGCGCAGAAACATTTTCCTCAGCACGGTTCATGGTGTTTGGGCAGAGAAGATTAGTTTAGAATGAAATTATCTAAATAATGTTCATTTAATGACGTTTAGTTTTTGTTGAGAAAACTCAGCTAAGTGCTAGCAGACTAGCTGCTCGGCTAATGTAAACAGAAGTTCATTGAAGCAAATGATGTGTTCTGTCTTGTGTTTCTAAAGTTAAGATAAACTTTATTTAAATTGTGGTTTTTAAACACTGATCAGCCATAAGTGCCGTCAATGTTTATGTATTTTGATTATTTTATTGATGATATTTTAAAGGTACATGTTTGATTTTAAAGGAGTGGTAACAAGCTATAGGGTTGTATATTAAACACGTGACTTGGCTCACCCCTTTTATTATTGTTCTAATACCAGCGACTTATTGGGCTGGTATTCACAGGACAACACTTAACAGACAGAATTATTATTTAATAGAATATTAAAATATTTATAATATCTATTTAAATTAAAATCAAATATTTAAAAATATATTCATATATTTTGAAATTTTTGATATAAATATTTCATATAAAAATATATTCAACTGCACGGTGGCACAGTTGGTAGCACTGTTGCCTTGCAGCAAGAAGGTCCTGGGTTCGATTCCCGGCCGGGGGTCTTTCTGCATGCGTGGGTTCATGCGTGGGTTCTCACCGCGTACTCCGGCTTCCTCCCACAGTCCAAAGACATACCTGTTAAGTTAATTGGTCACTCTAAATTGTATGAATGAGTGTGTGCATGGTTGTGTGTGTGTTGCCCTGCGATGGACTGGCGACCTGTCCAGGGTGTACCCTGCCTCTCGCCCATAGACTGCTGGAGATAGGCACCAGCTCCCCCGCGACCCACTATGGAATAAGCGGTAGAAAATGACTGACTGACTGATATTCATAATAATAATCACAACGTTAGTAAATAAAACTGTTTTCAAATGATGGAATCATCTGGCTCTATGTAAAAATATAATTGTCTCCTAAAAGTAATAACTGGTTGTGCCAATCCTGACAGCGACAACTGCCATCAAGTATTTATGATAATTAACTGCTAGAGAGTTAAATTTATGGTTCCATCAATTATGGCAATCCATCCAGGTGAAGAAGCAAAGCAGCCCACAACTATCACACCACCATGTTTCACTGTTGGTATGATGTTCTTTTTCTGAAATGTTGTGTTAGTACACATAGGTGAAACGTTCTTATTGTTGAATTATAAACACTAAACTTAACTGAGGCCTGCAGTGCTTTAGATGTTATTCCTGATTCTTTTGTGACCTCCTGGATGAGTTTGTCATGATTCTAGAAACGGATCTGACCCACTTGCAGAAATACACTCAGGAGTCGTTTACAGATTTTAAGAGAATTATTTTTACAGAAATGAGTAGTAGCGAGAGAACCAGGACCGGTGGATCTCCAACTGCACAGAGAAGGGGAGAACAGGTAAGTACAGAGTGATGGGATGACTAATATAGTTGAAGTAACAGAAATGCTTCCTGGAAGAGATGATTGAACTGCCAGGGGGAAAGACAGATGTGGAGTCTGGGAGCACGAGACCAGAGGAAACTGAGGAGGGTAATATCCAAGGTAGGTTAGTCTATGGATGCTTGAAGGAGGTTTCCAGGATGTCCAGTTCAGCTTAGTCTGTGGTGTGAAGAAGGTGGCGTGGTGTGCTGGGTGGTGGGGCTTGTACGGGAGCTCGTTGGAGGGTGAACAAGGTTTGCTTATGATTGTGGCCGGTTGATCGCAGAGCCAGGAAACTGCCAGCTTGGAGTTTGTCTAGAGAAGGAACTGGAGGCTTGAATCTTGGATCCAGAAGTCAGGAAACGAACTGGAAACAGAGCCAGGGCTTAAAAGTAGGACACACGAAGGTTAGTCGAAGCTCCAATAAAACGCAAAAGCTTAAGCACAAAGCTAGAGTCTGGCGAGAGTCTGTTACCACTGTTGGCTAACACTCAGGCGTAGGAGTGCTGGCAGCCTCCTGCTTAAATGCTCCCAGTAGCAATCAGCAGGATCAGCTACACCAGTCACCTGTGCACCCATGAGCTCTCATGGCACCTATGGACTAAGCAGAGTAAATAGCAGGTCAGAAACAGAAAACAAACAGATACTCCCAGACCCCGCCAGAATTGACAATGGACTTTTAAAGTAATTTTGGAAGGTCGGCCTGGGAAGGCTATTCACTGTTCCATATTTACTTCATTCGTGGACAATGCCTTTCACTGTGGTTTGATAAAATCTCAAAGACTCATAGAAGACTTTCCAGATTATTATGTGTCAATAATTATTTTCTTGTATCTGTTCTTGCATTACTTTAGGTCAGGACATGATGTGTTGCTTTTTGAAGTCTTTTAGCCTACTTCATGTTGTTAAGCAGGTACTTTTTAATTCATTTTGTTATTCAACATGTCAGGCAGTAATCAGGCATTGGTGGGGCTAGTGAGACTGAGCCACATAATGTGGTTAGTCACAGTTTATTCATGACTAAGCTAGGGGGGTAATTATATCTTTACCACATGCCAGGTTGGTTTGCATAGCTTTTTTCTCTTAAAAGAAATCATAATTTCAAAATGGTATTTAGTATTGCATTTTTAACTTTGTCAGCTATAAAAATATTTTTTCATTATCTAACACATTTAAGGAAGAGAAAAAAGTAGAAACTGAAAAAAATCTGTATTTGTATTGGCACTGTAGCTTCCCAGCCATTTTGAAATCTATAAACAAACACCTTTTGTGATTTTCATTGCCTGTGGAGTTGTCAGGCTTTATCATCTGTGTGGTCAGTAATTCCTATAAAACCTATGGTTGATGGCGGGTATACTGATAGCTGAACCTTAAACTCAAGGACTGATTAAGTGCATAAATCTGTTGTATTGAACCTTTGTCACAGAAAATTTGTTAACCAATTTATTTTAAGGAATGTATTATTTGCTTTTGGCAAACTATTTTCCTTATACCGTAGCCGACGTATGCAGACCAGATTATATAGGAAGCCAGCAACAAGATTAGCTTAAATGGAGATGAACAAAAAAAAATTCTATAAAGAACATTATTTCAGCTCTAGGAGCAGACTGTGACTATGAAATTACTCTACTTTATAGACTATTGGCCTGGAAAGCAAATTTGAGTATGCAAATGTTCTTACCCATTCTTTATTTTGGACGTATTTTCTCCTCTCAGGGCATCCACGGCAGAAAATGCACATCTCACGCAATGGAGACTTCTGCGTACATCAATTACTGTTTTGCAACATCAGTCTGTTGATGGTAATTTAATGGTAAGGATGTTGCAATCTGATCCCAAGTATTGAATCAAAGTCCAAATGAAGGCATTTTTAAATCACTGGTCTGCACTATCCTTGTGTATCTTCAGACAGCTGAAACAAAAGTCATCAAATTTTAACATGTCCAAATGTTAGCACTAAGCTTTATGAAACAGGAGCACAACATTTTCTGTTAGTGACTGTTCTAAAATGTTACGAGGCCAAATTACCAATCAAAACAGAGAGCAAACCAGCTAGCTTTAGCCTTATCCTTCAGTAAAGCGCTCCGCATAAAAACAGGAGGCAGAGTATATGTATTGAGTCAGATATCGTTAGAAATAAATGTTAAGGCTATGTGCTTTTAAGTTGAGTCATTGTCAGAACGTTATAGCATTTTTCACAATATATGCACGACAGGCTGTAGATTCCTGAACATTTTTACTGAGTGAATTAAGTGGGACAGTCAGGGTACTCATATAAACCATTTAATACTGGTAAAATATTATTCATAGACCGTGGTTTATGGATAATGATGCCTATGTCACATGATGCCTGCTTGAACCATACAACATTACTAATATGGAATAATAAGTGCTCAAAAGTCTTTTGGCACAACTCGTACTCGTACTCGTCGTCTTCCACTTATCCGGGACCGGGTCGCGGGGGCGCAGACTAAGCAGAGACACCCAGACGTCCCTCTCTCCAGACACCTCCTCCAGCTCCTCCGGGGGGAGCCCAAGGCGTTCCCCCGGCCAGCCCCAGAGACATAGTCCCCCCCCGCGTGCCTGGGGGCCCTCCCTGGGCCTCCCCCCCGGGGGAGTGCCTGGAAAAAACCTCCCGAGGAAGGCGTCCAGGAGGCATCCGATATAGATGCCCAAGCCACCTCAACTGGCTCCTCTCGATGTTGAGGAGCAGCGGCTCTACTCCGAGCCCCTCCCGCATGGCCGAGCTCCTCACCCTATCTCTAAAAGGTGACTGTGGCTCAGTGGGAAGAGTAGTCGTCTTGCAATCAGAAGGTTGTGGGTTCGATTCCAGCTTCCTCCTGCTACATGTCGATGTGCCCCTGGGCAAGGCACTTAGCCTCAAGTTGCCTACCGATCTGCGTATCGGTGTATGAGTATTGTGTAAAGCTCTTTGAGCGGTCTGTATGACTGGAAAAGCGCTATATAAGTTCAGTCCATTTAAGGGCACCCTACGGAGGAAGCTCATTTCAGCCGCTTGTATCCGGGATCTCGTTCTTTCGGTCATGACCCAAAGTTCATGGCCATAGGTAAGGGTAGGAACGTAGACCGACCGGTAAATCGAGAGCTTCGCTTTTCGGCTCAGCTCTGTCTTCACCACAACGGACCGGCACAGCGCCCCCATTACTGCGGCAGCCGCACCGATCCGTCTGTCGATCGTGAACAAGACCCCAAGATACTTGAACTCCTCTACTTGAGGCAGGAACTCTCCTCCAACCTAAAGAAGACAAGCCACCCTTTTCCGGTCGAGTACCATGGCCTCTGACTTGGAGGAGCTGATCTTCATCCCAGCCGCTTCACACTGCGAACCGCCCCAGCGCATGCTGTAGATCTTGGCTAGAAGGGGCCAGCAAGACCACGTCATCTGCAAAAAGAAGAGACGAAATCCACTGGTCCCCAAACTAGACCCCCTCCGGCCCTTAGCTGCGTCTAGAAATCCTGTCCATAAAAGTTATGAACAGGACCGGTGACAAAGGGCGAGCCCTGCCGGAGTCCAACATGCACCGGGAACAGGCCCGACTTAGTGCCGGCAATGCGGACCAAACTCCTGCTCCGCTCGTACAGGGACCGGATGGCCCCTAATATAGGGCCCCCGATTCCAAATTCCTGGAGAACCCCCCACAGGACATCACGAGGGACACAGTCGAATGCTTTCTCCAGGTCCACAAAACACATGTGGACCGGTTGGGCAAACTCCCATGAACCCTCAAATACCCTGTAGAGGGTCCTCTCCAATACCCTGGCGTAGGCCTTACCAGGGAGGCTGAGGAGTGTGATCCCCCTGTAGATGGAACACACCCTCCGGTCACCCTTCTTATGAAGGGGGACCACCACCCCAGTCTGCCAGTCCAGAGGCACTGTCCCCAACCACCATGCAATGTTAAAGAGGCGTGTCAACCATGACAGCCCTACAACATCCAGAGATTTGAGGTACTCAGGGCGGATCTCATCCACCCCCGAAGCCTTGCCACCGCGGAGCTTTTTAACTACCTCGGTGACTTCAGCCTGGGTGATGAAAGAGTCCAACCCCGAGTCCCCAGCCTCTGTTTCCACCAGGGAATGCGTGATGGCAGGATTGAGGAAATCCTCGAAGTACTCCTTCCACCGCTCGATAATGTCCTCAGTTGAGGTCAGCAGCCTCCCACCCCCACTATAAACAGTGTTGGCGAAGCACTGCTTCCCCCTCCTTGCCAGAATCGCTTCGAGGCCAACCGGTAGTCCTTCTCCATGGCCTCACCAAACTCCTCCAAGGCCCGAGTTTTTGCCTCTGCCACAGCCCGGGCCGCAGCACGCTTGGCCTCACGGTACCCATCAGCCGCCTCAGGAGTCCCACAAGCCAACCACAGCCGATAGGACTCCTCCTTCAGCTTGACAGCATCCCTTACTGCCGGTGTCCACTACTGGGCTCTGGGATTGCCGCCACGACAGGCACCCGCAGACCTTACGGCCGCAGCTTTTATTGGCACAACTGAACTGTACAAACTGTTAGGACTTGCGAGATAGAGGACCCCAGAATGCAGACAACCAGCCAGCATGACGGTAAGTAAAAAAAAAGGATTTAATGAATAAAAAACAAAAACTCACTCACGGAGGAGGCAGGAACAAAACAAAAGCAGGCTGGCTAGACAGACATTGCATGGTCCACAAAACAAAACATGAGCTAAGAACAAGGCATGATTTGAGAAATGTTTCCGCGCTGAACAACTGAACAGGAGTGAATATAAGGAGAGTAAACCAGGTGGAGCTAGGAGACAGATTAGTTTGAAGCAGGTGAACCGGATAAAGACCAGAAAAATAACAGAAGCGTGATTCAAAAACTGAGAGAGAAATATAAGAAAAACCCAGAAACCCTCAGGAACAGGGTCTAGCGGCGCCTTCTCCTCGAACCCCTCGTCGCAGGGTTCAGAAGCCAGAACGAGGACAAGTTGCTCCTTGAACCCCTCAGAGACAGGATCCGGCAGCGCTTCCTCCTCGAACCCCTCGTTGCAGGGTTCAGAGGCCAGAATGAGGACCAGTTTCTCACTGAACCCCTGGAAGGCCTGCAGACTAGCTGCAGCTGCAGGAGCTGAGCCGTCGGCGGGACCCTCAGTGACGTGAGCAGGAGCTGAGGCGTCGGCGGGACCCTCAGTGGCGTGCGCAGGAGCTGAGGCGTCGCAGAGACCCACAGTGGCATACGCAGGAGCTGAGGCGTCACAGAGACCCTCGGTGGCGTGCGCAGGAGCTGAGGCATCGCAGAGACCCTCAGTGGCGTGCGCAAGAGCTGAGGCGTCGCAGAGACCCTCAGTGGCGTGCGCAGGAGCTGAGGCGTCGCAGAGACCCTCAGTGGCGTGAGCAGGGTCTGAGGCGTCGCAGAGACGCTCAGTGGCGTGAGCAAGGACTGAGGCATCGCCGGGACCCCTGATGACTTGAGCCGAGGCGTCCCTCTTACAACGTCCTCTGCGACGTGTTGAGGAGGTTGAGGCAGACTTAGGGTCAGGTGTCATCCCAGGCTGTGGTGTGTCTGGCCCGGACTCAGGCTGTGGTGTGTCAGGTCTAAGTTCCATGAGCACCCCCCAGAGAAAAAAAAGAAGGTGCTCAGGACCTGACGTGGGCTGCTCCAACAGCAGCAGCAGCGCGCTGGAGACCTGACATGGGGCTGCTCAACAGCAGCAGCAGCAGAGCTCTTGTGGCTTGGTGTGGGTGAAGCTTGCCCACACAAATATAACTATCAAGCCCTTGCTTGCTGCAGCCCTCACGTCAGCTGGCAGGGAAACCACCTCCTCGCCAGCCCACCAGCTGTTAACCCCTGCACGTCGGCGATTCCTGCGGTGGGAGGAAGATGACGGCTTAGCTGCCGGTACGGAAGCAGGAGGGGAACGTCGGAGCTGAGGGATAGACAGCCCTCCCGAACTCTCTGGGGCTGGGCTGCCTCACGCTCCATCTGTTCCAGCAGCAGTGGAGAGGGCAGCACCTCGAGGTCAGTCGGCAGATTCCTCATCGCTTCCTCCTTCTGACGTTCCACCCAGCGATCCAAGGCGTCATCCTTCTGCTTGTCCACGAGGTCCAAGTTTGGCGGAAACACTCTGTTGGGACTTGCGAGATAGAGGACCCCAGAATACAGACGAGCAGGCAGCATGACGGTAAGTGAAAAAAAAGGATTTAATGAATAAAAAACAAAAACTCACTCACGGAGGAGGCAGGAACAAAACAGAAGCAGGCTGGCTAGACAGGCATTGCATGGTCCACAAAACAAGACATGAGCTGAGAACAAGACATGATTTGAGAAATGTTTCCGCGCTGAACAACTGAACAGGAGTGAATATAAGGAGAGTAAACCAGGTGGAGCTCGGAGGGAGAGCTGCGAAGAGAAGATGCAGGTGAGAAGTCGAAGTCGAAGAAAAACGGTTTTGGTGCGGTGCGGGAAAAACGAAACAAAGAAATATATCGGATTTGGAAAAGGTGGATTTGGGCATAAACTGGTATGTGAATGGTTCAGTTGGAAATGGAGACAGGAAATGAGTAAGACATGGATTTAGAAGGGTGGACGCCAGCGGGGAGCGGAAGAGGGAGAGGACGTGGAAGAAATAAAATAGTTGATGAAAAGGGAATTGGTGATATTCAAGGTAGTAAACAAGAATTGGAAGGAAGCAGTTCAGAAGAAGAAAGGATTGTTAGGAGGGAAGTTATGAGGGAGGAATTTAAAATAATATTAAAACTTAAGAACGAGGAAGAACAGGATAACATCAGCCCCATTGTGGTGTCAAGAGAGATAAAAAAGAAAATTGGAGATGTTGAAATGGTAAAGATTTTGAGAGATGGAAATTTATTGGTAGTCTGTAAAAATGAAGAACAAAAGAACAAGGCTTTAAAGGTGGATAATATCTGCAAAAAAACTGTGTTGGAAAAAAAAATCATGGGAGAAAATAAAAAATTAGGAGTGATTTATGGGATCCCTCTAGATGAAGATCTTGATATAATTAAGAGAAGTATTGTAGGTGCAAAAGTGAATACCTTGAAGAGATTGTCAAAAACAATAAATGGAGGAAAAGTAGGAAGTCTGTAAATCCTCATTGAATTTGATGAAAAAGAAGTTGCCACAAAACATCAAAATAGGTTATCTCAGCTTTCAGGTTAGACCTTATATCCCTCCACCACTTCGCTGTTTCAAATGTCAAAGGTATGGACACATAGCAGCAGTTTGTAAAGGGAAGCAGAGATGTCCAAAATGTGGTGATGATCACAAGTTAGAAGAATGTAAAGAAGTACAAGAAAAATGTTGTAACTGTAGAGGGCAACATAGAGTTACGTATGGAGGATGTGAAGTAAGGAAGAAGGCAAAAGAAATCATACAGATTAAAATGACAGTTTATGTGCAGGGTGTGTGGGGTCTGCAGAGATTTTAGCAGCTCTTTTCCTGACCCTAGACCTGTATAAGTCCTGGATGGAGGGAAGGTCAGCCCTGATGATTCTCTCTGCAGGTGTCTGACCGCCAACAGGGTGCGGTAGCTCGGACATGTGGATGAGCCAAACCACACTGAGATGGACAAAGACAGGACAGACTGAATGATGGCAGTGTAGAATATGACCAGCAGCTCCTGTGGAAGTTTGTACTTCTTGAGTTTCATCAGGAAGTGCAGTCTCTGCTGGGCCTTCTTCAGAACATTGTCTATGTCTGAAGACCATCTCAAGCTTTGAGAAACGGTGGCTTCTAGGAACCGGAAGTGGTCCACAGTAGATACAGTGTTGTTGAGGATAGTGAGGAGGTATGTGGGGGTGGTGTTCTCCGAAAGCCCACCATCATCTCCACAGTCTTGAGTGGGTTAAGTTCCAGGTAGTTCTGACCACACCAGTGTACATGCCGATCCACCTCCTGTCTGTATGCAGACCCATTACTGTCCTGGATCAGTCCAATAACAGTGGTGTCATCTGCAAACTTCAGGAGTTTCACAGATGGGTCCGCTGAGTTGCAGTCTTTTGTGTAGAAGGAGAAGAACACACCCCTGGGGGGCGCCGGTGCTTATGGTTCTTGTGGCTGAGGAAATGCTTCCCGGCCTCACCTGTTACTGGCAGTCCTTCAGGAAGCTGGTGATCCACTGACAGGTGGAGGCCGGGACTTTGAGCTGGATGAGCTTCTGGTGCAGGATGTCT
Organism: Crenichthys baileyi; assembly: GCA_036173005.1. Classification (NCBI taxonomy): domain Eukaryota; kingdom Metazoa; phylum Chordata; class Actinopteri; order Cyprinodontiformes; family Goodeidae; genus Crenichthys; species Crenichthys baileyi. The sequence goes on along the minus strand of JAHHUM010001517.1, from coordinate 39,857 downwards.
GGATTGATAGTGTTGAAGGCTGAGCTGAAGTCCACAAAGAGGATCCTGGCGTACATCCCTGGGTGATCGAGGTGTTGCAGGATGAAGTGTAGTCCCAAGTTGACTGCATCAATTGCTGACCTGTTTGCCCGATAGGCAAACTGCAGGGGGTCCAGTGGGGGGCCCGTGATGTCCTTCAGGTGCTTTAACACTAATCGCTTAAAGGATTTCATGACCACAGATGTCAGAGCAACAGGCCTGTAGTCATCTAATCCTGTGATGGTGGTTTTCCTGGGTACTGGGATGATGGTGGAGCGTTTGTAGCAGGAGGGAACCTCACACAGCTTCAGTGACTTGTTGAAGATCTCAGTGAAGATGGGTGCCAGTTGGTAGGCACAGGGTTTCTGGCATGATGGACAGACATTATCAGGTCCTAAAGCCTTCTTTGTTTTCAGGCACTGAAAGAGCCTATTTGCATCTTCCTCTGAGATCCTGTGGAGGCAGGGTGTCTAAAGGTAGGGGGGTGTTTGGTGTATGGCAAGAATTTGTGTCTGAATGGGATGTGGAGGTGCTGGGTTGAGGTGTGAACTGCTGCTTTTCATAACCACAGTAGAAGCCATTCAACTGATTTGCCAGGTGAGGATTCTGCTCAGGGTGGGGGGAAGGTCTCCTGTAGCCAGTCAGGTTTTTCAAACCATTGCAAATAGCAGTAGCGTCTCCACATGAGAAGCTTTTCTTTAGCTTCTCTCTGTAGCTTCTCTTCTCTGCTTTGATCTCCTTGGTCAGTTCCTTCTCCTTGGTCAGTTCCTTCCAGTCTTTACTGCTGTCAGCCTCTTCCTTATCCCTGTGCAGCTTCCTCAGATGAGAAGTGAACCAAGGGTTCCAAGCCCGCGGGTGCCATTCACCTGCTCCCAGCGGAGCAGGGAACCCTATTGTTTTTGCTTTGTTTTTTCTTTGTCATTATTATTATTATTATTATTATTATTATTATTCTCCGCTAAAAGTCGTTGGGTGCAAGAACCAGAAAATGCTGGAAAGAAACTGACTTAGCAATCTAGTACGGAATCGCAACCGCTACTCAGATACTAAAATTCAGACCCCCTAAAAACTAGGGGGCGCTATTACATATGACAACGCGTTTGGGCTTATAACTTCCAAACCGTAAGTCCCACACTCCAAGGTTTATATGACCTTGTTCCTTGGATGATTCTGTATCACTTTGTAATTGGCCCTTTGGCACTTTGTAATAATCCGCCTAACTAGATTTTTTTGCTATGTCGCAACAAAGGCAAAATCTATTTTCCACAACTCCTCCTACATTTTTAGCTCAATCAAGATAAAACTCTGTACATACCATTTGCAGAGTTAGCGGGACACAATGGTATGAAATCTTTGTCAAATGTTCGAAAGTTGTTAAAGCTACATGCGGACAAACTTTATTCGTGAACTAGCACAAAAGTTAATTGACTATATCTCTGCCATATTTCATGATTTCCTAACAAGATTGGACCTGATAGAGAATGAGCTATTGTGCCTAAACATTGAGTTTGGTACACATTCAATAATAGGGGGCGCTATAGGCACCAGAAGTTTATATCTGCTAAACGGATTGATGGATTGACATGCAACTTGGTCCATATGCTCAAGACCTTAACCTCAGGACATACTTTTAATATGATTAAAAAGTGGGCGTGGCTTATATGCTATTTCACATTTGACCTTTGAACTCAGGAAATTTGAAAGATTTTGTCGGGGAAATTACAGATTATATGCGGAATTGTGCTACCTAGGTACAGGGGTTGGACAATGAAACTGAAACACCTGGTTTTAGACCACAATAATTTATTAGTATGGTGTAGGGCCTCCTTTTGTGGCCGATACAGCGTCAATTCATCTTGGGAATGACATATACAAGTCCTGCACAGTGGTCAGAGGGATTTTAAGCCATTCTTCTTGCAGGATAGTGGCCAGGTTACTACGTGATACTGGTGGAGGAAAACGTTTTCTGACTCGCTCCTCCAAAACACCCCAAAGTGGCTCAATAATACTTAGATCTGGTGACTGTGCAGGCCATGGGAGATGTTCAACTTCACTTTCATGTTCATCAAACCAATCTTTCACCAGTCTTGCTGTGTGTATTGGTGCATCGTCATCCTGATACACGGCACCGCCTTCAGGATACAATGTTTGAACCATTGGATGCACATGGTCCTCAAGAATGGTTCGGTAGTCCTTGGCAGTGATGCGCCCATCTAGCACAAGTATTGGGCCAAGGGAATGCCATGATATGGCAGCCCAAACCGTCACTGATCCACCCCCATGCTTCACTCTGGGCATGCAACAGTCTGGATGGTACGCTTCTTTGGGGCTTCTCCACACCGTAACTCTCCCGGATGTGGAGAACAAAGTAAAGGTGGACTCATCAGAGAACAATACATGTTTCACATTGTCCACAGCCCAAGATTTGCGCTCCTTGCACCATTGAAACCGACGTTTGGCACTGGCATGAGTGACCAAAGGTTTGGCTGTAGCAGCCCGGCCATGTATATTGACCCTGTGGAGCTCCCGAAGGACAGTTCTGGTGGAAACAGGAGAGTTGAGGTGCACATTTAATTCTGCAGTGATTTGGGCAGCCGGGGTGTTTGGTTTTATGTTTTTTGGATACAATCCGGGTTAGCACCCGAACATCCCTTTCAGACAGCTTCCTCTTGCGTCCACAGTTAATCCTGTTGGATGTGGTTCGTCCTTCTTGGTGTTATGCTGACATTACCCTGAATATCCTGGCTCTTGATACATCACAAAGACGTGCTGTCTTGGTCACAGAAGGATGCGCCAGCAAGACGTCCACCAACAATTTGTCCTCTTTTGAACTCTGTTATGTCACCCATGATGTTGTGTGCATTTCAATATTTTGAGCAAAACTGTGCTCGTACCCTGCTAATTGAACCTTAACACTCTGCTCTTACTGGTGCAATGTGCAATCAATGAAGACTGGCAACCGGGCTGGTCCAATTTAGCCATGAAACCTCCCACACTAAAATGACAGGTGTTTCAGTTTCATTGTCCAACCCCAGTACATGAAAATTCTTTTTAAGTTTCACTGCTAGATGGTGCTGGTATAATGTAAAATGCGTTTCTGTGATTATCTCTGAAACTGTTGCTTGCAGAGACTAAATCTCAATTCCTGGATGTTCTTTGAGTCATTCTTAATCATGTGAGTTTTGAGAAAAAATCATAGTTATGCTAATTAGCAACAATACTGCGTTATATGCAAAACCTATTTTCATTAACTCCTCCTTAGGGGCAAGGCCAATCAAAGCAAAACCAGGCCTGGTGAGACTGCAGACATAGCCGACAAAACAGTATGGAACGGATTTCAAAATTATTTTACGATTTGCGAATTATATGCAATCAAACTTTTTTAAGCAAAGTTTTTAAGTTTTTTGGCCCAACTTAAAAATAGATTAAGATGTACCAGTAGTACATAAGGTCAAACTGTAGGTATGTACTCATTTTCAGAGGGATCTAAGCCTAGGGGACGCTATAAGCCAGAGAAATTTATATAGCCAAAATGGGTGAATGGATTTTTATAAAATTTAGTACATTTCTTCAGGATACCACCTAGAGAATATTTTATCAATATGGTAATGATTGGGTAAAGTGGGCGTGGCTTATGTGCGAAAATGTACCTCCGACCGTTCACTTATAAAGAAATTTCCCAAAAATCACTTGTGGTACCTAGAGAGCCCAAACCTTCAGGACATGTTCTATGCATAATCCTGAAAAGTACCTATTCAAACTAAAGCTCTATCCCAAAGCGCGTCACTACAGTGTACAATGTTTGGTAAAACATTAAAAGCTAGCAGTTGTATCTCAAGTTCTGTTGGGCCAAATGTCGTGTAATTTTGCACACTACTTAAGTAGACAATGCCTATAATCCCCAATAAACATTGTTCAATTTGGACTGCCCACTTGTGTACAATTGATTCATAAAGATATATGCTAATCTATAATGGCGATTATAAATTAATTTTGATGAACTCATTAAAGTGTGGTGGCTGAAGAAAATCAGGCCTATTCTTCATATAAACGAGGTTCTTGGTGAATATTTTGAGATTTGTCTGACAAAGTATGGATTTTACGTGAATTTTTCAAATTTAGTCATTATTAATATCATTGAAATGATAGTTAACAATTTATTTTAAAACAATCGTTACAATTAGAGACATGACAAACAATGTATATCATTCCACATACACAGTAGATGTGGTTTTCTGAGAATATTTAGGGAATTTTATGAAATGCCATATATTTTATATACATTTTTAAATTTGGCTAAGTACTATGGATATGACAGTGAACGATTTTTGGTTGAAAAGGTAATTGATTTAGGCACTTGAATAAACAGTTATATTGTTTCTTCTATAGTCACTGAGATCTAAGAATATTTTGGGAATTTTTTGATGAAATATGGATTTTAATTAATATTTAAATTTGGTTCATTATAGGTTGTTAATGTACAAACAAAGGTTTTTCGTTTTTTGTTCAAGGACTATTACATTTAGGGACATTATGAACAATATATATTATTGTAGATATACACAGGTTTAAATGAAAATATTTTGTTAATTTTTATGACAAACTATGTATTTTTAAGGAATTTCTGGACTGTCAAAGTACTGTCAAAGGGAATTATGAACTCAGTACATGTGTCAACATTACCCCCTGTTGTAACCGACTGTGTTAGTGTAGTGAATTAGTTGTCTGCCTCCCAGCCTTCAGATTCAGGGTTTGATCCCAAATGTATCTACCCTCGTTATTGGTGGGTTTTTTTTCTCACACAAGTATCGGATTCAATGCTGCCTGTTCATCAAACACGTTTTTTATGAAACCCATTACATCTAGGGAGATTATAAACAATGCATATTATTGCAGATATAGATAGTGGCTCAATGAAGATCAGTGATGAGATTTTTCTGCCAATAATATATTATTACAAAACGCCAGGTAATTAACACCCATTTGACTTTCATCACTGATCTTCATTAAGCCACTATCCAGCAAACTGTTAAGAGACTCGCCTCTGCCCAAGGCAATGGTGTGTCACGTGATCAAATAAGCGTAATCTGATTGGCTAAAAGACGCTCGACTCGATCGAGTGCTGATTGCTTTGACTTGAGTCACCAGGTCAACACATTTGCAGGCGAATTTTTTTAGGCGAATTTCTGCAGATGAATTTCTGCAGGTGATTTTTTTCAAGCGAATTCTTGCATGTGAATTTTTGCTGGCAAATTTTATGTACAAAAACAAATTCACATACATGATTGCACAGGATAAGAATTCAGTGTTATAAATTCACTGTCTAAAAAATGTCTGATTCTAATGAGACTATTTTACTTCCATAAAAATGTAAGAAAAAAAATCAATTTGTTTTTTAAATAATATGTTATTGCCTCAAATTCAATAAGATTAAAACATCACCTTTATTAAGTGATTAATGAATTTTCAGCTTCAATTACTTGATTTTTATATATATATATATATATGTGAGGTTTGAGACTGCATTAGATACAAGCATTTTAGCATTACAAAAGAATCTTAATCTTGTATATTGTTTTTACAGATTGCAAAACTAAATGTGATCTTTGTAATGTTAGCAATACGGTTAGTAAATAGGTTTGAGTTTAGAAATTTGGCTACAAAGAGTTTTGTTGAGTTATTGTAAATAGCAAATGTTTATTCATGTTTTAATTAAGACTATATTATTATTATGTTGGTCCAGTGTTTGCAAACATTTTAATTTGAATGTTTGACAGCTTCATGTTCACTATCTTTCTTGGTGGCACGTCTTTCCCATTGCCTTCTTCCTCCATAGCTGCTAATATCCCTTAAGGGCCTTTCAGACAGGACGTTTGCACTGTGCTTGGCGCTGGGTTTATTGCATTTGCGCTGCGTGCCGCTAAGCCTGTGAGGTCTGAGTGCTTCTGCAACCAAGATCTGACCTGACCCTTTGGAAAATGTGTTCACGTGGGCGTGTTACGTGGTAGTCTGGAAGGGGCGGGGCAGGGGGTGGAGTTGCTGGGAGGGGCTTGGAACCCGATCATAACTGCTTGCAGTTCTAGTTGTTATTGTATGTGCAGAAGGTCTTGGTCTGCACACACATGTCCTCACAGAAACTGATGCGTGAAGTCACCACCTCAGTAAGTTGGTTTAAATCAATGGTTGAAAATTTTAAAACAGTTCAATCTGTGCTGTCTAATCAGGCCTTTAACATCTGCTTTGACTCATCAGTCCGAACCACAAGTCTGAACCACAGGTTTGGAAGCAGGGGGCAAATTCTGAAAATGACTTGCTTAAACCACTCTCATGTTTTTTGTAATTTCCAAAGCTTCACTTCTATAGTAGACTACTATTCTGACCAATTATATTATCTGGAACTCAGTCAGTCAGTCATTTTCTACCGCTTATTCCATAGTGGGTCGCGGGGAAGCTGGTGCCTATCTCCAGCAGTCTATGGGCGAGAGGCGGGGTTCACCCTGGACAGGTCGCCAGTCCATCGCAGGGCAACACACAAACAACCAAGCACACACTCATTCAGACCCCTAAGGGCAATTTAGAGTGACCAATTAACCTAACAGGCATGTCTTTGGACTGTGGGAGGAAGCCGGAGTACCCGGTGAGAACCCACGCATGCACGGGGAGAACATGCAAACTCCATGCAGAAAGACCCGACCCGGAATCGAACCCAGGACCTTCTTGCTGCAAGGCAACAGTGCTACCAACTGCTCCACCGTGCAGCCCATTATCTGGAACTGTTCTAAGAAATCTCCCTTTTACTCTGCCCTAATGTGAATTGCCATTAGGTATAAAACTATTTCCTGTTTTACCAGTGAAGTAACTAAGGGCTTGATCTACTAAAGGTTTGAGTGTATAAGAACATGTACAAACTTGATAACGCATGCAGTGCTGATCTACTAACCAGGCGCAACAAGGACTGCTTATATCAAATGAACAGAATAGCAACGTAATTCACTGAGCGTGTTTGCCTTCACGAATATGCAGAATATATGCTTACGATCAGAATGTGCTAAATACTGGGAGGATATGCACGTCATCATTTAGCACACGCAATGAGATAAATCAAACATGAAACTTTTTGTGAGTGCTGTTTTTGTGTCTCTTTTTAGCATGTTTGAAAAGCCGGTGAAACTGGCAAAGAATTATGAACACATCTGTAGTGGTTGTGGCATAGATACAATGACAGACGACAGAGAGAACCTTCTGTGCGCATGTCAGCATATTTGGACTGACAAAAATAAATATAATAGATACATCTATTCAGCAATGCCATTTTTAAAGGGGCTGATTTAGAGCCAGCCAGAAATAGAAGCCATGCCATATCTCCTATGGTAAAAACTCTTTTTAACTTTGCATGTTGTTGCGCCTGGATAATTCCAGCGCACCATCACTTTATGGCACAACAACGTTGTCTGGATTGCACTGGAGGAGCACTTCTATATAGCCCAGAAAAGGTGCCGCAGATTATAGTTGTCTGATGCATGTTCGATCACATATTCACAATGCCATGAGTGTTGGGGGAAAAAAAGACGTCTGCATGGGACAGATTAATGCAGCTGGACTGCCGACACAGGCCAGTCCGTTTCCAAGCCATTTCTTATGAGCTGTTTAAAGTATTTACACTATTAAACCAAAATGAAAAACACCATGACTGAACTTAAATATTGTGGCTGTCTTGCAACAAAGAAAAAGAGACCATGAAACCATTACAGAGATTGTAAAGGACATTGAAGGAAATTAAGAAAAAGAGTTAGTACAATTTAGCGTCCCTTATCCAGGATCTTAGTAGATCAGACCCTAAGACAATTATTTACTAGAGGGAATGACTAGCCAAAATTTCTTAAGAAAACTTTCCTTTAGTGTGCAAATCTACCTTTATCAGGGCTTGTTAATTAGGCTGATTAGCAAACTCTGGTTTGCTCCCGTCTGCTGTGCAGTCCTTTAATAAATCAAGCTCTGTGCTACATACAGAATACAGAGCTGGAAAATAGCGCTGGAGACAGTTATGATCTTGGTGAATCTAATGATTTGGAGAAGATCAGGATATCATGAAGATAAACAAAGACAAACTGGTTAAGAAAATCATGAAGGATGTAATTGACAAGGGACTGGAAGACTGCAGGAGCATTAATAAGCCCGAAAGGCAGGACCAAGTTCTCAAAGTGGCCTAAAGAAGTCTTAAAGGCATTCTTCCATTCGTCGCCTTTGTGGATTCAGACCAGGTGGTAAGCATTACGAAGATCAAATTTAGAGAAAATGGTAGAACTATATACGTGTTCAAAAGCCAAGGTCAAGAGAGGTATCGGATATTTATTTTTAGCGGTCATCTGATTTAAGACCTCAGCAGTCAATGCAGGGTCGAAGAGAACCATCTTTCTAGGAAACAAAGAAGAAACAAACAGTCAGAGTGACGAATTATGCCTGTGGCCAGGGATTAATTTATATATTTCTCCATGCTGTCTGTCTCTGGCTTAGACAGGTTGTATAGTTGGGTGGAAGGTAGGGTGGAACCAAAAACAGTTCTATTGTACAATTGTAAGATCTGTGAGGCGGCAAGGGCAGAGCTTAAGATTTACTAAATATCTGTTTGAGGCCATGGTATTCAGACAGCACGTTGGACAGGTCAATGGGGGTTCCTTCTAATGAAATGGAAGATTTGGGAGTGACGACCGCAACTGCTGGCTAGACGAAAGATGTCGGGTGCTCCATGCTTCCACTCTGTTTTGCTCCCAATTGACATGTAGGTTATGGAGAGAAAGCCAAGTATAGCGTTGAACCAAGGGAGACTGAGGAGTAGGAACGTTTATGAATAACTTTCTGCGAACAACCAGTTCATATGGTTAATTTCTGTGACTTACGATGTGTAATGACTTGCCATCAAGTGCAGAAACATGGACTGGTGAGGAGAGTGATGTGGTGGAGATTTTGAGTTATTCAGCTAAATTGGTGTCGATAAGTTTCTGTTCACAAGCGGAATCTATTAAAGCAAGTATCTCGAAAGAGTCTTGGTCAAATTGAATAGTAGATGAAAGTGTTAAATGTGGAGAGCTACCTTAGAGAAATCTGCCCACCAGTATAAGTTCAGTCACCGGTGGAATCCCCCTTTTTGGCCGAACAGGGCCAGACGCAATATAGTGGCCATTAAGGTGGTTTCTTCTGAGACAGGGTTCCTGAGCGAATCTGCTGGATCAGACGTGCCTTTTGTTTCAGTTGTTTGAGGTCAGCTTCCGGACCCATATGCAGAATCACTCAAGAGACAAGTAGAAGAAAAAGCACAACATTTACAAAGATAATGTCATGTGTAGTGGGATGTTTGTAGGACCAAATTGCAGGAGGCAAAATAAAAAGAATATGGAAAAAGTGTGTATGGAAAAATATGGAGACAACTTTCAACAATAGTGAATACAAAAAATGAACTAAATAAGAACATAACAACAAGGAAATTAAACGCAAACACTTCTGGATCATGACAGATAATATGCACAGCTTGGAGTAGATCCAAAACCTGGGAACTGGCAGCATCAAAAAATAACAGACCGAGCTGCTGTCACAACAACTGATAGGAGTGAGACAGCTGGAAATAATGGAATTCCCCTCCAAAGCAGATTTGCTCCACTACAGAATGTAAACCAGGAAAATTATCCATCTTCTGAGAACAATAAAAAGTTTGAGAACAACCTTCATTCTAAACAGTCTTCTCCTAAATTGCCAGAGAAAAAGCGCCCCACCGGACCAAGAACCCTAATAGTGGGCAACACTGCTGTGGATGGGATTAAAAACTTCTGCAACAAGAAAAAAACAAAAGTTCTGATTGGTATCAGTAACGTGGTGTCCGATATCTCAGATAATATTCTTGCAATTACAGAAAAGTGCCTGTCTCTGGAAAACCTTATTATACACTGTGGAGCCATGGATGACGTGGCTAAGAAAAAATCAGAAGGACTGAAGGAGGATTTCACTCGTCTGCTGACTATTGTTGGAGGTCTCAATATCAAGGTGTTTCTCAGCGGACCCTTTGCACCGATTTTCTGTGGAGATGAGATTTTTTCGAGACTTCTGATGATTAATAAGTGGTTGAAAAAAACATGTGCTACTACACCTGTGAACTTCATCAACAATTTAATATTTTTTGGGAAAAAAGACAACTCTTCAAGCAAGATGGTTTCTGTTTGAACAAGCCGGGAACCAGAAGTCTCACATCTAATCAGTAAAATAAGCCAGCAGCTTCGACCTTCAGCAGAGAACAAGGAGTATCAACAACAATGATAACGCTGCCTCCAACAGCTCCAGCAGAAACAACCGGCCAATTGGTTGAGAAAGAGAGTTCATCACAAAAGGTCTCCCCATCGAAATCCACAGGAGAGGTGGACCCCCCCGTTAAACCCCCCTCCCCCCAAACCCAGACCCAGACCGACCCCCCCCGTTAAATCCCCCTCACCCCAGACTGAGCTCGCTTTTTGCTTTACTGGATTCTGATAACATGAAGGGAGCTCTTAAAATCGGGACCCAAATGGCTCTGACATCTTCTCCATTCAACACCCCCCGTGGCCGAGGCCCTGCTACTGAACCAACATCTTCCAAATGCCGCAGAGCCCTCCTATCTCCTCCTAATCAGGACCTTCAAATCACTTCTCTGTGATACAGTCTGGGCCCCAGTGGTAACTCTATCATAAGTAGTAACTCTATCCTAAGTCCAAAACAAACTTTTTCAGTGATTTTGATGAGCTTTTATCTGTGATATGTGTTGATTATGACTGTTTAATTATTGTGGGAGACTTTAACATTCAAATGGACAATCCCGAAGACAGAAGTGCAATAGATCTATGTGACACTCAAATTTTGGTTTAACAGCAAACGCACAAACAGGGACATATTTTGGACTTGATCATCACTAAGGGTCTAAACATTTCAAAGGTGTCTGTAACTGATGTTGCCCTATCTGACCACTTTTCTGTTATCTTTGAAAGCATAATCTGCAATGACTCAGTTTGCCAAAGAGACATTATAAGAAAACCCATCTTTAAGGACGGTGCTGCTGAAACCTTTTTTCAGATTTACTCTTCTACCTCCGCTTTGCCCTGTAACACTGTAGATGAGCTGGTAGATAACTTTCATTCTAAAATCTCGGACATCATTGATTCAATTGCTCCAATTAAAGTGAAAGTCGTTTCTGGGAAGAAAATGTCTCCATGGTGAAGTGCTCCACCAGCCAGAAGAGAAAAAAAGGAGTGTTGAAAAGCTGAACGCAGGTGGCGAGAGACTGGACTCCAGGTTAACTATATTACCTATAAAGAGAGACTATACAGATATAACCTACAACTGAAAAATGCAAGGGAATCTTTCTTTTCTGAGATCATCAGCAAAAACATTAACAATGCTCGTGCATTATTTGCCACGGTCGACAGGTTAACAAACCCTCCTGTAACTGTAGCATCTGAACTCCACTCTACCAGGGCCTGCAATTAATTTGCTAAATTCTTTACTGAAAAAACCCAAAAGATCATAGGGGCAGTCAGCACATTCACATCAACTCCAGTACCAACGTTGTCTACAACTAGAACTGATTTTGACAAAATTTCCCAATTTCACCAAATAAACTACAAAATCTTAGTAGAAATCATACACCAACTAAGCTCTTCTTCCTGCTGTCTTTATGTTTTACCCACAGCTTTCCTTAAGAAAGCTTTGCCCGTAATAACATCTGATTTAACACAAATAATAAACACGTCTTTTTTGTCAGGTGTTTTCCCCCAGGCCCTAAAAACAGCAATTATCAAACCTCTATTGAAAAAGAGCAACTTGGACAAGCTGCTACTACAGAACTACAGGCCTATATCAAACCTCCCCTTCATCAGTAAGATTATTGAAAAAGCTGTGTTTCAACAGTTAAACAACTTCCTAACAATGACCAACCGCTTCGATGTCTTCCAGTCAGGCTTCCGTGCTCACCACAGTTCAGAGACTGTTGTCAAGGTGTTCAATGACATCCGTATAAATGCAGACTGTGGAAGAACCACAGTGCTGGTATTATTGGACCTTAGTGCAGCATTCAACACTGTTGATCACTCCATTTTATTAGAGCGCCTGGAAAACTGGGTCGGCCTTTCTAGTACAGCACTCAATTGGTTTAAATCCTACTTGAAGGACAGGGACTTTTTTGTGTCAGTAGGTAACTTTAAATCTGAGACCACAAAAATTACATGTGGTGTTCCATAAGGGTCCATCTTAGGGCCCCTCCTATTCAATATCTACATGCTCCCCCTGACTCAGATTTTAATAAACAACGTAAGCTATCATAACTATGCAGACAACACACAGCTATACGTTACGATGTCACCAGGTGACTATGAACCCATTCAAGCGCTGAGTAAATGCTTAGAAGAAATCAATGCATGGATGGGCCAACATTTTCTTCAGCTGAATCAAAACAAAACTGAAGTAATAATCTTTGGACCAAAGGAAGAGCGTTTAAAAGTTAGCACACAGCTTCAGTTAATACAGCTAGAAACCACCAGTCAGGTTCGAAACCTGGGTGTAGTGATGGACTCAGACCTGAACCTTCAGAGGCACATAAAGATAGTATCAAGGTCAGCCTTCTATAACCTAAAGAACATCTCCAGGATTAAAGGACTAATGTCTCAGCAGGACAACTGCGTTCATCTTTAGTAGATTACTGCAAGGTGTCTTCACAGGTCTGCCTAAAAAGTCGATCAGACAGCTGCAGTTGATCCAGAACGCTGCTTTCTGCGTCCTCACTAGAACTAAGAAAGTGGAGCACATCACCCCGGTTCTAAAGTCCCTACACTGGCTACCTGTAGCTCAGAGAGTAGACTTTAAAATACTTCTGTTAGTCTATAAATCACTGAATGGCTTAGCACCAAAATACATTACAGACTTGTTGTCAGTGTGTCAACCACCCAGACCTCTCAGGTCTTCTGGCTCAAATCTACTCTGCATACCCAGAACCAGAACCAAACACAGAGAAGCAGCTTTTAGTTCTTATGCTCCACTAATTTTAAATAAACTCCCAGAAAACTGTAAAAGCGCCAAAACCCTAAGTTGCTTTAAATCAAGATTAAAAACGTATTTGTTTAGAGCGGCCTTTGACTGTGCCATCTAAACTTTATTAGTGAAGTTTTCTGTCCAATTTTCGTTTCATTTTCCTATCCATCACTCTATTCTCTTTATTTTATTTTTATTTTTTTTAAATTACCTCTGTTGTTTGATTTTCTGTATCATTGTAATGTTTTTCCTTATGTACAGCGCCTTGAGTGCCTTGTTGCTGAAAAGCGCTTTAGAAGCTCACTCAGCTCAACGTCCACCTGTCAGTGGATCAACAGCTTCCTGACGGACCGACAGCAGCAGGTGAGACTGGGGAGCATCTTCTCCCGAACCAGATCAATAAGTACTGGTGCCCCCCAGGGGTGTGTTCTATCCCCACTCCTCTTTTCCCTGTACACAAATGACTGCACCTCAGCGGACGCGTCCGTGAAACTCCTGAAATTTGCAGATGACACCACGGTCATTGGAGTGATCCAGGACGGTGATGAGTCTGCATACAGACAGGAGGTGGATCGGCTGGTACACTGGTGTAGTCAGAACTGCCTGGAGCTAAACCCACTCAAGACTGTGGAGATGGTGGTGGACTTTCGGAAAACACCACCTCCATACACCCCCCTCACCATCCTCAACAACACCGTGTCGGCTGTGGATCACTTCAGGTTCTTAGGAACCACCATCTCTGAGGACCTGAGATGGTCTTCACACATAGACACTGTTCGGAAGAAGGCCCAGCAGAGACTGTACTTCCTGAGGCAACTTAAGAAGTACAACCTTCCACAGGAGCTGCCGGTCATCTTCTACACTGCCATCATTCAGTCTGTTCTGTCTTCATCCATCTCCGTGTGGTTCGGTTCATCACAAAACAGGACAGGTCCAGACTGCAACGAACAATCAGGTCTGCAGAGAGAATCATCAGGGGCTGATCTTCCCTCCATCCAGGACTTATACAGGTCTAGGGTCAGGAAAAGAGCTGCTAAAATCTCTGCAGACCCCACACACCCTGCACATAAACTGTTTAGAGTTCTGCCTTCAGGCTACAGAGCGCTGTTCGCTAAAACTAGCCGCCACAGAGACAGTTTCTTCCCCCAGGCTGTTTCTCTGTTGAACATTCAATAAAATACAAACAACAGCAGACAGATGTTGCAAATGCACCTTTATTTATTTATATATGTGTATATTGTACATTGTAAATATGTATATTCTGTAGTGCAAAAACAAAACCAAAGAGCAAAGTGTACCGGAGTCAAATTCCTTGTTTGTATGTACAAACTTGGCAATAAAGCTGATTCTGATTCTGATTCTGATTCTTTATAAATAAACCTGACTTGACTTGACTTGAAAAAACAATAAAAGGTTTTTGTGCTAGAAAAAGGTGGTTTTTTGGGCATATCATAATTGGTATATTTCGCGAAACTGCAATGGAACCCTTTTCTCACATAACACAAGTCACATGATCAACAACTGGAAGTTACTACTGGCAAAAGAGACAAAAAAAAAGAAGATGACAGGAAGTAGTAGGAGGATGATGGAATCATGTGAACAAACGTATTCTTGTGTGATTTTAATTGCATTTCTTATTTGATGGAAACGCTATTGACCAGTTATAATCTCGTCCAAGAAACCACTTCTAAAATCTGAACAAAGCCTTAATAGCATAACTTGCTTTATTGTCTTTTAATCTCTACAAGTCCATAAGGTATTAACTGAACATAAAGAAAAAAATGTTTAAATGGAAAGTATTAATTTACTACTAAGTACTAAGTACTAATTTATGCAATGAATTTAATTAACACAATACAAGAATACAAAATACTAAGAGACACTATTATTTACTATTAGTCTATAAAGGAGTGCTCAATGACTGAAGCCGATTTAGTCAGATTGTGTTTTTAACTAAAGTGGTTTCAGTTGTTTACAAACGTTGTTTTAAACTAGATACTGGGTTGAATTTTGGGTTGTTTATTTGATTTATACTTATAGTTTATGCTTTGGTAGTTTTGAACATCTTTAATGATCTGCTGCATTGTCAGCTGGAAAGTTGGTTACTTGCAAAAACAGCTGACCGAGCCCAGTTACTGCATGGAACAAGAGCCATGAAAAGATTAAAAAAAGATAATTCAGATGAAGAACAAGGCCAAGATGGAGAAGAAGGAGGCAGCAGTTGAAAATTTTTCTCCACTCAATATTCCTGATCCCCAAGTCACACTACTGGATTTTCGCCTTGTGTTTCAGTGGCATACAAACATATGCAGACATGTTTTCCATCTAACCATTACTATTTTTAGTACTTCTTGCTTGCAGTTCCAAGCAAGCAGTCCCGAGCCGAAACTGTGATGTCAGAATACTGTCTATCCCTGGGTAGGAGGTGACATCACTAGTCACAACATATTATAACTAACTAATAACTCCAACCGTTAAATCATTTTACAATGGGCTTATTGTGTATATGACCACCATAGCAATCTAGTATTAAGTAGAGTTTGCTTATCCTCACACGTCGTCTAGCAGATTCTCCCACCTGAGCTGTGGATCTCTGCAGCTTCTCCAGAGTGACCAAGGGCTTCTTGGCTGCTTCTTCAGGTTGATGCTCTCACTGCCCAGCATGTCAGTTTAGGTGGATGTCCATTTTCTCGGTAGGTCTGCAGTTGGTCCACCCTCTATCCATGTTCAAAGCTCTGTGAGATGTTCAAAGCTTGGGATATTGTTTTAGAACTCTGCTTTTAAGTTCTCCACAACTTTCTCCCTGACCTGTCTGCTGTGTTACTTGGTCTTTATGATGATGTGTTCTGTAATGTTCTCTATCAAACCTCTGAGACCAGAAACAGAAAAGCTGCATTTATTATCAGATGCTTTTATACACAGCTGGACTCTGTATACTGATTAGGTAACTTCTGAAGACAATTGTTAAACAGGATTTTGAGGGTATTAGAGTGAAGAGAGCTGAATCCAAATGGATGCCACAATATTATTTTTTCTTTCACTTCACAGTCATAAAATGTTTGTGTTGGTCTACCACAAAGAATCCTAAAAAAATGTATATATGCTTGTAACGTTAAACCTCTCTTTAACAAATTCCACTTGTGTTATTTCAAAGTTTAGAAGTTTCAGTTTTGCTTCTCATTGGTGAAAATACTGATGCAGATAGATCTTTAAAAATTGCGATTACTTAGAAATTCCACCTGTTCAGTTGTTTTTTTCCCAAATGACATGTAGATTGGTTAAGTGAGGGAAGCAGACAGAAGCTAAGAGGATAATAAGTGCTTGAGATATGGATGATGGTTGAACAATCTCTGACAGAGTAAAACTATGCTTGTTACTGAGGCTCAGGAGGATGCTGGCTGTGAAGACTGTGTTCCAATCAAATCAAAATGACAGAGTGACCTCAAAGAGGCACAGAGAGGATGTATTTTTAGCCAGTCATTCTCTCAGGGAAGCTCTTTTTCCCAGCCTGGTTTTTCCCTTTAATTCTGATTTTATCCCTGCTCTGTAGCACATCGCCTTGCTGCCTGGTGTCTTTAGGGACATCTGTTTACAAAGTAGAGCTCAGGAGACAATCAGGCCAATTCCCCATCTTGTCTGAGGGAGCAGGGAGGATGAACTGACTGCTACACATCGCTTGATTTTTTTTCTTTTCTGAAGCTGTGTCAATAGAAAAGCTTCTCTTTGCACACAGGACTCTGGGAGGAGAGTCTGAGTCATCCAGTGAAATCAAGTCCCCAAGGTGTTTGAGGAGCTTTTGCTCTCCAGCTTGTTGTATAAAGAATTTTTTTCTGTCTCTGATTGTTGTTTATTTCTACAAAAGGAAAAAAGCAGTTTTCACAATTGCAAAAACAAATGGAGGTTGTTAAAGACACAATACTGTTTTCCCACAAATAATCACAAAACATTAGCAAAACACGTTTTTCTAAATTACATTTTTGTTTCAGCTCTTTATTTCAAATGTTTCTACTGTATAAGGTTGTCATCTTTGCTCAGTCTTTTTGTGCCAACAGAATTTGAATATTTTCTTTATTAGTTGAGATATACAGCGCTGGTCAAAAGTAAAACTCATCATATGTGCATGAATGTCATATTAATTTGGGGCTTTAATGATCCCTTTGAGCAGTTCTTGTCCCACAGTGGACTAATGTCTCAACAACATCATCTATGAATTTTTAAAACTAGAACTCAGAGCATAAATGTTCATATGGACTTACATACTAGAGGGTGACACAGGAGTGGATTTTCTCTTCTGTCCCATCCCGCTCCCACAGAAAAATGTCTTGTCCCATCCCAATCCCAGGCCAGCATAAAAAAAAAATCCTGTCCCATCCCACTCCTGGTAAATTGACTCCCACTCCCATTCCGCTCCCATTTAGAACGACTCCCACTCCTGTACCACTCCCATTTTTGTTTTCTTCATTTAGTCTTTTGGCAATTTCTTTGTTTGAAGGATCAGTTAGGTCCCTGTTTTTAGCTGTAGTAAAGGCCAGTTAAAGTAAAAAGAATAATAATGAAGAAATAATAAAATATCAAACAAGGAAACAGACCATGCCTATCTTAGCGGAATAAACAAAATGAACATAGTTGTATTTTACTCATTTATTAAGTGACTGTTTCCTTTGAACAATGACATTACTTTTATGTTTCAAATTGCTGAAACGAAAGAAAAATGCACTTAGCAAGAGAACTGTACTTGGTGAACAAAAGTGCACAAAGGCATTACCTTCACAATTTAGAAACTGTACCTCAATGGTTCACAGTCCTCAGGGACCCCTTCCCTGGAAGTTTTAGATGTGTGTCTGCTCCAGCACACCTGATTCAAATTCTGACGTGACCTCCTATACAGGCATCAAGAATGGAGGGTCAAACTGGACAAAATTAAAACAATAAAATCATCATTAAATAAATAAATGTTGTTAATGTCCCATAAGTAAAGTAAATTTAACATGAAAGATATATAACATTAAATGTGCCATTAAATTAAAGGTACCATTTATTTATTTAATACATCATTAGAAACAATAAATGTACCATTATATCATGAAATTGACTATTATGCGATTAAATGTGCCACTGAATAATTAAGTATAATTTTAAAGACGGCATGACATAATTAGTGGGACACTTAATATTTAATGATGTGTTAAAATAAATTGTACATTTATTGGTACATTCAATTTTTTTGCATTTTACAATGTATTTATTTAATATCTGCCCTTGATGAAGCCTTTCCCCTCTACTGTGGCAAAGGCTCTTAAATCTTTAGTGCACATGCGAGCAATTTTGTTGGTCAGATGAGACTTGACACATGATGGTACTTTTCGTTTGACGAATGAAGAGATGCAGGGCTGATTCAATCCAGAATTTGCCTTACAAGTGTCCCTTAATTATTGGTGTACTTGATTACGACTAAACATGTTTTACAAGAAGCATGGTGCATCTTAACACTGCTGCATTCAACTCGCCTGAAGTTCGGTAATATTTGCAACTTTCCTGTCAGCTCTATGACTTTAACAGATAAGTCCTTTCCTCTGACTTTACGTTGCCAATCCAATTTTACCACGTCCAGTTCTCCACCTGCATTTGCTCCCTCCATTCTGAACGCAGGTGGAAAACATCGATCAGCAGCACTGTTGGCTTGTGGGTCGTGTAGTTCGTTTGACTCGCATTATAGTATATGCTTCTTGGAAAAAAACCTACAAAATGGCGGCGTCGATCCAAGTTTTTTTTTCTCAAAGTTTATAACAAAGTCTCAGTTTAACATTTCCAAAGATAATTGATCCTAGTTTATTTTCCCTCCTATTGGTTAGCTCCCGCTCCCGTCTGCTCCCGTTCATTTTTTTATCCTGTACCGTCCCAATCACATGATCTTTACTGACGCTGTCTCCCATCCCGTGACCCGTGGGATTCCCAAAAAAATGTCAGCCTCTATTACATACAGGCAGCGGAGATAAGATATTTGCATACACTGTATAAAGACACATCATCTTTTTATGCTCAGTCTGACATTAAAGCAGACTAATCTGTTCCTGTTTGAAATCTGTTAAGATTAGAAAGAGACTTTCTATTTGTTAAATGCCTCAATAATGTTGACAGCATTCTTCAAACTCAGAGGCACACTAAGATTACAATTTTAGGAAGCCAAAAAAATTATGTCATTGGTTTGTAAGCTTCTGATGGGTTAATTCACATTTGAGTTAACTCGAGGAACACCTGTGGGTGTTGGGGTTTGGGAGTATCTGTTTGTTTTCTGTTTCTTACCTACTATTTACTCTGCTTAGTCCCTAGGTGGCGTGGGAGCTCATGGGTGCACAGGTGACAGGTGTGGCTGATCATGCTGATTGCTGCTGGGAGCATTTAAGCAGGAGGCTGCCAGCACTTCGACGCCTGGGTGTTAGCCAATAGTGGTAACAGACTCTCCCCAGACTCTAGTTTTGTGACTAAGCTTTTGTGTTTTCTTAAAGCTTCAACTAACCTTTGTGTCTCCTCCTTCTTAGGTTGCTTTCAAGCTCTGGCTCAGGTTCCAATTTGTTTCCTGACTTCTGGATCTAAGATTCAAGCCTCCAGTTACCTTCTCTAGACAAATTCCAAGCTGGCAGCTTCCTGGCTCTGCGATCAGCCGGCCACAATTTTAAGCGAAACTTGTTGACCCTCCAACGAGCTCCTGGGCAAGCCCCACCACCCAGCGCTCACGCTACCTTCTTCACACCACGGACTAAGCTCAACTGGACATCCCGGAAACCTCCTTCAAGCATCCATAGACTAACCTACCTTGAATATTACCCGTTTCAGTTCTCTCTGGTCTCGTGCTCCCAGACTCCCCATCTCTCTTTCCCCCTGACGGTTCAATCATCTCCTCCAGTAAGTGTTTCATATTACTTTACTATAATAAACCCATCACTCCGTACTTACCTGTTCTCCCCTTCTCTGTGCAGTTGGTGATCTACCGGTCCTGGTTCTCTCGCAACTACTCATTCCTGTGACAATCTCTTAAACATCTGTAATATTCTCCTGAGTGTATTTCTGCATGTGGGTCAGATCTGTTTCTAGAACCATGACAGTGGGTGTATTTTAAAGCAACACCTTAAACAATCTGCTTTCTTGTGTGACATCATGAGAAAATCTAAAGAAATCAGCCAAGATCTCAAGAAAATAACTATAGACCATCAACAATCTGATTCATTTGGGTCCAATTTCTTGATGAGGGAATGCACCATGATTGTTTTATTCAAACACTTGAAGGTCCAGAGTCTTGGACCTGCCACAGAAAAAGCTGTCATCTTGTGATTTAAGTTTAGAAATGGCTAATTTTGTGCTAGACCTCATGGCTGTTTCTGGTGTATGAGTAAATAGCAGCTCAGACAGGTAGGAGGGGGCTTGTCCATTTAGCTATTTAAAAAAATGAAAAGTTAAATTTTAAATTGGATCTTTTAAATGACAGGAAGCCAGAGTAAAGTGATGAATGGAGGACTGGTCTAAGCCAAATCACAGAGGTGTAGCTGTCCAATCTGCAAGTAACAGACAGTGGAATAACATTTTTAAAGACAGTCGCAGGAAGGTATGACTTTACCTTGGCTAACTGTCCCAGATGAAAAATGCTGGACTGGATTACTGCAGTCCCCTGCCTACATGGTTTAAGAGAACCATCAAGGTAGACCTTGAGGTTTTTCATATTAGCCTTGCAACAAGAGGATAGAGGGCCCAGAGCACTACCCATAACTTGACTAGCAGAGTTGCCAAATATGATTATTAGCCTTGGGGCACATCATAGAGTGGCTATTTTCGAACTGAACGGATCCATGTTTACATAAAAAGTCCTTCCAGAAAAGTACAGCCTACACCACTGAAGAACGGACTCTTTAATGCAGTTAAATTCAATTCAGTTTTATTTATATAGCGCCAATTCACAAGACATCATCTCAAGGCACTTTACAATGTCAATTCAATTGAATCATACAGATTTCAAGTCATGTAGATACATTCAAATTAATCCTATCTATCAAACAGTGCAGTCGGATTCAGTTATTGAAATTGGATTTTGTATCTAATGAAACCCAGCAGATTTCATCGAATCAGTGACTTGCAGCATTCATTCCTCCTGGATAAGCGTGTAGCCACAGTGCACAGTCACTTGCATTGACTTTTCAGCAATCCCTCATACTGAGCATACATGTAGCCTAACATTATTCCAGCCGTGATAGGAGGATGTCATGATTCACCTTGTCAAAGGCTGCTTTCTGGTCCAACAAGTGGTCAGCAGAGCCACCACAATCCACAGTTTTTTATTTCAATTTATAAAGTGACCTTGAGTGTTATGAAAGGCACTTGTAAATAAAATGTACTCGTACTCATACACGTCGTCTTCTGCTTCATTTGGCACCGGGTTGTGGGGGACTCAATAGAGAAACCCAGATGTTCCTCTCCCCAGACACCTCCTCCAGCTCCTCTCGGGGGAGCCCAGGGTGTTTCTAGGCCAGCCAAGAGACATAGTCCCTCCAGCGTGTCCTGGGCCATCCCCAGGGGCGTCCCCTGTGGAGGAGCAGTGGCTCTACTCCGAGCTTCTCCAGGATGGCCGAGTTCCCTCACCCTATCTCTAAGGGAGTGCCCGGCCACCCTACGGAGGTAGGTGCAGGGAATCTCATCCACTGGGGTAAACCTCAACACGATACGCCTGAGCTGGGGGGCAACAAGCAAACAAGCAAACCCACCCTAGCCCGCTGCCCCTCTCAAGTAGATGGGTTCTAGTCGATTTCAACCATCTTTGATTGACTTGTTTATATTGTACATAGCCAATTAGCCTTCCTTATTCTTTCATTCTGCTTGATAGTTTAGTTGGGTTGTTTTATCATAGTAAAGAGTTTGTTGATTGAAATATGTTTGACTTTGAGTTGACTTATTTTTGTTATTAAATTCTTGTATTTTAAGAAATTGTGTGAATTCATTCTGTGTGTGCAGAGTTTTGCTGTTCAATAATGCCAGAGCTTGGCTCACCCCTTTCAATTTTGTCCTAATACCACCGCCTTATTGGGGTGGTATTCACAGGAAAATCCTTAACAGACCTAAATATTATTTAATAAAATATTCAAGTATTAATATTAAATATTAAATAATATATTCATATTCATAATCACAACACCCCCATGACCATCATAAATCTAAATGACTACAGTACATTTAGGATGCAGCTAACGAAATGGCTTATTGATAATCAGAGTTGTCAACATTAGCTTAAAATTAGACCTGCTCATGCTGAACCCCTTTCAAGGTAATTAGGTAATTAGCAAGCTGTCACATATTCTGTTTTATGTTTATGGTCATATTCAAAACCATTTTTAACATGCTTTATGTAGTCATTACAATGATTGGGTCAACTATAACAATGTCAATGTACTATTTCAGAATCAAGGTAACATAAAATTGAAATAAATAGTTACAATAAACAGCATAAAGAGACTCAATACATTCTAACATCCTTTATAAATAGAGCAAAGGAATTTTAAGACAGGCAGAGGAGCCTTTGAAAGGACAGCACTTTATCTTATCTAACAGAACTTATCTGTGAAGATTTTTCTCTCCTCCACTTTATTCAGCAAGACTTTCAAAATAATATGCAAGCTGTACATTTCAGTTGCACAACTAAATTTTTAACTCCACAATCAAAACTCAACTCTCCAGTCATAAAGCTGCACTTCATTTAAGTGGGCCACTGTATGTCAAAGGTGAGTGCTGCCAAACAACCAATGACGGAAAAACTAACATGCCTCTTGAACTTCATCTATGCTCCATTTCATCTATTGTCACAAATTAGCACAGTTCACTGAGCAGCCTTTGGACCAAGGCCATCCTCTTGGTTTTGTAGTTTCATGGCTATCCAGACGTCAGTAGCTTCCCCTCTCCTCAGCCCTCCACCAGTCCCTAAGTGCGTCAGCACTCCTTTCTCTCACCCCCACTTTTCTCTTTATCCGTGCTTTCTCATGCAACACCTCAGCCAGGCTCCCACAGCTCACTGTGTCCTTGAGGATTCTTAATACAAGTTACCCTCCCCCACACATGCTCGCTCTATATTCTTCTCACTGTTTTTATGTCTCAGCTGCAGCTGAGTTACAGAGGCTTATTTTAATCAGATTTCTCATATTATAGGTCATCATCATTTCACAATACAGTAGCAGCTGATAACTTCAGCTGTAAATTTACCAAACATGATTTTTCTGTTACAGTTTTTTTGTTCCTTTTTGTTACATTTTACGGCACACTCACTAATCACACTACATTGCTCTAACATACTAAAATAGAACTGATGGTGTCCAAGCAATCAGGTATCACATAAATTACCTGATAATAACATTACTCCATCTCATGCTACACAATGCAGATGCTCTGCCTTAATGAAAGAAGATTTATCCACATCAGCATGCCAAATGCTTGAAGTAGCTTCGGCAATACCGTTCAGATTATTTAAACAAACAATTATATGACCAGTTGGTGGCTCTTTTAGACCATGTATAGACAATTGAGCTTTCATCTCCAGATCGTTTGGAAATGATTTAGTATAAAAACAACAAACAGTAACATCAAAGCAGAGTTACTCTTACTCAATCCTTACACAGTAGCGTAATACACGTTTTCAAAGTGAAGACTGCGGGGGGGGACATGTGATCTGAGCGTCTAAGATATAGTACATGATTGATCTGTAGCTTTTTTGAATGTTTGCATGTTTTGTTGTACGCTTTGGCTAGTGTATTTAAACTCCTTTTTGCACATTTAATATCCTGCTCAAATCTGGGAATTACTGTTCTTTGATCAGCATGAAATAGGTTCCCAGCTATAATGTACACAACATCAGGATAAGAATTCCCAAAATGTTTAACTGCAACCAGCAACTCAAATGAAGCAGTTTATACAGTTGCTTTTCCACCAGATGACCATTGTTCTACTGAACTGTCTTTTAATTTTTCTGCTAATTTCATGTGTCTTACTTTTAAATCAATGTATAAAAGATTAATGAGGGATTTTAGCTATCAGGCAAGTCAGGTTTAGTTATATAGCACCATTCATACACAAGGCAATTC
Organism: Crenichthys baileyi; assembly: GCA_036173005.1. Classification (NCBI taxonomy): domain Eukaryota; kingdom Metazoa; phylum Chordata; class Actinopteri; order Cyprinodontiformes; family Goodeidae; genus Crenichthys; species Crenichthys baileyi. Next base: position 15,687 of record JAHHUM010001517.1, on the reverse strand, counting down.
AAACTGCTTTACAGAACATCAATGCAGGAAAGATAAACATAGTTAGCAGGGTTGTAATTCACTCATCAGCCTGAAATTGAGTAAATTAAAACTAGAGGTCAGAAACTGTAGAAAAACCACAAAGGACAGAACTTGAAACTCATAACCAAACCCTGTTCAACTTGCATTAATGTGAAACTGAGAAAATAACACTCCTCAGCACAAGAATAAGCAAACTGTTAGCTAGCACCTCATGCAGAATCTTTTTCACATTCCCAGATATACCTTCTCTACCCAACCGATACCCAAAACCTCCCATCCCCCTCACTATCTCCAGCACTGACAAGGCACACAAATCAAAGCCGTCGCAGTTGTGACTACTGGCTTTTTAAGGTCTTACAAGAGCAACAGTCTGTAGTTAATTAACAATTTCGTTTGCAGCAGATCTGTGGTAAACTGACAGAAAGAACCAACAGTCAGCTTACAACCCTACACTTTTATAGCTCAGAGCACAATAACACCAAACAACTCAGATGTTGTGTAATTTAGACAAATGTCAAACAAACACATTAATCAGTTATCACTGCAGAGCTGACCAAGTAAAGAATCCAAACGAAACCATATAAAGTCAAGCATTTGTAATGGAAGTTGGCTTCAAAGAGACAGACTGGAATTCCGCATAAAATTACTGCAAGTAAAAGGCTTAGTTAAAACCAGATTAACTTGTTGAATTTGGATGAATCTGTCAAAAAACTAATTATAGGTCCTGAATGAGTCCTTCCGATCAGTAGCGTAAGACAATCTCATGTGTTTTTGTGTTTGGTGCAGCTTTACTTAAACAGACAAGAGTCTGAAAGTCTTTCCAGTTCCACACAGTTGGTCCATATATTTTTTCCAGAATCTCCCAAGCTGAACAGCACCTCTTTTCTTTTCAGCTGCTAATCTGAAAACAGCTAACACATCAAAAAAACTGTGTATACTACGCAAACATTTTGACAAACATATCTTTTTATGGTTTTATTGTTTTTGATATGGGAAAACTAATACTCCACAAACTCCAGTTCATATCCTCCTGATGGCAGTTTCAGTGTTCTGGAACATCTGTGACCAGCAACAGGTCCAACATCTCAGTCTCCAACAATAACCATCATCAGGTCAGCTAGAATGCCTTGGACCTGTAATGAAAACACCCACTGACTTAGATGAAAATATGACTAGCTAATCAAACCATCATTTAGAATTTATGCTTAATGAAGGTATTCAAGGTACACTCAAGTAAACAGGCTCTGTCTAGTGACCACAGAATTTCTGTGCTTATATAAATCATAATTATTTTGTTCATTTTTTATTGTTGACTTTGTTGCTGGGAGTTAGAACATTTTCGTAAGACTCTGAAGTCCATGACAGTTTGAAAATGCATAAACCACATTTATGCTCATCATAAAGTCTTTTGAAAGATTAAACCTACAATACAATCCCTAAATACTGCAAATGATGACTAAACAAAGCAGACAAGGTGGCAACTGTGGCAGCTGCTAGTGTCAGAACTTCACATCCCACCCATCCATTCCTTGTCTTCTGCTTATCAGAGATCCAATAGCAGGGGTCACAAATCCAAGAGGGAAACCCCAACATATCTCTCCTTAACCCTACTCCCTCCAGCTCATTCTGACAGATCCCAAGGGGTACCCAAAGGGAACATGCCTGTTGGCATAACCTTAACTGAGCAACGGCTCTCCTCTGAGCTCCCTCTGGATGTCTGAGCTCCTTAGCCTATATCTAAGGCTAAGCCCAGTCACCTTTGGTAGCAAATAAATTTTAGCAACTTGTTCTTTCAGTCACAATCAGTAGTTCATGCCCAGACGTAAGATTGGGAACAATCCTGTCTGTGTCCAAGATAACCACAAATAGGATTGAGGACAGGGTGCAGCCCTTGTGAAATCCAAGCTGAACATGCTATAAATTCAGATATGTTCCTAGAATGCTAACACAGCTGTTGTTTTGGTCATACGAGAAACTGTATGAGAAAGCTATTTAAAAATATCCCTGACTAGACATACTCTTGCAGCAACCCCAGCAAAATGTCTTAGGGTACATAGTTATTAGCCTTCTTCAGATCCCCAAAGCGGATAGAACACCAAATTTCAAATTTGTCACCGTGGTCTCTAACTCCACTGGCATTGACCCAGTCAATCATGCAACATTAGATATCTGTATCGACCACTACAGAGATAGAGCACATCAACCACTAACTGCTGCCTGTTAACCTCTAGACCAAGTCCCGATCACGGATCCTTAATCCGCTGCCTGCTTATGGTCTCTATATTCTCAGCTATCGGCTATCTACCGAGAGGAGAAAAAAGCCAGACACCGGTGTATGCAAAAGTCAGGATTTTTCTCATTTATTAAAAGGAATAACAAGGTTTATATATCAAGACGTAGTCACAAAACACCCCTCCCTTACCTAGAGGCAGACATGTTGGGACCCCATGGGTTACAACATTAGGCCAGTAAGAACCTTTCTGGAACTTTCAAAACAAATCACATTAACCTACTTCCAGCATAGCCAGGAACAAGAAGGGAATAACAGCGGACTTCCCATGACGTCACTGTTTGAATAAAAACTCCGCGAGGCAACAAACAGACGTCTTCTGGCTCGTTCTGCCGGGCCGGCTGACCTGCACATTACTGCTGTATGCAGTCCCGTTGTCCTTCCTTCAGACCGGGAAAAACTGCTCCACTCAGCGTTGTAGAGACGGTCTCTGCTGGGAACTCTCTGGAACACAGTTTGCTTCTGTCGACCTCAGAGAGAAAAGTCAAGCAACCTTAATTACCCCCGTTCATGAATGAATACCGGATACACAAACAGCAATTCATTCCTACTTAACTTAGTGCATATGATCACGTGATCGTATGACACTCTTGGATCCAGTTTGAAGAGTTATGTCTATTTGCCAGCTAAGAGACATTAGCGCGCTGTGTCCCTCCGTCCAGTTCCGCTGGGGAACTGGACGGAGCAAACTCCTGCTCCACTTGTACAGAGACCGGATGGCCCCTAATAAAGGGACCCCGTCTCCGTACTCCTGGAGAACCCCCCCTACAGGGAACCACGAGGGACACAGTCGAATGCCTTCTCCAGGTCCACAAAACAGATGTGGACCAGTTGGGCAGACTCCCATTAACCCTTGAGTACCCTGCAGAGGGTGTAGAGCTGATCCAGTGTTCCACAACCGGGACAAAAACCACACTACTCTTCCTGAAGTCGAGGTTGGACTATCGGCCAGGCTCTCCTTATGAAGGGGGACCACCATCCTGGTCTGCCAGTCAAGAGGCTCTGTCCCCGACCACCACGCAATATTGAAGAGGCGTGTCAACCATGACAGCCCCACAACATCCAGAGACTTGAGGTACTCAGGGTGGATCTCATCCACCCCCGAAGCCTTGCCATTGTGGAGCTTTTTAACCACCCCGGTGACTTCAGCCTGGGTGATGAAAGAGTCCAACCCTGAGTCCGCAGCCTGTGCTTCCACCAGGGAATGCGTGACGGCAGGATTGAGGAGATCCTCGAAGTACTCCTTCCACCGCCCGAAAATGTCCCTAGTCGAGGTCAGCAGCTTCCCACCCCCACTGCAAACAGTGTTGGTGAAGCACTGCTTCCCCTTCCTGAGGCACCAGATGGTTTGCCAGAATTGCTTCGAGGCCAACCAGTAGTCCTTCTCCATGGCCTCACCGAACTCCTGCCAGGCACGAGTTTTTGCCTCTGCCACAGCCTGGGCCGCGGCACGCTTTGCCTCACAGTACCCGACAGCCCCCTCAGGAGTCCAACAAGCCAATCACAGTCGATAGGACTCCTTCTTCAAGTTGACAGCATCCCTTACTGCCGGTGTCCACCACCAGGTTCGGGGATTTCCGCCACGACAGGCACTGCAGACCTTACGGCCACAGCTACGGGTGGCAGCATCGACAATAGATACAGAGAACATGGTCCACTTGGAGTCTATGTCTCCAATCTCCTCTGGAATCTGGTCAAAGCTCTCCCAGAGGTGAGACTTGAATACATCCATGGTCGAGGGCTCCGCCAGATGTCCACAGCAGACCCTCACTATACCCTTGGGCCTGCCAAGTCTGTCCGTCTTTCTCCTCTTCCAGCGGATCCAACTTACCACCAGGTGGTGAGCAGTGGACAGCTCAGCCCCTCTCTTCCCCCTGAGTGTCCAAAACATGTGGCCGAAGGTCTGAAGACACAACAACAAAATCTATCATCGACCTCCTGCCTAGGGTGTCCTGGTGCCAAGTGCACTGATGAACACCCTTATGCCTGAGCATAGTGTGCATTAATGAACAATCCGTGACTAGCACCACAAGTCCAATAATGAAACACCACTCAGAGTCCGATCGGGGAGGCCATTCCTCCCAATCATGTCTCTCCAGGTGTCACTGTTGCTTCCCACATGGGCGTTCAAGTCCTCCAGCAGAATAAAAGATGAGCCCTAGTCGATATCTCTCGATCTCCCGCACAAGCTCAGGCTCCTTCTCCTCCAGCGAGGTGACATTCCATGTCCCTAGAGCCAGCCTAATCATTCGGAGATTGGGCAGTCGAGGTCCCCAGCTTCGTCCGCTGCCCAATCCTCTTTGCATTGGTCCCTCATGGTTCCCCCCGCAGGTGGTGGGCCCACTGGGGGATAACCTCGCGTCTCTTATTCGGGCTTGTTCCAGCCAGGTTCCGCAAGAAGCAACCCAGCCACCAGGCGCTCACCGATGAGTCCCAACCTCAGGCCTGGCTCCAGGGTGGGACCCCGGCTTCGCCGTACCAGGTGACATCGAGTGCCTTGATTTTGTGGTCTTCATGAAGGCATCTTGAACCACTCTTGGTCTGACCCGTCACCCAGAGCCTGTTTGCCATGGGAGACCCTACCAGGGGCATGTAAGCCCCAGACAATATAGCCTCTAGGATCATTCGAGCACTCAAACCCTTCCACCACGTTAAGGTGGCGGTTTAAGGGGGGCGCCCTGCCCCGCCAAGGTGGCGGTGGGGGAGCATAAAAAGTCCAGGTTTGAATCCAATAACAGATGCTGTATTTGCTCACTTTTAGATAATATACTTCTGATGTTTAGATGAAATTAATGTTTATACACAGGCATTACAGGAATGAATTTCCAAATAATTTGGGGCTTTTAATGATTTTTGTAAACGCTTAAATAAATATACAGTTGGCAACTTCAATTATTTTTTTAAATAAGAACTAGCTGCACTGTGAATTATGTTTAATCAGTAGCGGTTGGTGAAAAATATTTTGGGTAGGGCTGATGTAACAATACTTCTCTCTACCTACTCCAATATATGAAATGGAATCATCAGTGAGATGACGAATTCAATTGAAGATCATCCCTTTTATCATGCCAGTTCAAAAGCACTACAAAACTTAATGCAGTCCATGGGTTTAGATAAAATATGACTATGACTATTCTTATCAACCTCTTCATTTTGCCTTCTTACCTCAACGCAGTGTCCGTCATCCAGCTGCACCGCTATGCTAATCTTTCCGAGCTACCTTGACACAGTGTCTGTTTGAACTCTTGATTGTTCATGCTTAATGCGTTCGGAGAGATGCTTCAAGTCGATTTGCCCCGACTGTGTCCATGTTAAATCACATTTGGCACTTTTAAACTGAATGCAAGGAAAAACGGAAAGTGCATTGGCTATTTCACAGCTGGTCAGCCACGACTTGCGCTCGTACCAACTCTTGCAAAAACTCCTGTTGTAGACTTTATTTTTCTCCTTGGTGTGCTGGTTGAATAAAATATCGGGCTTGTCAGGTCCCAGCTCCTTCTTGCAAACGGTTGCAAACAGGTAGGTAAATAAGGATTTTACCGAATTCAGTGGAAGCTGCACCTTGCTCGTTAAGTACGCCATCATCCCTCTGGTTGACTTCGAGGTGCAATATTTTCAGTGCCCCAAAGCCATTAAATTCTGCGACACTGGCCATATATTTACACATTTGCCCTAGCTACTGAACACAATTGGCTATTCGGCTGCACCGCTGGGGCACTCTGAACAGTGCCCCATGTTAGAAACATACTAGCCTGTCTGTGGGAATTCACTGGTGAAATATATCAGTAGGTGGGAAATGTAGTTTATATATATATTTCATATTACATAGAGGCACACTCTAGTAAGCAAAACTGATATATATACAGTACTGTGGAAACGTTTTCATGAGGTGTGAGAAAATGCTCACAGTGTTAATCACAGTGTTAATCATTTATTTTCATCAGTCAATAAAATGCAGTGAATGAGCCAAAGAGAAATCTAAATCAAATCAATATTTGGTGTGACCACTCTTTGCCTTTACAACAGCATTAGTTCTTTGTTTCTCAATATATAAACTTTAATGAATATATCAAAACAACATCCAGCTGTTTGTATTGTAACATCTCAGTTGTTTCAAACATTTCTTCAACATTAAAACCCTTAACTGACTACGCAGTGTAATGCACAAATTAAAACCCAGTCATGTTGCTGGTTGCAGACAAGTTGCTAACGAATGCAGGCATGCTAATGGTGCTGAATACAAGAGTTGTAGCCGTAGATCTGAGGCTGACGAAAATTGTGTCTTCAGCCTCGACAAAAATCTTGTGCTTAACCAACTCGGTGTATGTACATACACACTCAGAAGAATATATAAATGGCTGTGCCCATGGTTTCCTCTGACTGCAGCCTGTTTAAGCTGTCTACATATTCGACAGAATATTCTACCTAAAAAAAAACTCTGAAATGTTTATTTAACTTCTACCTACTGTATTTATCTATTATGTCTATATCTATCTTTTTACTTTATCTTTAACTGTCTCTCCATCTTTCAATCTCTTTATCACATCTTTTATCTGTTTCTGTCACTTTCCATCTTTCTTTCCTTTCTCTATCTGTCATGTATGTAATTACCAAGCTCAGTCTTATAGGTCCAGGGGGATAATTTCACCTTTGACAGCCAAGCCATGTCAAGTACTTTTATTTGGTGGTGACTGGACTTTAGCTGCATGTCAGAGGCAGGGCACGAAACACTTGGGCTATTTTGTGTAATTCTACCTTTGCCATATGTACTAGGAGTAGGAGAGTTAGCCCTTCTGCTGCTCGCAGGAGAGGAAGTGCTGCCATCAAAACTAAATTTGGCACTTTTTAAAACCGCAGATATCCTTGCCTGCTTTCAAGGTTTTAGCGGCATGTTTTTCTGTGCGCTGTCAGGAGCTTGTGTTCACCTGCGTGCGAGTGTTTTCATCCAGTTTTTGTCAAGTTTGGCCATAGAAAGTAGAGTAGTGATGACGCAGGGACAGAAATTCTTCACGACTTGATCTATTAAAACAAATGATATTAACTGTTAAAACATACTATTACTCTATGCCGTGATCCTCTTGAGGGGGCGGGCAGTCTAGTTGGCGGGGTGCCACCCTTGAATAGTGGTTGGGGAAATGCTGCAAGTTCCCCCTCAGATTAGAACTATTCCTGCCGCTGGCCTTGCACATTGCATCACAAATATTGCAGCGAACATAATCTGCACCACATTTTGAAAAGTGGAGCCATACTTTTTAGCGCTTTCTATCAGCCATGCTTGCTTTGTTGATGGTACCAGCGGCTACTGACATTATTACGCTCTTGTGCGTGAAATGCTGTGTTCATGTCCGACACGGAAAATCGCCCTCCCTCGGTGTCCCAGTGATGCGTTTAGGTACCAAACATGGTAACGTTTGATTTTCCATGAATTGGTACTCTGTAGTACCGACGGAATTTGGTCGGTATCTATAAAAGTACCCATCCCTAACCATAACACACCAGGACATATTCCAGCAATCTTTCGCTGATGACACACATCTGTTCATATCTGCTTCTGCTGACATAGGCTTGTAAATCAACTCTTTGAATGCCTCACTGATACCTAATGCTGATTGTCCAGGAAGTTTCAAAGTTAAATAAGGACTGAACAGGCCCCCATTAAATGTGGGGCGTATTTCCTCCTCGCCACACTCCCTGCCAGTGGCTGGTCTCTTTGCCCACTCGTGTACTTGTTGTTCTCGGTGTCCGGGGCTGGGTGCTTTGGTGTGTGCCGATTGCCGCTGGGGCCTGTAGGCTCGTCGCTGCAGCTTCCTGGGGCTGATTCTCCTGGGACTCTCCCCTGCTCTTCCCAGGGGGGGTTTGCGGTAGTCCTGGCGTTGGTTCTCCTGGGCTTCCTGTGTTCTGGGGGGCCTTTGGAACTCTGCTAAGGAGCTTGGTATGTATAAAAAAAATATTTCTATAGAACTGTGAAATTTTTCTAATGACCAGTGATGTAAAACTTAATCACATATGTATAACCCTGTGAAATGTTTCTTTCAGGTGAGCGGGCAGTTTGCAAAACAAGCTTCAAGGCGCTTTGGTCCCAGCTACTCCCACATATAAGAAGCTGTAGGCCCCGCACCGACCTCTGCTGGCAGTGCCAACAGAATAATGACCTTCTTATAAGAACTGCAAACCTTCCAGAGGAGAGGAAGACTGCAGCAATCAAGAAGCAACATGATCATCTTCAGCTTGTTCAAAAAGAGAGGGCCGTCTACAACGAGATGGCTGCTGCCTGCAAAAAGACCTGCGACGACTATCAGTTGTCCATCGGCCCTTCCCCACCTTCAAGTAAGATCAGGATGCACTACAGCTTTGACTTTGCACCTTTTTTTTCTTATAAAGTATAAACATAAGACTGCTTTAACGATACACAGCTTTGTTTAATCTAATCCCTGTTTTTTTTGTCCTCTGTCTTCATCAGATGCACTTCCTCTCGAACCCACTGCAGCCTGGGCCAATGTCCTTCCTGACACCACGGAAATGTGGACTTTTTGGTGTCTCTTGTGAAGGCCTGCAGAAACAGGTGAATTTCCTTATTGATGAAGGCATGTCATCAGGGAAGGGGAGCAATGAAGTCATCAGCTATATGCACCACTTCTTCACTCATTTCGGAGTTGGAGAAACTGATGTGGATCTTCATTGTGACAACTGCACTGGGCAAAACAAAAACAATTTTATGCTGTGGTATGGCGCCTGGCGGGTTGCACACAAGCTTCACACCACACTAAACATCCACTTCCTGATTGCTGGCCACACCAAATTTGCCCCAGACTGTGGCTTTGGGCTTATCAAACAAGCATACAAGAGGACCAGGGTCAGCACATTGGCAGATATCGCCAAATAAGTCTATTCCATCTGATAGATAATCGAAGAAGAAAGTCAGTCATATGCATGAAAACTAAAATGCTTATTTCTATTATGGTCCTTCTGTGTACAGGTAGTAGAAAACAGCTCGCCAGAAAGTCGCCTCAACATCCCACAGCTGGTCGGACTGGAGGATGGCACGGTGTTAGTCAACACGTTTGACTGGAAGGCACACCTGAATCCCTACTTCCGAAAGCTCCCACAGATCAAGAGTTACCAGCACTTCAGGTATCTATTATGCAGACTTCCACAGTCTGTATTTCTCAATAACAAAGAGACATGCAATATTTTGTCTTTTGTGTGCTTTTATTAACAGCTTTGATGCCAAAAGACTTGGTGTGGTCTTAGCTAGGACTCACAATGACGCAGAGCCTGTTAGCTTTCAGCTCCTGTTTGACCCGGGAGTTCTACCCCCTGTCGTCTGTGTTCCTGCCCTGCCTGCACCTGAACTGGCCACGGACAGACAGACTTATCTTTATTCAAAGATTAGGCCTTTCTGTTCCGATGAAGCGAAGGACATTACATGCCCAGCACCACAAAGCACTACACAGAATGGCACACAGAAGAAGATGATGGTGTGACACTTTGACACTGTGACACTGTGTCTGTGACAATTTGTAATGTGTATAAAGTTGTAAATAAAAATTACATTTGTGACATGATCAAAGTCAAGTTATTGTCCATTTCTCTTCCTTGGTCCATTAAAGTCAAGAGGTTTGCAGACATAAAATTTGATGGGTACATACAGATTAAATAGCTGTAGCACCAGCCTGTTCTAGATTAACTTGTATTCAAAAGGTGTAAACTATTAACACATAGCTCTATTCATACCTGCACACATAAAATGAAGACTGATAAACAATATTTCTGCATGCTACAATAATCTTTGGACATTTCATATTACATATTAAGAAGAACACATCCAAATTATTATGATATTTTGCTAATTGTGAGATAGGATTTCAAACTCTGCCTGAGGCAGAACATTTAATAGACTGGACCTTTAAGTAAGACTGATCTAAAAACAAGAGGGAACCAAACCAATCACCAGGATGCAGACATTAAGTTGCAGTCATGATGCAATTTGCAGACATAAATAATAAAAAAATAGATTGGAATGCAGTGTTGTAAATTATCTTTACATACTACTATGAGTTCAGTGACAGAAGTCTTGCAGTCAGTTGGAGCTTCTGTTGACAAACAGTTGGGGGAGGTGGGCTATTCAAAGTTATTCAAATTAGCAGCTTTTGTCACTGCCCTGCTTTCAGGGAGAGAAAACAACGAATCTTTGAGTGCTGATTTCTCAGAAAAGTAGTCTGGCAAGTGCAGACATTCAGATGGTCATATCTTATTCAATTCCTTTTTGATTTCCACAAGTTTGACATCATTGGAAAGCTTAGACTCCACTCTTTCAGGATCTGTAAATAACTCAAAACGACACCAGGTAGACTTGTTCCTAGTTTTGCCACGGCCAGTCACATATGGCTCAGATCTCCTCCGTATCTGTCCCAAGTCCAGGGGGGGAGGTATGTTGCTCCTCACACTCGCTATTGCATATGTTTATGGAGAAACCTTGTATACACAAGCACGCTCACGCTTAAAATCACAGGTGTTTAGGTTCAGGTGTTAACAGATGCACAAGTGTCCTATACTGTGCTGCAGTTACCACTAAATAAATATTGCATTCATTAGTACCAGTGGTAACAATGCTGTTAATATATATGTTTCTGCTGGTGTAGAAGCAATCTTCTAGGGTGTTATCTTGTAATCTCTTCATCCTTCTTTCTCTCCTCCATTTTTTCTCCTCTTCCTTTTTCATTTTTGCCCCACCTGTCTCTCTTTCTTGCTTCTTTTTTTTTTTCCTTTTGGTTTCCGTCTCTGTGTCCATAACAATTGAAATTATCCCAAAGCAGTTTCTAATAAAGTTCCTTTTATAAATATCAAGCAGAGCATTATAGTGTTAGGCGTAATGCTCCACTTGTGAAAGTAAATCTGTTGGGCTTCTTCTTGGCACTCGGACAACAATTCTGAGTGCTACTCTGCCGGACAGGACACAACAAAAAAAAGATTCCGCAGAGCAGTAGTTCTGTTCACTACACGTAGAACGTGCAGTGCCAGCTTTGGTTCTCGCTGAGCCTATGAGAGGATTCATTGTTAAGATTGGACGCCATTGTTCACAGTCCGTGGCTAAGACGCTCCTTTACACTTTTCCTCTAGTGCCACTGATCCCGTGACTCCTGAATCAGGTTCAGGAGGAACAGCTCTTAGTAATTTTTATAGCCCCCGAGCGCACAGGCACTCCATGGTTCCCCAACCTGCAGCAGCTAATATCAGGCCACCTGTGTCAGCTGTAATGGAGGGAAGATGCACCCCTGTAGGCGGAAGGGCAGAAGTTACTAAGAGATTAGTTAGTGTCTCCAGGTTTGGCTGCTGAGCAGGAGCGCTTAGAGAGGCTAGTCCTCTCACAGGATGTAGTGAACACTCTACACGGCGAATGAGACATTTCTACCACAGTGTCATACACATCGAATAGGACAGCTTTTCAGCGCTGGTGTGTGGAGAAAGGCGTGGACTCCATTTTGTGTCTGTTAGCCTGTAAATGTCCTTTCTCCAGAAATTTAGCTTTTTATCACAGTTGAAACATGCTGTGGGTATTTCTTTCTGTCATAACGGGTTTGGTGACAGAACAGTCTTTAACATCCCCCACTGATGAAAGACATTCATAGTCACAGACCGGTGTCACTCCCATAGCTTTCTCAGATTGGAGATAGGGAGGATGGTATTAGGCCAATAGTTACTGATCTGTTGTTTATCTCCCGACTTATAGGTGTAACAATGCTCTTATTTAAGGCAGTAGTAAATATACTGTCTTTGATAGACTGGTTTATTGTTTTGGTTAGAACTGTAGCCAGAGATTCTTTATGAATTATTTCAGGGCGTATGGCACCCCTGGGGCTGCTGCGGCGTTCCGGAGCCAGGTCCACCTGTCCTTTGTTGCTTTTGGGTGCTGCGTATTGAAGGCCTTCTACAGGTCTGTTGTCCTGGACCCAGGATGGGGGAGGGGCCCAGTCTGCAGCGTGAAAGACAGAGTTAGATGAAAGCGATGCCCACCTATAAAGCTTGGTGTCAAGCTCAAAGTTTAATATTTACCTGTGTCGCCAACTCCATCATCATCACAGGCTCGTTGAAAAAAAAGAACACATATCTTAAATTATTTCTGTATTCTAGAAAGAAGTATGCCTACAACTGAGCCTTTGGGTACACCTGCAAGATAAAAAAAACTGCTTTGTCACTTCTGAAAAAGAATTGTGGTTTATTGTGTCAAATGCATTTTTATATCTAGAAATAACTAACTTCTTTTACTCACTCTATTCTTTAAATGTAGGGCACATTGGCAACTACCTGATGAAAACCTACTAGCTCTTTAAAATCCAACAACCTCTGCTGCACATTTTCCAGCTTCCTTGTAAATTTAATCTGTGTCTATCAAATTACATCCAATCGGACAATTCCTTCTGGTTCCTTTTTCTTTCGAAGTGTATGTAGACAGCAGCTACTAAGGTTACAGTTTAATTTACTTTTTGTTGTTTATTTAAGGCCCAGTTATATCAAGGCAGGTTTCACACACACCCAAACCTGTAAATATGACTAGATCTGACTCGCCTCAACAGACAGAGTTGTCAAACACCACTCACATTTCACTGGTTTTGAGCTCATTGCACTGGTTGCCTGTTAATTTTGGGATTCATTTGTAAATTTGTGTATTTGTTTTAAATGGATTTTAAATGGTCCTGCCCTTCCCCACAACTCTGAGCTTTTAGAGCCATCCATATGTGCCCCCTCATTCTCTTATCTGCTGACCTGCTGTGCCTGTCAGTGCTGAGAACCAGGCGGAAGCCTAAAGGAGACCGTGCCTCTTCTTTAGCTTTGGGACCGGCACATTAGGCAGGCTTCCTACCTGACGATTTTTAAGTCTCTTTTAAAACCCCACATTTTTTCGCAGGCTTTTATAGGGCGTTTTATGTTATTATTATATTTTATGTTGGGTTATGTATATTTGATTGATTTGTATTTAGTTTATTTTATGCCTATTTATATTTGCGTCTGAGCTGTACAGCACTATCGTCCAGCTGTTTTTTTAAGTTTATTATAAATTAAGTTGGATTGGGAGAAGGGTGAATGGCATCTTCCTGCTTTCGGTTGGTGACAAATGGGCACGGGAAAGGGTGTGGATCATACTTTGCCATTCTTGAACAACACTCTTTTGCATGATTATCTCTTGGGTTTTTACTGTGTACTGTAAGGTTGTATATTCTGATTTATACATCAAGTAATCACTTCTCCCAGTGTTTTTATGTTAAAGCTTCTGTCATGAAAATGACCTGGGGCTAATTCTTATATGTGATAATCTGGTTTAATGTTTTTTTACTGAAACCTTGGCACATGAAAAGGCATGTTTACATTAAAGATTTTTAGACAGAACAAATGTCATTAGCCAGAGGTATATAAATAGCCCACCTGAAATACTCAAAATCTTGATAGAATAGAAAACCTATCATTAAGATTTTAACTTGAGAAAATGTGCACATGTTGTAAATTAGCTTACTTTTGCTTTTTTATATTTTGGTCAAATCGCTGCATTGTTAAAACTTTATTGAATATACCCTTTACTTACACATATCACAGGCCAAGCATGGAGGGGGTATTATGAAACGGAATGTTTTGCTGGCGGTACAGATGTATTGGTAGCTGGAATAACAAACAAGGACTACAACTAGATTCTTCTGCTTCTCCTCATGTGACGATGACAATGATCCTAAACACACATCAAAACTGGTTTTGAAATGGACAACACAGGCTAATATAATGCTAATTGAATGACTCCAGCCTCAACTCTTAGGAAAACATATAGCACACACTGAAAAGCCGTACCTGTACCAAGAAACTAACCAACCACTAATTACTTTACATGAGCTCTACTAGTTCTGATCAGAAGAGTGCTCAACTATCCAGACAGAAAACTGCTCCAATCTTGCTCATATGTACAAAAGCATGTGACTCTGGAATTTGCTAAGGGATATGTATCCAATTATAAGTCGGGGTATATGTACAGTATGCATTGGAGACTGTATGTATAATCTTGCCTTCATGTGGATTAACAAAAATTCGAAACAAATTCCAGCTTGTTTTCAAATCTTAAATTGTATTTTTAGTTGTGTAATGGCAAGCCTCATAGGGGTGTTCCCCTTCTTTTCTGAAATGCAACGAAAGCAGAGCTGCAGTCATCATCAGAGCCAAATCAGCTGTCAATCAAAATATGCAGCAGCGTCCCACGTCATGACCAACCTGCCACATTTCTAGTAAAATAAAACAGAAGAAAATTATTTTCTTGTATAACTTACATCAGTAGACCATACAGACTATAATGGAAAGTATGTCATGGAAACGAAAAAGCAGCTACAACTAAGATTGAAACGGTTTAGCATTGGGTGAGACCTGTGAAAAGTGAACTCTGAGGGATTTTTATGAAGTTTGCCCAAGTTATTTTTCAATTTCACAAGGAGGGGAGCACAATGTGAAGCAATACTGTAAAAGTGAGTTGCACAAGAAATGCACAGCTGAAAAAGCCACCTGCTGATCTATGGACTCATTTTTACTCAAACCCAGAGATGACTGCTTTACAGACAAGGTAAAAGCAGCCGAGATTACCTGTGTTAAACTTTAAAAGCTTGTAAAGTTTTTGTCAAAGCTGTGGTAATCCATTGTTTTGCATTAACAAAGCAGAGATTGATGAATGTAATGTAAGATCTTAATTCAAATTTATGACATCATCATAGTGTTGGTAATGTATCCCACAATGTCCGTCATAAGCATCCTTGTTGCCCTGCATTGGTTTTTTTGATATCTGGTCACTCTAGATATCTATAGGTCCAAATATCAGGAAAAACACACAGGCTGTTATAGGGTGTCTTAATTTTTTCACATGACTGTAAATATCAAGAAGCAGAGTCAACTTAAAAAAACTCTTAAAAGCACATGCACTGTGCTGTCTGCACGCACATCTTATGCTATTATACCTAAGAAGTTTTTTAAATATACAAAAAGGCTACCCTTAAATAGGCTTTCTAATCATGACTCGGCAGCCTCCTGTCTTAAAGGCTTTCCTCACTTTGGGAAGTGGCTCAGAGAAGCAGTGTCCTGTTTATATTTAGAGGAGTTAACCCTCTTATGCTTGTGCGTACTTAAGTTCAACTTTGTTCAAATTTGCAGAGACTTTCTATATAAAGACCAGGGAACTGCTGTAGAAAATCTGTATAAGCAGTTATGTGTGTGTGGTACATTGAAACCAAGACTGGGGCAGGGGGGTAAAAATTTGTTAACAGGCTCATCTTTATTAAGGATGTTTGCTTCTCAGACACAGTGAGCCAACAACTGTGTATCTGGAACTTCTTGAGATCAAAACATTTATCTCT